>JAKTPV010000049.1:0-113249 GCA_030556335.1 Myxozyma vanderwaltii
TCTTTTCTTATTTAAATTATTCTGTTCGTATAAACTAACAGATATAATTTTAAAGACCAGCGCGCGACACAACGATTTTTGTTGATCACTTTACTTTAGATGTGCAACAAACAAGTTTTTGCATTGTTTTTATCTTTTAACTTGTTCAATTTTTAGTCCTGCAAATGACATTTTGAATACTACGCCTGCTCGTTGTTGATTATAAAAATACTTCCGAATTCCATGGCTGTCGGTCAAATATGCTGTAGCTGACCGTATGACATTGCGCGTATATTTCCTGACATTGTCTGGTTATATAGTTAGTCCTTTGATGATATAGATTCTTTGATAAAGGACATCACAGGACATTATCATCAGGCGAACAACCCATTTGCAACAATCAGAGCGAGGAAATGTTTTACGTAGTTGTAAACAAAACAGCAAAATGGCTGCTTTTACCCACGCTTGAAGTTACAGTCAAGTCCACTCCAGATTCCAGACTCCGGCTTGTTGTGGACAATGCACGTAAAATGATTAAACATCCTTTGTATTATAAGCAATCCCAAACACCGAGCATTCAACTGATAGTACATGAATATAAAAAGACAAAAGGAACTAGTAATACAAATACAAACTTCCGCTAATATACAAAGCATTTTTCTGCTATTTAAAAAAGATTTTATCTCATTTCTTCTCCTCGACTGCGCTCGTAGGTGTTGTCGCTGTAACCGAGCCTACTGATCCCTTATGCGCATTACCTGCTGTACTGGGTTGCTGCTTCTTTTTGTAATCCGCAAAAGACAACTTTTTCACCGGTCGGGGTGGGTGAGGTGTAGCTGCGCCCGTGCTGACCGGCGCCTGCACTGGAGTAACTCCACCCGCTGAAGTAGGCGTGACACCACCGGGAGGAAATGCAGACGGAGAAATAGTAGTCGCAAATGGCGACCCCTGCGAAGGTGTTTGTGACGTCGGCGTTTGCTGAATTGATAGTGGCTGTGTAGGCGGCTGTACTCGCAGCGGGGTGATGCCTTTAACTACCTTCCCATTCACGCCCGCTGGTGTATTGGGAGCCCTCGCTGCATTTCCTGACGTTGGGTGAGATGCATACTGCGGAGGCGCGTAAAGAGACTGTCCTGGAGTAAGCGTAGCATGTCTTGCGGGGACTGGTGTTTCGGGCTTCAAGATTGGCGCTTGCTGTGGTTGTATACGGACAGGAACTGCTGCAGATGTAGAAGTTTGCTGAGTAGTCTGTGATGTATGTGTCGGCACTTGTTCTGAGTGCGTTGTTACTTTTGGAAGAGGATTTTCTTCTACTGTATCTGAGAATAAATCTGCCAAATCCGGCCCTGTAGGCTTTGATTCTTCCTCCTCTGCTTGAAGTTCGGGAATCTCTTTTGGTGTTGTCAACGGCGAGATGGATTTCGTAGGATATGAGCTTGCAGCTATGGAAGGAGAAGCTGTCGCGCTGGTCTTTTTTATTTCCTTCTTTTCTGAACCACTTCCCTTTCGACTTGAAATCTCTGTATTTGTAGGCGACATTGGTTCTTTATTCGTTGTAGCAGTTCCCAAACTTGACACTGAATCAGGCGATAACATCATACTTCTCGCGCGTTCTTTTTCCTTAGCTCTAAAGAATTTTCTTACAAGAAGTAATTTAGGTGGTAACCAGTCGATATCATCATCAGTTGACATTTCACTCTCTGCGCCTTCATCATAATCAGATGAATAAGAAGACGAGTAATCTCTACCTGAAAGGGCATGATGTTTTATTGATTTTTCTTTCTTTTTCGATAATCCCCTTTTAACACTCGGACTTTTATTCACTGATCTCTTTCGCTTCCGTGAAGTTCCGGGACTCGGTGAAGTTGACGATTTTCTTGACGATCCATTAGGTGATCCTCGACTTTTATTATTATCTTCATGTTCAAGCCGTTCAATACGAGCAATCATTTCTCGCATTTTCCGTTCTTCTCGTGAAGCCATAATGATCCTTTAATTCGCTAATACAAAGAAGAAAGAAGAAAGAAGAAAGAAAAATAAAATACATCAACAAAAATTTCAATATTTAGCCTTGTTTTCTTACTGGTTTGAAAATCAAAGTGAGCGAGAATTCAAGAAAATATGTCACGTGCTTAATGGAGATCTAAACTTTGTTCTGTGTTTTAGTTTATGGCGCTGTACTAACACTGGAAAGTAAAATAGTTAAGATCTAATTTTTATAATTGTAATTAAATGTAGTCATTGAAATATATTATTAGTTCATTATGATACGTTGAACAGATTAAGTGGCTTTTAAAAGCACATCAAAAGCAAATCCATCACCGACTTTAAGTCTATAAGGTTCAAATACACCAGGTCCACAAGCTTGAGTTCCAACTCCATGTTGCGCATAATCAGTTCTTACAATCCAATCTTTACTTTGCCTAACATCGCAGGGATGTTTAGCATTTATAAGCCCGTCAATTTTATTTGAAATTTTAAATCCGAAAGGGTGTGATTTTCCAGATTTTTCAAACATTGAAATTTCTAATGCTGATGATGATGATGATGATGTTGCTGTGGAATTCGTGATTGATAACCAACGAGTTTGTTCATGATTTCCATTTTCTTGAGGGACTTCATAAAAAAAATCTAAATCCTTTAATCGCTTTTCAAAAATTCCAACATGAACTCCCATTTTCTTATCACTATAAGACTCTCCAGGACCCAAACCGAACCATCTTGACATTGAATTTCCATCATTTGAAAACTTTGTAGGTATTGAAAATTCATAACCAATTCGTGGGATTTCTTTTGGAATCATGATTCTTGAACGAGCTATTGGTTCAACGCATGTTTTGATTCGAATAGTTTTTGAACGTGGGTTAACAAGATACTTTGTATCAACGCTAAATTTCCAGGAAAGACTAGGTGTTGAAAACTCAGCTTTTGAAGTAATCGTTATAATACTCTCACTAGTCATTTCATATGTGGTCGATATCGAACGTAAAGACATATGATCGAGACCAAAGTTCTGCCAATAAGGAAGATCAACTGGAGTATCATTACTAGTAGGCGCACGCCAGAATGTAAGAGTATTATTCTGACTTGTAAGCAATTGATTCCCATTAACAGTCCAATCAACAATTTTAGCCTCGACTTTACTGAATTCAAGACAAAACCCTTCTGCTTCTAATTTAAAAAATGCTGGGGTATCAGTAATACCTGTCTTCCCTATTATTCCATCATCTAATTGAGGCAATGGATTACAGATTGGAAGACAGAGTGCACTTTGAGTCCATGCAACTTCATGACCTTTGGCTGCCCAAGAGCATCCTTCTTTAAGCATGAATGTGATTGTAATCCATACTTCACTTGCACTAAGATCTCCAGTAAAATTAATAGATGGAAGAGATGTTCTAACTGTTGCACCTGCCGGAACATTTGGAATATCAAAAGGACCTTCTTGGATGATTTCAACTTGGGCGGTACTATTAAATCAAATTAGCCGTTTTCTGTTTCTCTTGTTGTTGTTGTTGCTGTTTAGTATCGTAACAAAATACTTACGAGGAAAGTGGAAATTTTGAAACCACATATTTCGCTTCTAAATGTTCCAAAGAAGCAAAGTTATAGAAATTTTTGATAGAAACAGAATCTGCATCAACAAAAGCATCAACAGGTTCATAAGCTTTTTTCATTTCATTCAACCCAGGCGTAGGTGTATGATTTGAATTCAACAATCCATCCATAATAAACGTTCCATCATTCGGAAATTCTCCATAATCACCTCCATAAGAATAATATGACTTTTCATTTTTTTCAATAAGAAATCCATGATTTGCCCATTCCCATACAAATCCACCTTGTAATACTTCATATTCACGAAATGCTTGCATGTATTCTTTCCACCCTCCAGGACCATTTCCCATTGCGTGAACATATTCGCACATAATCAATGGCTTTTTAAAATTTTGTCCGAATTCAGAAGCCATTTGTCGTAGGTTTCCAGGCGAGGTGTACATAACTGAGTACATATCAGCGGAACTAGCATTAGTATCACCTTCATAATGTACAGGTCGAGTAGGATCAAGTATGTGAGAAAGTTTATACATTTCTGCGTGGTTTTTTCCGTAAAAGGATTCATTTCCCAACGACCAGATAATAACTGAAGGATGATTTCGATCTCTTAGAATAAGTAAACGTAATCTATCAAGGTATGCATCTTGCCAATCTAAATTATTAGAGGTATATTCAGCAGCACGAGAAAATACAAGTCTTTTTCGTTGTTCGTAATCCATAAGTTCAGGAATCTCTTCAGGTCGAGCAACTGCATCATAAAACCCATGACATTCAAGATCAGCTTCAGTCATCACCCATAATCCTAATTCATCACATATCTCATACAGTTTAGGATCGTTTGGATAATGCAATGTTCGTAATGCGTTCACGTTATATAACTTCATAAGTAAAAGATCTTGCTTGATAAATGAAAGTGGAACTGCGCGACCGTATTTAGGATGATGGTCATGTCTATTTACACCGCGGAGTTCAAGAGGTGTTCCATTACAGCAAATCAAACCATTAATAATCTTTATGGTACGAACGCCAACTTTCTGACAAATGGAATGATATCCTCCTAGTGATATAGTCAAAAGATATAAATTAGGACTTTCCGCCGTCCAAAGTTTCGGATTATCGATAGTAAATTCAACGGTATAAACCGATTCATGTGCAAACACCGGTATACATAAAGATTTCAAATTTCCAAAATCAATTGTAATTTCAGAATTTTGTAAGATTCGTGAAATGGTTATTTCGACAGACACAACAGCCGATGATAAATCATCTGAAACTTCAGTGGTGATGAAAAAATCATTAATATGGCCAGATGGTGGGAATGCCAAAAGTGTCACATCGCGGAAAATCCCTGTCTGTTGTTAATACACACACAGTAGTCATACAAAGTAGTGCAATGCTTACATACCAGATAACCACCATTGATCTTGATCTTCAAGATACGTAGCATCAGACCATTGATACACATATACTCTTAAAGCATTCCCGTGTTTTTTAACTTTTCCCGTAATATCAAATTCCGAGGGTGATCTAGAGACTTTACTAAATCCGATAAATTCCCCATTCAGATAAACATGATACGCAGAATCTACGCCGTCAAATCGAAGCCGGATTTCAGACCCTGCTGCCCAATTTTCTGGTACCGAGAATTCTCGCTCGTAAACTCCAGTCGGATTCGTCGATGGAACATTAGGTGGATGAACTGGGATTGGATATGCTACATTAGTATAATGTGGATGACCGTATCCCTGAAGTTGCCAATGGCCCGGCACCGTAATCTGCTTCCATGAGAAATCTACCGGAGTTTGAGGAGAAGGAACTAAAAGAGGTGAAGTCGCGTAGGAAAACTTCCATAGTCCGTTCAAGAGTAATGAAGTATCAGGAATTGCGTATGCACGCGTCGGCAACTTATTCCTATTTGTAATTTTCTCATTCTCGATATCACCAAGTAAAAGACCATTATTCAACATTTTCAATCATCCACAACGCACAGCTGAAGCCTAATAATATAAACAACAACAACAACAACAACTTCATGTCTATTTCCTTATATACTCTGAAGTATTGTGGGGGTAACGCGGGGAAGGCTTCTGCTTAAAACGTGGCTGCCGCTGCAAACGCGGCTTCCGATTTCCCCGGCGCTTACATCGCTTACATCCCCGCTTCCAAATTGAGAGCATTACAAATAAAATTTCACAAGTCAACTGGCCCCGGTAAAAAGTCTTTCAAAGCTTGTAGAAAATCCCTGCTTTCAATGTAATTACTAAAAGCAGTAGTTGTAGTTATTCGTACATGACGTTTTGCAATTACTAACGACATTAAATAAACAAATAAACAAGAAACAAAAAAGCAACAACAAAAACAAACTGAAAAGAATAAAAAAAACTAATACAGCAATTAATTCATTCAAAAATAAAAATAAAAATAAAAATAAAAATGAAATAAAATAAAATAGAATAGAATAAAAGTGGAAAAGCCAATAAAATGCACATAACAATACATACAGCGAATGAAAAAATCACAAAAGCGCAACACTGTACTGTAGAAAAATAAAGAAAAAAAAAAAAAAAGGGACGCTCGAAAGTAGAGCAAAACCAATGAGCGTATGAATTCATGTAGAAAAGAGACAAAAAAAGGAATAACAGATACAGAGCAAACGACACAGCAGGCGATACACACTGACGATAAGCAAGTCGGAAAAAAAAATACAAGGACACAAAAGACAAAAGACAAAGAGTATTTATAAAAGCGGGATCCTGCGATTGTAACTGAATTTTGTTATCACTGTAAACTCAAGGACATCTAGCACGTACACAAACGGATTGGTCATTGCTGCAAACGTTTTGAAAAAAAAAAGTGTCGAATAGCGGACTCCGGATTTTCTCTTTCTTTTTCACTAACTCGATACATATGCTTGAATTAATGGTAAACCACCACTAAATATCCCGTCCATATGCAATTCAATGCTGAACTGACCGAAAAATATCGTACTATGGAATCCATAAACAAATTAAACAGAAAGTTGTTGCTTGTAGATATCATTTTTCTTCTCCGATTTTCTTCTTGGGTGGAGGAAGTAAAGTGGCCGCTATTCAAAGAATAAACATAGAGATAAGGAAAACAAAACAACGCTCCAGCTGAAAAAAAGGAAAAAAAAAAAAAAAAAAAAAAAAAAACTACCAATCCACAAACGTCAACAATCGCTAGACCAAACTTTATCGCAATGGCTTCATATACATACTGTACCCAAATTTTATAACGAAGGGGTTTTGTATTCCTTCTTTTGAACCGCAACGCCCTTGACTGCTGGTGTGTCGACGAACCATGTAACTTTTCCTCTAGCTTCTTCGTTCACGAGGGAGCACGGTAGACCCTCTTCTGGGTTCTCAAAGACGGTTTTCAAAACTGGTGCCTTTGACTCGCCGACGGCCACGAACGCAATTCTAAAAAAAACAGTTGTTAACTCTGAAATCGAATAGTGATGCGACGGGAGATTAACTCACCTTAGCGACTGCGTGACAACAGGAAGAGTGAGAGTGATTCGTCTTGGTGGAGGCTTGGGCGAGTCTTCAATTGGAGCTACCCAAGCAACTTTTTCCCGCAACAGTTCGTGGCCAGGGAATAAAGAGCACGTGTGACCATCGGGGCCACATCCTAGGAGGAGCAAGTCGAAAGCAGGGAGTCTGACCGAGTCTGTCGAATAGTTAGAACTAGTTGGGGCGTGCTATAGTAGAGTAATAACAAGCTACGCACCCTTAGCAGCGAAGCTCTTGATCAATTCCTTTTCGTAGGCATCGGCGACTTCAAGTGAGTCGTCAAGGAGGGTGTAATCTATACCGTGAACGACGGGCTGGGGAGTGCCTTCAGGAAGTTGATCGAGAAGGCCGGTCTTCAGTAGGCCGTAGTTGCTATCTGGGGACTCGAGTTCGACGAGTCTTTCGTCGGCGAAGAAGATGTGCCTAAGCAAAAATAAAGAATGAGCATACGCTTGTAGAGTAATTGCAGAGCATACCGTAGCTTTGCAATTACACTAGATAAGACTCCGTGCATTGCAGTGTCCACAGCAATCTACGGCGCTGTTTACGTCGGCCAACACGGCCACGACAACCACCGCACAATAAACAGCACAATACGACACTCTTGTCAATAATAAGAAAATACATACCACTTTCCCCACTCAACATTCGGATTATGGAGCAAAGCCTTGTTCAGGTTTGCGACGAGCGAGCCACCTGAAACGCCAATCTTGAAGGCATCGTGTCTCTGCAGAGCTGCGGCCTGGGCGGATAAAACGTAGTCCGCGAGCGCCGGCGCCATGTCGTCTGCATCATTAAACACGTAAATAAGCGGAAGAGAAGGCATTTTCGCGAATAACTGCTTGTACTGTGGGCAAATTGTCACTGAGAGTCGTCGTCATAGAAAGGCGGATCCGCAACAGACGGCGCCGGCCCAAGCACTTTTAGTAGGGGCTAGGGTCATCCCAAAGCGGCAGCCAATCGCTTTAGCAACTAACGTAAGCACGTCGTCATCCATTTCCACCCTCCGATATCGCGGTCGTAGAAGAGGCATTCGTTACAAGTGTTGGTTTTCAACGGACTTGTTTGTTGACATATATCCCGGTATGGTGCCGGTCTGCTTCAATGTCCCTTGCACGCGCTCTTCTTGATCGCGAGCTTGATCGTGGTTCTGCAATTCCCAGACTTTATTCTTCCAGGCTATTCGTCGACGAACTTGAACTCACCCACCAGCTTTTTGGGTATACAATGCCTTTTGCGTCTGCTGTTACACGGCGCATGTACTGACATGATTAAAGGCACTTGGGCTGCATCAATGCCTTATGCTGGTCCTCGGATGGCCGTCTTCTGGCCTCGGGATCAGATGATACCCACATCAACCTCTACACCACCGACCGTCCCTCATACCCGCTTCAATTACGTTTCGCGACCGGCCACACGCGAAACATCTTTTCCGTCAAATTCATGCCTCACTCTGCAAACAGCGTAATTGTGTCTGCGGCAGGTGACGCCGAAGTGCGCGTTTTTGATCTCAATAACGGCGCCGCTACAACCAGGGACGTATTCCAATGCTACAGTGACCGCGTCAAGCGGATCGTGCCAGATGGCGGCAGTTCACATCTTTTTTTAACGTGTAGTGAGGATGGTGTGTATTTTATTGACACCTCAACCAACGTGATTATTGGTCTAATTACCTCTATAGGTGATATTCGTCAGATCGACCTCCGCGCTCCTGATCGCTATCGCCCTTTCGACGACGCAGCAGCTCCTCCTCTGATCTCTTACCGGTCTCAAAAAATCTCTCTAAATACAGTCACTTTATCTCCCTTACAGCCTCAATATATTGCTCTAGGAGGCTCTCATCCGTGCTTATTTCTCCATGATCGTAGGTACTTACCTCGCGATATCCGAGAGACGTGGGGTATGCCTACAGATTCTTCTAAAAGTACGCAATGCGTGAGAAGATTTATGCCAAAAGCAAAGTCTGCACACCATATCACTGCAGCAAAATTTTCAACTTCAAAGCCTAATGAACTTTTGGGTAGTTGGTCCGCTGATGGTGTATATCTGTTTGATATCCTTGCAAATGAGAAATATCCGGGGTCTCAAGAAATAACTTCGGGTTTTTCAACTGCAAAGAAATCTGGACCTACCGCAGATAATCCATCTCAGAGTGATCAAACAACTACAAGCTCAAGTGCGCGAAAACGAAGACATGCGTCGTCTGGTAGCTCAGGAAATAGCGACAATCCATCTTCCCCTAATCAATCTTCTCAATCTGAAACGACACGCATGCGCGAAGTAGGAATCGTACATAAATTGCCTTCGCTTGCATTTATCCACAACCGATATAAGCAACTTCGCAGTATGTTCTTTAATTCAGGAGATTTTGATAATTCATTACCGATTTCAGAGACTCTTATTCGAAATTTCTGGGAATTAGAACTTCCACGCACTGATTCACAGTTTGGAGTTTTCCGACTGCTAATTGCAATTTCACAGTTTATGCGGTTGAGGGCGCGTAGACTTGATGATATATCTCCTACAAGTAATGATGACCTACCCTCTAATAGCGATGATTCTACGATGCAAAGAGAGCAAGTACCAAGACAGACTGTAAAGCAAGGATGGTCACCAAGATATGATCTCATTTGCGCAATGTTGGAGCATATGTTTGAACTTCCTGAGAAAGAACGAGCTGCAAATTTACCGAATCCTGATATTTTCCGACAGGCGTCATATGAAAATCATTCTCCTATTCGACATCCTGTAACAGCGAATGTAATTGCATTTTCAGAATACCATCTAGCTAAAAAACTACAATGCGAAATATCACATAATACTTTTACCGATGTGCAACTTCAATCGCAATATTGGACTCCATATCTTCAAACTTTACTCAAACGAGAAGCTTTAAAAATTAGCGAGGAAAAACTTTTTGAAGCATTTGGACCTAATTGGGCAGTGAATCTGGAGGCAGGAGCTGGGCGGATGAATATTAATGTTCAGCAATATGATATAAATGAAGAGCCTGAACCGCCATGGTTTTTTGATACACTCGATCAGCAAAATAATGAATCTTATTCGCAAAGCTCTACAACTAGAATATCAGGCTCAGTGAACGTTGAAAACTCACGAAATATTCACATAGGCGGCAATAACAGCGAAGAAGACGATACGAACGATAACTTTGACGATGTATTTTATTTCACGGAAAGTGAGATGGAAGATTACGAAATGTCTGAAACGGTTGAAGAAACTGACTTACAGTTCACTGTTGATCCTGAATCTGGTGAATTAAATTGGTATGTAACCAACTCTCCTGGGGAATCTGAGAATGATAGTTCAGTGCATTCAGGACGTATGCCCGAGGATGATGATTCTGATAGGGTCTATACGGAGGCGGACTTGTGGGCACAATACGAGGAATCTGATCGTGCAGAAGAGGATGATCAGCTCGGATTTTTCGATCATTTATATTCCGAATCACAAAGAGTCAATGATGATTCTGAAATTTCAGAATTTGATGGGTTCGAAACTGCAGAGTCTGAGAATGACGAAGACGACGAGAATGATGAGCACGAAGAAGTTGAACAGGATGAAGAAGGAGACGAAGAAGGAGACGAAGACGGAGACGAAGAAGACGACGACGACGAAGACGAAGACGAAGATACCTCTGCTTGGATGAATTATGGCTATAGCTATGATAATCGACGAGATCCCATGGCAGTCGAATCTAAAGTCCCAGTTGTGTATCCAATTTCCAGCTACAAAGGTCATTGTAACGTTCAAACTGTTAAAGACGTTAATTTCTTCGGAGCAAGTGATGAATATGTCTTGTCTGGTTCAGATTCCGGACATTTATTCATTTGGGATAAATCTTCGTGTAAAATTGTGAATATTCTTCAAGCAGATACGGAAATTGTCAACGTCATGCAACCACATCCTCAAATCCCTCAAATCGCAGTCTCGGGAATCGACCGAACGATTAAAATTTTTAGTCCTTATAGTCTAGATTATAAGCCTGCTTCCACATCGACATATAATCGATGGGCTTATAATAGCGGAAGATTTAACGATTCGAATGATTCATTCCAAACTTATCTTGACTCATCGCCGAATGAAATTGAAATTAAAATGGCAAAGGAACAACAAGCACAAGAGGAACTAGCAGAGCAATCAGCACTTTTGTTTTCATCAAATAAACAGTCAAATGCTACAAAATCGTCATCTTCTTCAGCAAGATCAGAATTCGGTAAAACGATACAAGAAAGATCTCTAGCCCCCCGACAATTCCTCGGTCCCTCGCGTTGTAAAATAAGTGATGAATACGGAATCGTTGCAGCAAACGAAGATAATTCAAGACAAGGGTTAGTAGAAACTCGATTTGCGAGACATTTACTTGCGGGGCTGGCTGCTAGGATTAGAAATGGTCAGAATCTTGTTCCGGCTGCTACTTTGGCGCAGTTGGCGGAGGAAGGGGAGATTCAAGCTGTTGATGGAGATTGTGTTATTTCGTAAATCTTTCTCTTTTTTGTATGCTGGGCTGGGTTGCAATGGGGAAGGGGGGATGAGAATTATACTGTTTACGTATGATATATCTTATTGGTCCAATACATATCCTTACTCAACCACTTAACTGATACATAAATCAACTTGACGCATACATTGCAATGTCTTATCATGTCACTAGTTGAATATAAGTAGCATTAATTCACACGCCATAAAGAACTATTCATTTTGGGGTTAAAAGCGGGCTGCATGTTATTACCCTATTTGGAACTTTCTTAGAAAGGCGTAAATGGCAAATCCCCGGGCAACGAACGATCCATTTCAGATTCTCATCATTCATTATCACTCCAAGAAACGCAGTTCGATGATAAGGGAATTGCAATTTTGAAATTTAATTAATCGACTACCTGCATACTTTATATCTTCATTTGCAGGGCGGAAAAGTTTGAAGTTATCAAATTTGATAGTAATAGTTTGTTTTCATTACTATTGTTCGCTTCTGAAAATTTTGTACTGTATTAGAGATCATCTTACAGTACTATTTTGCTAATTTTATGAACACGCTTAGTGTTTGCTCAAACTATACCTACATCCACAATTACCGACAAAGTCAAGAAAAAAGGGGCACAATAGCTACTCCTCCTCCCTGAGCACAATACCAGCTTTTTCAGTGCCAATGGAACAATACTAACGGCCAGATCAATCAATACATAATACCTTTTCAAGTCTAAATAGGGTCCTTATCACCTTTTAAGCCATATCTTAAATTAGGAGTAAGCTTCCAAAGAAAGTGAAATGATGGAGAAGACTTTAGGCATTTTGGGACTGGGGAAGCTGATATGGTAGTGATGGTATGTTTTAGCTTCCTATTAAGATTTCTTGACTTTTTCTGATCATTGTACCTTTTGTAAAAAAAGTGCATCTCTACTATCTGTCAATTGTGCTGGTTTCTGTTTCTGTTTCGACGTTCAAAGTTAAGAGAGTATTAAAACTGTGCTTTACTTCTATGTATACAGTTATCATCGCGCACCAGACATTTCTGTCAGCCATCTTCGAATGGGATTTTCAGATACCTCAGGTAACTTCTTTAAGTAATTTATGTCTAAACTTCGCTCAACGTATCCAATTACCGGCAAAGGGGATAAACGAGCGGCTCCACAATCAATCACCACTGCGGCGTGAACAATATCAACATTTTTCATCGAGGGGGAAGGGAACAATAATAACAGTGAGCTTGAATAGAATTACATGGCATCTTCAATACTCTATGCAATGTATTGTCTGCCCCATATCCAATTGACTATCTTGTAATACTGTATGCATCGCGCATTACATCAATTTTCAATATAAAAAGGGACCTGATATCTCCCTTTTTCCTATTCCTTTCCTCATCACCTATCACTACACTTTTCTTTGAAATCCTTTCAAACAAGCCCAAACAAATCTTTCGCAATGGAGCCTATTACTATCACCAAGCCTGTCACCTCTAGTGAGTCATTTCGTTACTCTTCATAGTTTCACATTATGTCACAAGAGAAGTCTACTAATATGCATATCTAATAGCTGAGAGCGGCACTTCTAACTACATGTGCGTTATCGCCTAAATCAGCGACTATTTATGAATCGCCTCAAGCATGCCGTTCATTTGTTCCAGTATAAACTATTCATCAAGTCATATGCAGAGTTTTTTTTTTTTACTTTTCAGATTATAAAACTCTTTGCTATGAATATTAAATGACGGCATGAATATTTATTACCTTTTGAACGGGATTTTTTTTTTTGGCGATTTCGAAATATAGCTATTGTTTTGTTTTTCAGAAAACTATTTTTTTAAAAAAAAGAAAAAAAAATGGTAATTTCATTTGTTGTACTCTCTTTATTATGTATGCTTTTCGTATAACTTATACGGTTTACTTATATTTTGAATACAACTTTGATTTTACTACCAAAAAGAAAAAGTAATAAATCACTTAACGTAAATCCTCCGAGTGGTTTCAAAAAACTATATACCTTTTAAGGAAATTCACGGGAGTATTGCGTCAGCAATCCAATAGTATTAAATGCTTATATAAGTGATGTTTAAATATAAAGAAATCCTTCCATCACCAGCAATATTAAAAAAAAAGAATTTTAAAACTTAAATTACGCATTTTCCCCGCAATGCTCAAAACAAACAAAAACAAAACAAAACAAAACAGAACATCATTATGTAACACACCCTTGCACACTCACACTCACACTCACACGCAGACAAAATCCAAAAAACGTAGTAACAAAATAGGAAAATAAAAAAAAACCAGTAAGAGAGCTAACGCCATTCAACCATGTGGATGTAAAACTTAAAAATAAGCAGTAGACAATTGACAAGCTTTAAGAAAAACAAAGGAAATGTAATCACAAAAATAAAGAAGAACCACGCAAAAGAAAAATTGAACAAATATTTTGTTTTGCTCTTTTTGTAGAACAGTCTGATGCTATTCGAAACAGATACAGTAGTAAAGTCAAAGAAAGAGAAAAAAAAGCAATAGTATACTCAACATTGCTAAACTTTTTCTATTTTTCTAAATTGGCAACACAATCAAAAAAAAAAAAAAAAAAAACCAACAACAAAAAAAGAACAAAGACAAAGCACAGCACAGCACAAGATGGTGTTATAGCTTTTCTTGAGGTCGACCGCCTAACGGTTGTTGCACAAACATTACAACGGCAGTAATGTCATCGGGTTTTCCTCCTTTATACAAAACTTTGACTTGTCTTTGCGCTTCTTTGGCAAATGGCCCATCAGTTTTAGGGTCCATACTAGCTTTAAACGCTGCTCCCACTATTCTTTTCGCTAATGTGTCAACTCCTGTATATTGTTTATCGCTTGCATTTGCGTGAATATCACCTGATCGTCTATCAATAATCCAGTTTCCGTTTAGGACCATTTCTTCATTGACTATCCTTAAACAATCTTTTGGTGCAAGGTTATCAAGGATTCCGTCTGTGACAAAAACAACTACATCCCCATGTTTTAATTTATGAGTAGATAAACTAGCATCACTAGGTTTATCATCAAAGTTCTTTCCTCCCCGTTTAGCATTTTCTTCAATAATTTGTTGTGGAATAATAGCAAGTTGGAACGGTGCATTGAAAAAATGTGTCTGAGGATCAGACATATAATGAAGTTTTCCGTCTCTGAAAATGAAAAATCCAGAATCTCCTAAATTCGCGGCTTGCAAAGTGCCATTACTGTGCGCGACGCCAACACATGCTGTCGAACCGCCAGCTTTGACTTTTCCAGAGTCCTTCATAGCAGTATATGCGGCGTCGAGCAAGACTAACGGCGGAAAAGAGAAATTTGATAGGATTTGATTATCAGAAGAGATATGGCTTGAATCTGTAACCAATCTTGAAGTAAGATCAGCCATTGTTTCAGCTAACGTATGACTGAAATCTGTAGCATCAACTCCAATCTCATTCCACCCTCCAACGCCATCAATTACTCCGAGTGCAACGGACTCTGAATCTCTAATTTTCGCATAAAAGTAGCTGTCTTCGCCAGAATCCGGTCGACCGGGCTTCCTCGGTCGCGGTCTGGTTCCCGAAGATCTCCGATTTTTGGCGTGATACGACGGACTAATCAAGTAACTGAATCCAGCACAATTACTTCCAGGCATTCCAGTGACTCCATTTCCCACATTTGCGGTAGTCCCCATATTTGGAGATGAAGTATATGCAGCAGTAGCAGCACCAGCTGGAGCGGCGATGGCGAGTCCGCCGCTAGCAGTGCGTTGGAAGAACCGAACTTGAGCTTGCTGTGGCATGATACGATCGAAGAACGGATGCTGCAGCCGTCTGAACGCCAGCAGAATCGCGGCTGTGATGGTCGGATACGCTGCAAATAGCAGTGAAAACCGAGTAGGACCAGGCATATTTGCTGCTCAGCTATGTGCAATTGAAGCACTCAAGAGAGAAGCAACAGAGGCGAGCAGAGGCAAAGCTCGGGAGTCGCCGGAACAAACCGGACGAGCGCAAACAGTTGAATGCCCTTTTTTTACACAACAGCGACAATTAAACAATATCAAACTAAAGATTCGAAAATGTGCCTTTTTGCAGTAAAAAAAAGCACAGTCTGCAGAAGACGCTGTTTGCAGAGTAGTTTTGTTGCGGTTGTCCTTTTCTTTTGTGTTTCCTTTTGACAACCAAAGCGTGCGATCGAGAAAAATTGCTTTTGACTGGAACTGCCTGAATCGGGATTGGACAGTCGGTGGCGGAAATCAGCGGGAGCTGGTTATTAATCGAGAGGCGAATAAAGTTCACAAATATGCCCTGCGCCGCACAGTAGATGGTGGCGTAACAAATTCTGTTTTACATCCCCTTTACAGTGTGAATACTTCCTGCCCATGTCCGCTAGTCGCTCATGACGACAGCGATATTCAGGTCGTGGATTGGATAGCCGAGCGCCGAGAAACAGCTTGCTTTGTGACGCAGAGTATGTATGAATGAAAATAGGGTGTTACAGCGCGCTTGCAATAGCTTTGTTGACGTTAACTCATTGTTGCTAGGGTGAATAACCTATAATAACGGATCAAGCATTTAAGCTCGTGCTCATAACCTATCCGTAGAACAAGTTTCACTGAAGAGTAACTCAAGTGAGCAAGAGAGCAAGCCGCGAGATATAGAATATGTTTTTAAAATTTAACTCGTAATGCGAGTCGTTTTTGTTTTGCCGGTCTTAATCTCGTGGAAATTGAACTGTAACTGTGCAAAATTGAAATTATTGTTAAACGCAATTTATTTGCGCGGTTTCAAACTTTTCGTTTGCTACTCCCCCGTCGCAATCAGATTACTTATTAATAACTGGTTGTCCTCATAATTGTAGATTCATACAGATTGTGAAACATTCTAAATCGGCAGTCAATTAATAATTCTAGATTTATTATTTGGAATAAAAAAAGGGTATCTTACCTGTCCTCTTCTAGTCGTGACATTTGCATACTCTTTTGATCTACGACAGTATCGTGATAAACAGTCACGCCAACTCGTTTCCATTGATAAAAAAACCTTGGATCAATTTCCTGGCATTTTGTTACCACTAGCGATTTTAAGGATCGCGTGGATCTTAAACGTCCTTGACTATAGAGATAATCTTCAAGTTTATCTCCCGAACGATGACGATTTTCATTCATGGAAAGACCAAAAATATACATACTCACTCCCATACTTGAAATTGCTGTGCCAGAAATGTCAAGGTACTCAAGATTAGGGAAGTTGTCTCCAATACCTCTCATAACTGAATCATCAACCATCCAGTTATATCCGATCGATAATCTGCGAAGTCTGGGGAACATTATTCCAATACAGCCAATCATCGAACTGCACTGTGCTAACGATCCTGAAAACCCATATATGCTTGGATTTTCAAAGGCCAGAGCAAAACTTGAATCAACAGGTAGTCTCCAATTAATTGATTCTGACGTCTCGTTCAAATTCAGACTAGTCAAATTTTCACCAAACCGAGACAGGCAATTAAGTAAATCACTAGCATCACAACTCAATGAAAGCAAAGTAAGATCTTCGATAACTTTAAGTTCATCTATTCTTTCTGCCGGCACTTCTCTCCCATCTCCCGGATCTATAGTACGCCAAGCTCCATTGCTGAATCGCAACGTGTGAGGTAACGTTGACGAAAATCCACTCAAAACCAGTTTTTTGCATGACTTTGGAATCGTTGGCATGCTGATTAATTTCGTTCTATCAAGATTCAATACTTGAATTTTCGGAGTCAATCTTGCCAAATCCAATGAATTTGTAAGACTCATTCCACCATGGAAAAATACGTCAGTTACATAACAGGTAATTAAATGAAGTTCATTAAGATTTGGCATCAATCTAAGAACATTTCTCATGTTTGGTCCAAAAAGTTTACACTGCTGATGATCTTGCGTATAAGGAAATCTATCAATAAAGTTAATTGGACCGCCAATTTGGAAAATTTTCAAATTTTGCTGAACTCTTGGATCATTCTCTAGATCTTCTTTTAATTCGCAATCATAGTGCATTTCATTACTATGTTCAACAATTCTATAAGTCGAAATAAGCTTTAATTCTTCGAGATTGGGAAATCGATTGTTGAATAGTAAGTCCATAATCTTTTTAGAATTTTCATATCTTACGTGAAGAATTTTTAGATTTCTCATAGCATTTATTGCAATTGAATCCCATATTTCAAAATGTCCGAAAGTCCCACAAAATGTGAATTTTAAAGATTCAAGATTTTTTAAGAGTTCGGTACGATTGATCTTTATAGGTGAATTGCTATTTAACTCGTGTGGAAATTCAATAGTAGAATCATCGGGTAATGATAAAAATTCGGCAACGAATATACGTGCATCATATCGTGCTATACAATCTGATATCTCTAAACTTTTAAGAAGTCCATTCGATCTCTTAATTGCTCTCCAAATGTCCCCTCGTCTGATTATTGTAGTTGTATGTGTAAATGTTAAATTACTCCATAAAGAAGGGGTATTTTCAAATATTGACTTCCAATTCGATGAAGTTGACATCAATTTCGATAATTGACGCGTGTCAAGATACCTTAACGTATACTTCTCACTAAGCTCGACTGGAAAGATTTGTAATGGGTCATTAACAGTCTGTTTTGATTTTTTGTTTTCGCTTGATGTATCTGTAAACTGCATTGTAGCAAGTGATTCCAATGAGCTTTGCAAAGAAGCAAGTGAAGTTTTTAAATGTGGATACCGCTCAATTGCACGACGGAGTAAATCTGCAGCTTTTCCAGGCTGATTAAAGGCCATATGACAACTAACCGCAACGTAATACGACTGCATTAAATCATCAGAAAAAAAAGATTATATTAACAAACAGAATACAGTACCGCTGAAGAGTCAGGAAGCATTGCAATCATATCATATGCAGATCGTAAAGCATACTGATAGACACCTAAATTTAATGAAGATTGTGCACAGTATTGAAGCGCTTCTGCCATCTGGGCATCGAATTTATGCCCTTTAATCTCATCTTGTGAATTGAGTTTTGAATGCTCATCTGCTGCGAGATGATCAAGAAACACCTGCTTCGATGAATAACATGTTCAGGTTTGAGTATAAGGAATGACAGCACCCACCTCGGTAAAAAACCCATAGCATGCCTCGTGCCATTTAAAATTCGAAAATATCTTCCGACCAAGCTCGAATCTCGCTTGTCTACTACTATTATCAAATCTTGCCATAATGTCACTAAGACATAAAGCTTCTGTACTGTCTTTAAATTGAGTTCGTAAGCCATGATACTCAGCTCGTGCCATCATTAGCCGCTCTTCAGCGCTACTGCAGTTGTCGCCCGACATCTTTTGTCTTTTACTCTTGACGCGCGTCGCGCTCCAAAAAACATTTACGCGCGACGCAAGATCCCAGTCATCCCGCCCAGCCGCACGTGCGCTGACCTCCCCCTGACATAATCACATTTCAAGCTAATGCTAAACTTCGGGCTATGGTTTACAGTTCTGGCACGCGCTTTGGGATTTGGTTGTCAGTTGTTTTAAGGCTGCCAAGGCTGGGGTTAGAGTGCGAACTTGCAGGTTTGCCAAGCAGTTCTACCCCGGATCCATGCGGTTGAACCATTCGGTGAAAGAGTCGGTTTTGATTGTCGTTTAAACACTCACTGCTCATTGGGCATTTACTAAAATTAGTATAACATGTAAAAAATGCTATCTGTAAACAAAATACAGCATTTGAATGTCAATTTGCGCGCTTAGTAGGTCTATCAGTCGTTATCAGTGAGTCGCGTCATGTATCGGCGGCCAATGATACGAACGAACAAACGGCAATCTCGTTGTCAAACTACACTGACTACTGATTACGCCACTCAAGTTTGCTTTCTCTCACTTTGACTCGAAATTGCTGTAGGCTGAAGCAAAGCAGAACTGACTAGATAGGAGTTCGGTGTTTGGTATAAGAAATCAGACATTGTTAGATTTTCCTCCTTATCAAGTACTGTTTGGCAGTCGTTCAATTAGCTCCTCCACTGATACCTACACGTTACAGTTAACAGTTACGCTAATTTGGCATTTTTTAACAAAACCCACAACTTTGTGTAAAGGCCAAAAATATATATATTACACTTATCGCTTATCAGTTAATCGCCGAAAAGCAAGTAGAACCAGTCGCGAGAAGATGGAGGATTGTCAGGGTGCATGAGGAAGACCCGTTGGATTTTCCCGAGATAGGAGTACAGAGTTACACAAAATTAGATTCAGCAGCGACCCCAAATGAAGAATGTCGCTAGCGGCCTGCAATAGGCCAGTCCACAAGCCGTGGGTTTGACAGATCTGCCGATATCTGCTTAGAGTTTCCCTACTATCGCGCTTGAATTGAGCAGAAGAGTCGATTTCCAGAATCCAACTCCGAATTAGATCTCTGACCAATAGTAGAGCCAGGCAACTCCTATTTCCTCCGTGGCCTGCTCTCGATGGTTATCATTGCATAAAACAGTCTCATTTCCTACCGGTGCAAAAAACTCTCACTCTCTCAACCCGTGTCAGTAAATGGCCTTATTTTCTTGCCTCTTTATGCTTATCTTCTAACCCTGGTTAAGCCACTGGTCAAATAATTTTCGCACATGCATACGATAGCTTCTTGACTTATCAGCTCTTGTAAGATACCATACCGTACCAACTCAACCCCAATCTTCTCTTAGCTGTAACTTGCCTAGCGGTCATTGAGATATCTTCTGCTGCATGCACAATTGGGGGAAGTTGACTGTCGGTTCGTGCGCCGCCTCCGTGACACTATATTCTTTTTGGGCGAAATCCGCACTCGGCTTTCTGGCAATTGCCGGTGCCGAGTAGTTCTGAGCTCGCTCGCAAGTACCTTAATAAGTAATTCCCTGACGCGTCAAACGATGGAAATAATCAAAAGAGCGGTTGGCCGTTGAAATAGAGAGGGGGAGTTGAACTGATAGGCAGGACTCAGCAGTTGTCTCGTTGGCTCGGCGGAAGCTACAAATTTGGCTATTCTTTATCCGCGACTTGGCTTGCTATCTCTTGCATCTAGTTGCGTAATTGCACAGTTTATTACTTTTTTTCTTATTCCTATTTACACCTGTTCACACAATAAAGACAAAAGCCTTTCTCAATTACTTTTAGTATATAAAGCCATAACATTTCGCTGGCGTGCGATAAGAAGATGACCGTTTGATTGAGAAACAAAAATAAAATGTGAGATGTATAACTTTAAGTTTCCCTAAAACGCTCGCTTTGACATCGAGAGCCAAATGCCGATAAGACTTGCCCCTCAGGAGTCAATGTGGGCGATAAGATTTCTCGTTGGTGGATTTTATTACAGGGCAGGGCTTTTAGTGGATGCTCTGTAAGCTTGACTAAGAAAACCCGGCCTCTTTACTGCCTCCCTTCTCTCTCTTTTTTTTTTGTATGTCAGTTTCTCTTTGGATATGAAGTTGAGCCCGGACAGTAATTAACAGATAAGGATTGAACAAGGCGCTATCCAAGCTTCTATCCTTGCGCTGCAACCGTGCGGTGCACTAACAGTTAAGCTGGACCCGAGCTTTGATTAAGGTTTTAGCGATGAGGATAATCTGAACTCGCCAATAACGTTTCTTGATTGACCATGCTCGACCTCGTACTTGTGGGTACACCGTCGACGCCCTACGTGTCAGTCGAGCAGGTCTCTATAAGAAAAAAAAAAGTACATATAGTACCTGTCCGCTGTCACAAGCTCATGTCTCTTCACATACGAAAGTCCTGCATTGATGCCTGCAAATTAGGTATTCTCAGTGCTCATATTGTGTCTGCAGAATTGCTCTTTACATACTCTTTTGCCTGTAAATAGTTGAGCTGTAAGTTTCTTGCCTTCACTATCATGAGCTAGTCCAGGTTTCTATCCGGTTGATAGTTTGCTAATAGTTGCTATAGCGCAATTATGATTTATAACGAAAAGTCGGACGAGCACTCCAAGGTCTCTGTCGAGGATGTTAAGGCTAAACAGGAATATATTGTTGGTGAGGTTCAAATAGATAGGCCAGCAATTGAAAGCGCAAAAAACGAGACTGATATCACTGTTGTTGAGCTTGAGATTCCTGATATACGCCAAAAAGCACTTGACCGATTTAATTCTGAAGCTCATGATGATTTAGTTGATATTCTTGATAATGATCCTGTTTTGGAGTATCTACTAGATATGTTGATGACTATGACTACATCTGAGGCCATTCAAGTACTTAGTGCGGCTTCTGTTTATCATGAAGACGATACTAATTTTGCTGCTCGTACTTTGGTCAAGTTGCAAAGATTACTTGCTGGTGAAGATTCTTATGGAACTACTCATGAAGAGTATATTTTGGATTTACTCGTCATGGCAACTGTCTTGAAATTCCATTCTCCCTACCCAGAAGTTCGCGCAGTTTGGGATCCAATGGACGATCCTGATATGCCTGTTGAAACCATACGTGCTTATTTCCTTGGTATTATCTGGGTCGCGGCAGGTTCTTTCATTAACCAAATGTTCACTTTCCGTCAGCCTTCGCTTACCATTGGCGCAACTGCTATTCAGATTCTTCTCTACCCTTGTGGAAAATTCTTGGAGAGAACTTTACCAGATTGGGGGTTTACTGTTTTCAAGAGAAGATTCTCTCTGAACCCCGGTCCTTGGAATAACAAAGAACAGCTGTTAGCTACTTTGATGGTCAACGTCGGTGCCACATCTAGTAACTTCATGAGTTATGTCGTTGTTATGAAATTGGACAGATTTTTCGGCAAGTTGCTTGTATTCTGATTTTGTAGTATTTTTGCTAACCATAATGGCTATAGCTCAAACTTGGGTTGACTTTGGATTTATTTTCTTGCTCAATACGTATGCTTTTATGCCGCTAATTGAATGATACATTGGTTCTCACTGACGGTTTATAGTTCCACTCAGTTTTTTGGTTTTGGACTCGCAGGTTTACTCAGACGTTTCGTCGGTGTGTATACCATTTTTGTTTCTTTTTTAGTCCCCCTGCAATAATTAAATTACTGACTGTATATGAAATTCAGTTTATCCGGCTAAAGCGATCTGGCCTTCACTTCTTCCTACGGTCATGTTGAATCGTACACTTTTGCTTCCCGAAGAAAAGCATAGTATCAACGGATGGACCATTACCCGATACAAGTTTTTCTTTACAGTTTTGGGATGTATGATGATTTACTACTGGCTTCCTGGTTTTATTTTCACTGCTCTCAGTACCTTTAATTGGATGACATGGATTGCTCCTAATAACGTCAATCTTGCTATTGTTACTGGATCTGGCCTTGGACTGGGTTATAATCCTCTTACTACGTTTGATTGGGGTGTTATTGGCTATACTGCGCCTCTTGCTGTTCCTTTTTTTTCGTTGGCAAATCAGTATGCTGGCATGTTTATTGCTGGATTGATTATGCTTGGATTATATTACAGAAATTACAAGTGGATGGGTTATATTCCAATTAACTCCACTAGTTCTTTCGATAACATGGGTAAAAAGTACAACGCCTCGCGAATTGTTAATCCTGATTTAACTTTGAACGCTGAGAATTACCGAAATTATTCGCCGCCCTTCCTTTCAATGGGATATTTAATGTGCTATGGTTCTGAGTTTGTTATGTTCACAATGTCTGTCGTATACATTGCATTATCGGAATGGCGAGCTTTGTCGCAAAGATTTCAAGGTTTGTACAGATCTATTCGATACCGTGGTAGATCTAATTTTGAAAACTATGATGATGCTTTGTGCAGGGTTATGTCAAAGTATCCTGAAGTCCCTGATTGGTGGTATCTTATCATTTTGATTTTGGCCTTGGTGTTTGGTATCATTGCCTGTGTTGTTTATCCCACAAATACTCCTTGGTGGTCTATCATTGTTATCATCGTTATTTGTATCTTCCTTATTTTCCCCAGCTCTATTATTTTCTCGATTACTGGTTACGAACTTGGTTTCAACGATATTGCTATTGTTGTCGCTGGGTACATGATTCCCGAGCACGCTATCGCAAATATGATCTGTCGTGTATATGGTTGGAACGTCGACGCTCAAGCTGAATCTCTTATCGGTGATCAAAAATTAGGTCATTATGGCAAAATTCCTCCCAGAGCTTTACTTCGTGGTCAACTACTGGCTACTCTGATTCAGACTTTGGTTACCATTGCCGCTTACAACGTCTTGGTTCAATCATTCCCTGATCTTTGCGCGTCTGATCAATCTAACAGATTTGTCTGTCCTTTCCCTAACGCGTTGTACACTGCAACTTTAGTCTGGGGCGTTGTTGGACCTGCGCGTATGTTTTCCACTCTTTATCCTATGCTGAAGTGGGCTTTCCTTATTGGTGTTTTAATTGGGGCTCCTTGCTACTACCTGCGAAAGTATTTGATGCGCGTCAAATTCCTCGGCTGGTTAAAAAATTTTAATCCCATTCTTTGCCTCGCAGGTATGAATCTGTTCCAGTCCGGATACAATCTGTCATACTACACACCCGGCCTTGAAATCGGCTTCGTTTTCATGTACTATCTTCGTCGCCACTACCTCGCCTGGTGGACAAAGTACAACTTTGTCCTCACCGCCGCTCTCAGTGCAGGTGTCGCTCTTTGCGCTATTTTGATTTTCGCGACTTTACAGGTTACAAATGTTAGTATTACTTGGTGGGGACGAACTGTCTCAAACGCTGGTGTTGATGGCGCAGGTACTGCTACTGCCTTTGAGATTCCTGCAAAAGGTTATTTTGGCCCTGAGCACTGGGAATAAAACCTGATTCTTCTTATTCTTTTTGCGAGAGACTATGCTGCAGTTTAGGAGTTGCTCTTGTGTTTTTCTTTTTTTTTTTCCTGTAAAATGCTAAAATGCTCTGTTATAACAGAAGATAATAAATTCTATGTCATATTCTAATTTTACTATGTGATGATTCTCTTAGGACGTGTTATAGATGAAATAAGTTTTAGAACATGTTGCGCCCGGGTCCGAAGGACATTATTATAATTTAATGATCCACTTAGATTTACTTTCGATTATTTTGCTATACAGTCATACTATAGCATTATATTGTTATTAACAGTTTTTTTACATAACAACAGTATCTTGTAAAACTGCTGAGCGATTCTCTTTGCAAATAAAAACACACAAAGTAAACAAGCGCCAAATTGTTTTCAATCTTTAAGTTTTTGCTTATTTGTGTTTAGTTTGACCGATGAGCAAAAGAGATCAAAATTGCTAATTTAAGGTAATTTCTCTGGTCTGTAGTCGCTACGCGTCATTAGAATCCAAAGCGCGCTGGCTCAAAACAGTAATATGTTGACATTGGTGTTTAGCTCCCCCAGAGAAATAACACGTTATTTTACTGTACGTTGTGCTCATTGTCCCTCTTCCTCTTCCCTTCTCTACTGCATATCTCCGCTCCATGCTCATATTTTAATAAATGACGATGTACTATCTCTGCTTTATAAAACTGTATTTGCGCAACGTATCTTTGAAGGTTCAATATTTTTGATGGTACGCCACGCGCCGTTAGTCACGTCCAGTCCGTTTGTTATCCGCGCGCCTCTCTATCTGCCTGTAGCCAGGCATATATTACACTCACCCTTTGCACAGAGGTTTACAAAGTGGTTAATTTTCTTGTATTAATTTGACAAGCAGCTCCTTATTCTGAAATACGCGCGTTGAGGCCCTGAGGACAAATGGTCTCTCAATGGTCCGTTTTGGACATGGCATACCCCGACCAGTGACTGGAAATTTTGTAGGAGATGCAATATTCTCAGATTCTCAGTGAGGTGCACTGCTGAGCGTGTTTGGTTTCTTGGAGGCCTCAGTGCGGGGGGGTAGAGGAGGGTGAAATGTTAGATCCTGCGTGGGCAGTTTGGCATTTTCTGAATCCTGCATCCGCTTTACACGATTTTAACTGTTGGAAAACGAGAGGTATACAGTACTTTCGAATTACGCATCAACGTATGCATTCACGCGTTTTTGCTTTGCAGTAGTTTATTCTACTTTGATGACCAGCAGCGTTCCTCTTACATTATTGGTTGTAGTATGTCTTTAGTATCCACTGCACTGTGACTTTTGACTCATTTATACACATTTACGTAATTATATAAATATCACCGACTACCTATTTAAAGTCGTATGTGTATCCTATACTCATCTTTATCGGTATGCCGCTAGGTTACTGGCACTTTTATTCCACTTTACAATGCTTCAATACAGTATGATCTAGGGCTATTGGCAATTGAGTTGTCTATTCAAAGCCAGAGCGACATATAAGTGTTTCTCAACTTTAGCTTATCATTTAATTAGTTTTCAGGTTAGCTGCCAACAACAAAATATGTAGCTTGATAAGCAAGATTTCAAAAGTAACTAGAAAACAAGTTCAAACTAATACTTCGACTTCCTCACGCTGTATGATACAAGGCAAGCCCATTTTCTCTGCTCCTATGGGGATCAACAAGATAAAGCTATAAAGGGGTATCAAGAGCAGCGAGTTATATGAAAAGAAGAAGCACCTCTAAAGCAGAAAAGAAAAGATTTTCAATAAATGTAGCCTAGTAGCCAGCTATATTTGTTCTCCAATAATGGCATATAAATTTAGGGGAGTTTGGTCCCAGAAATAATAAGGCGGATATGTGATGCAGCCCGAGTATCATGTCTGGCGTTCATTAGACACGCTCTTCATGAAGATGAAAAGATATAGCAGCTTAGGGATTCAAGCAATTAAACTCTACCGAGAAACTCTATGTTCGGACTATTAGTATCTGAAATAAACCGGAGGTAATGCATGATGATAGCAGAAGAAAATAAAAGGTTAAGGAGGTAGTGAGGGCAAATAGGTTTTCAGGATTTAATAAAGATTCAATAAAAAGAGAATACAATCATGAGTGGTATGAGGTGTGAAGGTGCCTAAAACGGAATAGCGCAAAATTACTGCTCATTTCCGAGCTGGAATCTATAATTGCGCAAACACTACGCGTGATTTTATTGCCCAGCTTGATTTGGCACTTTATATCCAGTCCTGATAGCAAAATGTAGGTTTGGAGCGTAATACGTTTTAGGTTGATATAGCAAAGAAACGATACATCTTGCTGTGTTTTTCCAATTTGGAAGCGCCCCTTGCTTGTCTTATGATGCAGAGAGACTTTTCATTTAAAAGACAAAAAATGCATATATGCAAATACCTAAATACCTACATGAATCCTTATATATCTTTGATGAATCCTTATTCATCGCAGAAGGTCAAGAAAATTGTTTATCAGAAACAGATCTTATGAGTGCCGAATACTAAATTCTATATGAAGATATGAATTTTGAAAAGATTTACTCGAATTTTTCGGGCCAGACTTGCTTGACTAGAGTCTTTTTGTTGACTATACACTAGCGTTAATAAATAAATCGGACAATAAAACAAATATGAAAAAATGAGACCATATATACCTTTACCCATTTGATTTCTAGGAATTTTATCAATGATTTTCAATTCCTTTGGAAGTTTATAGCCAGTTAAACGGAGACGTAACTGCGATTTCAAGTCTGCGAATTCCATAGCCTTATATCCTTCCGCCATGACAAGAACAGTAGCTACAGATTGGCCCCACTCCAGCGAAGGTAAACCAACAACTGCACATTCAGAAACTCCTTCCAAAGAAAGGATCTCTCGCTCAATTTCTAAAGCAGAGATTTTTTCTCCACCGGATTTAATGATGTCCATGGATTCACGACCTTTAATCCACCATCTACCTGCGCCGTCGACACCTGCTATATCACCTGTATTGAACCACTTTCGTCCGGTAGCGTCGGTTGAGAAAGAACTTTCTGTAGCTTCTTCCTTGCGCCAGTACTCTTTGAAAATAGTAGGTCCTGAGAGTTCGATTTCACCCAAAACTTGAGATTCGTCAGAATCGGGTTTAGGAGCAATCCATTTCTCCGATTCCCAACCTATGCATTCATATAAGACATTCGATGTGTCTTTATCAACTAATCTGGCATACACGCCTGGAAGTGGTTTTCCGACACTTCCGCTGCTTCGTTCGTCTTCTTTTAAAGGTTGACTTAATGCCATTCCAACTTCAGTCATGCCGTATCTTTCGAGTAATTGCGGGTGACCCCCAGAAAGTTTCGCCCAGCCATCACGAAGAGGATCCGGCAGTGCAGCAGATCCACACATAGCCAAATGAAGGTTCTTTGGAATCGCAGCAGTCACCTTTGATTGCGCTTCAGGAGTAAAAGTACGGTATAAAGAAGAAAGGCGAGAGTAGACTGTAGGAACAGCAGTGTAGATTGTGATCGCGGGTGCGGTTTCATCTTCATGCGCAAGTAGACTAAGAACCGGTGCTGCTGCGAATGGGAATTGAAACACGATCGTAGCACCAACAAACATGGGAACCAAAAGCGCATTCAGAATTCCGTGAATATGGTGAAGAGGAAGAGTGTGAAGGATGGTATCAGAGTCTTTGATTTCCCACGCTTTAATTAAAGACTTTGATTGAGCGGTAAGAGTATTGTTGGGAATAACAACACCTTTTGGATTTCCGGATGTACCCGAGGTATACAAAATAATACCACTAGAGTTGACAATTCCTGTAGAGTCTTCTTCGATAGTGACATCTTGCGATTCAGGAAGAACGGCATCTTCATAAATCACAAACTCCCGCTGGCCAACCAAAGGAGATAATTTCTCCTTAAATCGTTCGGTAGCAACAACAGCGCAGCAATCAGCATCATTAAGCTGATATGTGATTTCAGGTGCAGTATGCGAAGGACATAAAGGAACTGCAAAAGTTTCAGGAAGAGATACAGCTGCTAAAAGGCAAGTAACGAATTCAAAGCTGTTCTCTCCCATAATCGCGATTCTCTTTCCGGAAGCGGTCGGGTTTCCCAATTTGGCCAGAACAGTTCTCCAGCGAGCAATGTTCTTTAGCAGTGAACCATAGTCAAAGGACTTTCTACTGCTGTTGTGGATAATTGCGGTCTTGGTAGCTGAATGCGACGCGACCGCGCTGATTACGGGGAGTGCGGGAAGAGTAGCCATTGCTCGAGAGTGTTGTATTCGAGACACTTGGATATTTCGATTGGAAATGTAATTAAAAGCCGAATAGCAATCTTTTTTCAAGCAATTGATATCAGAATATGAATTGCGTCGTGAAGGTAGTGAAAAAGAGCAAGTGCGGAGAATTGCGCGAGCAGCCCTCATCTTTGAGGGAAAGCCAGCAGCAGTTTACCCGTGTATTTTCCAATCTTTATTTCTCCCCAATTATGTGCACAGTGCCTATGCTTTCGGCACTGAAGGGAGGGACTTTTAGGGGGGGGCAGTTTGGCGTTCGTGGCGCCTCTATTCGTTATCGCCGCGCTTGCTGGTCCTGTAGTGGAATAGATAAAATCTTGTTATGTAATTGATTAGCAATCTCCAATTATGTAAGAGCTATTTTAGAGATGTGCCTGTGACTGCGCGGATAGTGCAAAAAGAGGTATATAGGTAAGTATGCCATGAACCCTCGTATGCGATAAACTATGACTATCAAGTATATCTTTTGATCCCGACAGTACTGAAGTACGTACACGCAAATTAGGAATTGTTGTATAACGTAATCAATGATTATGTATTTTTGTCACCAAAATATTAGCTGATAAGTGAGCTCGAAGCGGCAGCTCAACGACAATGCTGGTTCAGGCAAGAGGGTGTCAATCGTATTAAAGCTACACCAATAGCGTGAAAGAGAAGTCATGGAAGAAAAAAGAAGTGTTCGTAACTAGTACAAAACCAATTTTGACTAATTAATCTCGTTGAACTATATGAAAGAAATGAATCATTGTTTTCGCTTCGAAAGCCCTGATTGAGCCAGATCATCACGTCAATAAGCTTTGCTATGCAGCTGACAGTTAATAGAGCATTTAATAAGTAGTGCAATGGTGCCAATCAGCAGCCAAAACAAGCCAGAGATAGCGCAGGTGCTCGCGGCAGGCGCTATGGCTGCAGTTTGCAACTTTTCTGGTACCGCCACCGCGATCAGGCTCGACACAGCTCACCAAACCTTAATATCACGAGACCTTATGTCATCACCACGCCCCTGCACAGTATCATTCACAAGCAGAGAGTAAACAGCCCACACACTCACCGCTTGATTGACGCCCTTCGCTCTAGCAGCTGCTCAAGCTTCTGGTTACGTTTGCTGGTCAGTGAAAGCTCTTTGATGTCTTCTGCAGAGGGAGCAAGGAAAGTCGGTCTATCTGGAAATACTTCTTCTGCTGTCGATATTCTCTGATTAGTATTCAGTAAGAATGCCTGAATAGACACATAATCCTCCTCCTGACTATCTTCTGCTGTCTCAAATGTAGTCTTCTCTGAGCTGGTTACTCTACCAATAATTGCCACTCCAGTGATCGTTGGCAGCGGGGGATTGACTTTTAAAATCACCGCTCTCGAAAGTAATCCGCTGTCCGAAATAGTCTACCCGTATAAGTATTATTTCCAAACTCTCAGTTTATAAACAAACAATAGACACATACTGCAGATAGAAAGATTCGTTTGAAAAATGCCTCCGAGTATGGATCATTCGTATATCTATATCAAGTTAGTTTCCCAATACCAAATACTGATCTAGCACACATACACATTCAGCCCAGTTCTCGATATCATCCAAATCATTATACTTGATATATCAACGCATGCAATAGCCGACAGCCTGCTTTGGCCAAGTAAATCCTCATTCTGTGTATTTCCAGTCGCGTTCATCTTCCGTTTCTTCCCCGTTGCTGTTGGCGTTGTTGTATTTGCATCCCTCACTTTCTTACTAGGAGGTCCCCATAATTGAAACATAACAGCCTGATCCTCATCTAATCCGGATGCATCAACACTCCCCGACCATAACTCAACTTGCCGACTACTTCGCGACATCCTTATCCTTCCTATAAATAATCAAAAACAACCAATTCGACGCGTCAAAAGTCGCGTACCTCACGCATAACCCTAATCCCACCTCTTGGCTGTGCTGGCGGTGCAATGTACTTCACCGCCACATTATGTGTAGGGTATAGCCCTACAAAGTGAAACAGCAGTCACAGTCGCGCCAACTTCCAGCTCTGAGCGCAGGCAGGGCACCGCGCAGCAGCGGGGGTTGGGATTGAGAGTTGGAAAGTGCTTGTCTTTGATTTCCCTTCCAGATTTCGAAATACTAACCCCATTAGATTTTTACAGCAATGGCAGCTAAATGTAAGTTGGTTGTTTTTTCGTATTAGTTTGTGTGTTTTTTACTGGGGGAGAATGAAATCATTTGCTTTTGTGTATGAGTTGAGAGGACGAATTGGAGTGGGCAAGATATGCGGATGTGTTTATTTTATGAAAGCGGTCAATATGAACGGGCAACGCAAACTATCTCGCACTTTTCGGCATTGACGACTGTATTATACTGGGAATCTTCAACATTACTATTTTCATCATCTTATAGCAATTTGGAATAGCTGGGATAAAGAGCAAGCAAAATGCAGAATCATTCTCCGACTAGACACACGCAGAAGCACGATTCAGCTCTAACATTATTTTTTTGCAGCATCCGCAACCTCTAAGGCCGTTGCCGCTAAGAAGGCCGTCGTCAAGGGCGTCCACGGAACCAAGGTTACCAAGGTCCGTACCTCGACCACCTTCCACCGACCCGTCACCCTCCGTCTTCCCCGAACCCCCAAGTACCAGCGCAAGTCGATTGCCCATGCTCCTCGTCTTGACCAGTACAAGGTCATCATCGGTCCCCACAGCAATGAGTCTACCATGAAGAAGCTTGAGGAGTCCAACACTATCGTCTTCATCGTTGACATCAAGGCCAACAAGAGACACATCAAGGATGCTTTCAAGAGCTTGTACAGCGTTGACGTTTCCAAGGTCACCACTCTTATAACGTATGTCATTTAACCCATAACATTTGCAAACGAATTTGTACTAATAAACTACATGCAGCCCTACCGGCCAGAAGAAGGCTTACATAAGATTGGCTTCCGAGAGCGACGTTCTGGACGTTGCTAACAGAGTTGGTTTCATTTAAATGATGACGATCGAACTGGCGAACCAAAATAAAAAAAAAAGAAACAGCTTGGACTTGACAAGAATCAGAATAGAATTCAGAGATACTGAAATTTAGGTTCTTTGAAATTTGAATGTGGGTTTTTGAAAAGGATTAAATAGGATGGTTTTTTTTTAAATAAAAAAGCAAAAGGAATGATCATTGTATTTATTTGTATAATCTAGTGGAGAAAAAACTAAATCATTTTTTATCATATTATTCCTTTCGTAACAAGTATAAGTGATTCTTTTGAAACGTAGTGCCTTCATTCTCGGGTTGAGAACGGGCATCGTATGTGCCAACGATTTTCGCTGTGAACGAATTTTACCTGTTATTCCTATACGTGCTATAAAACCCTGGTAACAAAATTATAAACAGCCATCAATAAAAGTCATACATGAACATTTTGAAACGACAAATGCGCATCCGCATGCACATACAGTCAGCACAACAGCAATTTTGATGATGACTAATATATTTACATATCAAAACTCAAAAATTCTCAAAAAGAGTGCTGCGGCTGAACATTTAAGATCCAAAAGAAGTAAGCGTGCGCTCGCTCACGGTTTTCAAAAAAGTGAGTTCTCTTTTGACATTTCAGCGAACGAGGAAGGGGTTTCCCGATCTTTGTGTTATTTCGATCCCGACTGATACCTGACTTACGTATCCGATTTAAATTGTTTGTTTAATTCGTTCATTTTAAGATTTAGATATTTTTTATAGTAGGAGGAATATCGTGTCTTTCTCAAATAGAAAGGAAGAAAGAAAGAAAGCAGTGGAAAGAAATGGCTGATTCAGCGGTTATGGAAGTTGATTCCAGTGCGCCAGTTGAAGCACAACAGGTTAAGACTAGTGCGAAATCTGAAAAGAAGAGATTTGAAGTTCGGAAGGTACGGATTCTTCTAAATTGTTTTGTAGATGAAATGACGAAGAAAGAATTACTAATGGATTGGTATGTATAGTGGAATGCTGTTGCGTTGTGGGCTTGGGGTATGTTCAACTTTACCTTGATGATTATTGAGTTAAATCGAAAAGACGAGACTGATTAACGATATTTAGATATTGTTGTTGACAATTGTGCTATTTGCCGAAATCATTTAATGGAGCCATGTCAGTTCTTTCCTTTGCCTGTTTTCCTATTTATCATAAAAGTGGTGGGTGGGCATGACGTTTTTCTAATGCTCTGAAAATAGGTATTGAATGTCAAGCTAATCAAGGAAATGGTGATCAATGTATGGTAGCTTGGGGAATTTGCAATGTAAGTCCCTTTTTTGCCGTTTCACTCTGCATATTATGGAGAAGAGCGTTTATTAACGATAGTGCGATTCAGCATGTCTTTCATTTTCATTGTATTTCACGTTGGCTCAAAACTAGACAAGTATGTCCTTTAGATAACAGAGAATGGTATTGTCCTCCCCGCCCCCCTTTTTTCTTTAATATTTGGGTGTAATATTAATAGCCGTTTTTACTGTGATATAGGGAATTTCAGAAGTATGGCCATTAAATTGTTTGTTGGGATATTACATGTAATACATATATCTTGACAAACATTCATCGATGTTAATATCATAAATATATCGACGGGTAATACAGTTTACGACGATAATGTCGTGTTGGTATTTATTTTTACTATGGGCTTTTTTCAATCGGATGTTGTCTTGATTTGGTGTTGTCTAGTGTGGTGTATTGGGTTATGAATTTGTGATAGAGATGGTTTACAGCGTGTTCCTGAATGATATCAAATTAACAATCATTTCAAGATATATCTATTCCATCATAATTACACCGTATACAAAACGATTGAACAATACAGCTTTAGTAACAGCAAAAGAGCAAATTGTCACAAGAAAAACCAAGTAATGAGTTTCACACTCTACCTCCATTTTTGACATTTTTTAATTAACTTTTCTTTTTTTCAATCATTTTTCTTCACACTTTTTGCTTTGTTTTTTGTGGTATCGTGCGTTGGTTTATTTGTATTTAGTGATTTATTGTATAAGTTTGTTAAATTTTAAATCTTCGAAATTTTCAAAATGATATTTACCCTATAAACTTCTCGGCGCAATTTAATTCACAGGCTCATTCTCCCCACCACCACCTTTCTTCTTTCTCTCGTTTTTTTCTTTCCTTTTTTTCTTTTGATCTGGTTGTTGAATATGTGTGATGATATTGAATATAACGTTTTTGTATCTTTTTTTTTCACGTTTTCTTTCTTTGTTGGTTTGAGAAATGTGTGTTGTATTGATTAGTTATTAAATGAACGAGACAATTTCTTGAAAGTTCCAGTTTAGTTGAAATGTGCCAATTCGAATCAATTTAGACTCAAGGCCTAATTATCGTACGCTTTCCAAAAACCTTCGATTTCACTGTGTGTGTGTGTGTAGAGAGAAACAGAAGCGGAAGCAGTTAGTTAGTCTGTAAATATGATAATTTCGAAGGACTAGATTTATGCCAAATCCAGCATGATGGAAAGTTCAGAACTTTGTTATGATGCAAGCTGACAGGACGAATCCAAGGCAAGATGCAAGATAGGACAAACATCAATACCTGTGTTATTATTTGCCAAAGTGATTACTAAATTTCATTAAGTCATTGGTATGGTATTATAGTAATAAGCAAACTATGTCGTCCATTGATCGAGAATTATAAATGCTACTAACTTCAGAAGTCAAACAGGTAAAATAATTAGTTATTTAATCAAGTAATTGTCTTGCAACAGCGGCGAAGAACGTGTAAGCGATTTAAATCCTTTTGCCCATACACTGGTTTTTGGATTTCTAAAACTAGACCGGATAAAGCATGCATACGTCACAGTACCAGGCGGACTAAGTGAACGTGACTTAACCAGAGTTATCACACGTCTAGATTCTAAACAGAGACCAAACTCGAGAAAGTGCGCAAGCGAGGAATTCGTGATAAATATAGAGCAGATAACGCGGAGAAAAGTGGCAAAAGAATAATAAAATGTTAACAAAAAGAACGAGAAGAAGCGGAAAAACTATATTGCGGTAAATACTGAGAATTAACTCCGGGACAACGTACAACCGCGGCTGATCAGCTGCGATTTCTCAGTGTCACTGCACAATTAGCCAGAAACAACTGATATATCATGCTGTACCTAGTGATATTTGCAGTGCGTTACCTTAGCACTGCGAATAGTAATGATCCGTCAAAATCATTACTTACAAGTTCCAGAGGTTTATAAACGTAATATGCTCTGTTTGGAAATGCTTGTCCTTGGACTGTTTTCCAGTAGCACAAAAGCAGTGATGCAAAGGAATTTTCTCATTTGACTTTCAAAAGTTCTTTGGATTTACCATAAGGTTAGTGGCCTAACCGAAGATGCCATGGATACAATTTGGCTAAAGTAGTAAATGCTTTATAATTCTCAGCTGATGGTTTGATGGCAAGACGATTTATTTATTTTGTCAAAATGTATAACCACTTTGTGGAGTAATTAGACTACACTTATCACTTGAGTTTCCTGAATGAGGCACTTGATTAGAAACAAGAGTATGTTAAATGCAAAGACATCAAATACTATATGTATGGGTAATGTGAAAATCAACAGTTATATGTTTATGTCCTATTTCCATGTGCTGCAGGAAAACAACCACAGATTAAACATATCAAACAGAACGTATTACACATAAACAGTGCTGGAGATCGCAAAAACTGATGTTGGCAAACCAGTCTCTTGTGCAGAGCTTATTCAATCCTCATATTAAGTGACATTTGTAGATAATTACATCCGCATGATCCTTATATATTTTCTTGAAGCGAAAATCTGAAGTCGTTCAGCCGCTTTGCGTGGATTCCTGGCCTACGTTGAAAACTTTTACAGACTGGCAGAAACAAGACGCTTCGTTCCAATAATGCTGGTGAATAAACCTCGAATGAAAAGCGCTCTTGATGGTGCTGGACTTTCAATAGCTTTCTGACCTAAATTGTTATATCTACCGCATTACACACCAGAAACAATGTGACAACCACCTTACAATACAATTAATCATTTCACATTGAGCTGGAAAATATATAAAGTGTTATCAATAAGGAACTTGGTGGGAAAAAGTTGGAGTCAATGAAGCAAGCCTCAGAGTAGAGAATATAGTTGGCCGTTTCCAGTACTCAAGTAAAAAATGCGAGGGAATTTTCTCATACGACCGAGCAGCTGACCGGGGGAAGAAAAAAAGAAAAAAAAGAAGAGAAAAAAAAAAAAAAAGAACGCTAGATCTTAGAATAGAAGACGGCAGTCACCGCGCAGAATAGGCAATTATCTCGTCAGCTTCTCGCTAGGCCTATGTATGTACCATTGAAGCGTACTGAACTTTACTGCAAAGAACAATCTATGTCGTGTGTCCAGCCTGTATGGCATCAACATATTAAACCAAGATAAACTAGATTTTAAAAAAATCCAATGAATATAAATGTTTTAGGGAAAAAAAAAAAAAAAAAATAAGAAAAAAAAGAAGGAAAAACTAGAGAACTTTAAAATTGTATATGTAAACTTCTTTTGCAGGGCTTTTTTTTCTTCCCTTCAGATATACAGAAGTGGCGGTACAAGCCACGTCTGCTCGTCAACAGCTATCGACAAGTACTGTCTAGAGAAGCTGTTTCTAGCGTAGTCTTCATGCACACTTTTTCTAGTGTAGGCTTTTGATTCAACATTTGACACTCGACTAGTGCTTATGATGCAATCGGTCTGTAATTGATCGGTCTTCAGAAGTGTATGCGTTGCCGTACAAGTGAAATAGTATAGTAGGAGGGAGGTCAAAGGAAAAGCCAGAAACTCAGCTCAAGGCCAATTACAGCACTACAACATACAACCACGGGCAGAAAGAATAATTAACGCCGTTTCTTGCAATCGCGCAATCACTGAAGACACAGTGCGTAGGATAAGCCGGTTAACTGGCAGAAGGGCCGCGCGCTCCTCCTGCTGCCCAAAGCGGTATCACGGATTAGACTTATTCCGCTCTTGTCCGGTTATTGGTTTTTTTTTCTTTTTTTTTTTTTTTTTTTTTTTTTCCTGAGATTGACATGCGTTCAAGCTTTGTCTATTTGCGGAGGTGTCAGCAGAAGGGCACGGCTAGCTGCAGACTTCCGTTGCCACTGCGATTTATTAGTAGTTGATAAAGAAGCGTATTGCATTATTGAAAGAAACCGTACTGCAACAGCAGCGATCTAGTAGCACTATAAGTATTAATGGATAAGATAAAGAGAGTAATGGTAACGTGCAGCTGAGGACTAATTAGTATTTCGGGAAAACACGGGGGATGGCTATACGTCTTTGAATCGTATTGCAGTAGCGAGCGTGCACACACAGAAACGGGACAGTTCGGCACAACAGCAGGCTTTTTCCACAAAGGCAGCGAGTTAGCAGTGACATCGAACGGTGCCGCTGCCGATTGCACACTTTTATACAGAGCGTAGAGAGCGCTGAAGAAGCGGGAGAAACGAGAAAGTCATGCCACTACTGAACAGGTCAGGTTACATGTAGCAGTCACTGGCAGATGTTATTACGCCCCGGTAGTAAGTATACTGGATGGCAGAATGGAATGACATGATCAGGACAGAGCAGGCGGTCGAAGGCGGCACTCCAAGTCGACTCGACGCGACTCGACGCGACACTGCAGGCACGCTCATGCTCACGGTACCCATCGCGCAGCGGTATTCTCCGATAGGGTTTTACTAGTGGCTGTGCTGTCTGTGGCTGCAGCTTGGGCCCAGGACGACTCGGGCGCGTGCCCCGGACTCTTGTTATTCGCCTCGAAGGCTTTAACCACTCGGCCTCGCGCTGTTTTGCCGCTGTTCTTCCTCGTCTTTTCGCTAGCAACGGCAGTCAAACCACAAGAACATCAACAACTACTCTTAAAGGCAGCATTAGCAGTAAGAATAGCAACAACAACTATTACTACTCCTACTACTCCTACTACAACTACTACTCCTACAACAACAAATATGACCGCCCGACTCGGCCTCGCCCGTGCTTTCTCTGACGATGTCGCCGTCGCGTCGGCAAGCCCACGTCGCAGACCGCCTATCAGCACTGCGAACTCGACGCCCGCGCCGGTCACCGCAGCTCAGGCTGCTGCTGCTGCGACTGCAGGCGTCGTGACCGTCAAGAACGCGGCAGGCAAGTTCCAATGTCAGCTGTGTCCACGCTCGTACTTGCACGCGAAGCATCTCAAGAGGCATATGCTGAGACGTACGTACACACACTGCACTTTGCTATGCGTGCGCATCCGCTGACCAAGACCACAGATACCGGAGACAGGCCGTATAAGTGCACGCTTTGCACCGACTGCTTCTGCCGCTCAGACATCCTCAAGCGCCATCTCGACAAATGCAAAAATAGACTGCCAAACGTGCGCGCCTCGCGGTCGTCCATCGCTTCCTCTGCCTCGTCGCGCCGTGCAAACTCGTCCGGTAGCATCAGCTCGGTAGCTAGCTCAAACACGTCCACTGTCCTCGCCCTCGAGTCCCCGTCAGCGCCATCAACACCCGCCACTCCTCTCACGCCTGTCTATACATCAGTGCTCAAGACAAAGGAAGCGGCCGGCGAACCGACGCAGTTCGACAGCGTTGCGCTCAATCAGGCGCAGTCCTACTTTGACTCACAACCCGTCTTTGTCAACGAACCCGTCGTGTACCCGGACAACAACTGCTACCTCGACGTCTCTGCCCAAGCAATGTTTCACCAGCAACCGCAACCGCTTCCTCATTCTCAACCTCAACTTCAATCGCAAGTGCAACTGCAAGAAGCGCAGTCTCAGTCACTGGGATACACTGGCTTCTTGCCACCGTACTACGACGACGGCAGCATGTACTCGACCTCCATCTCCAACGCCAGCTCGCCGGACTCTGTGTCGCCAATGTCCGTTCCTAACCATCTCCCTGCTCAGTACCAACCTGACTTCACACACCTCACACACCAGCAACCGTACGACCTGCAGCAGCAGATTCCGCAGCTGCCACAAACACATTCCACAGCACATTCTACAACGCACTCGACGGCTTCTGAATCCCAGCAGAACCACTCGCATATCTACGACTGGAACTTTGAAGATTCGCAGCAGCAGCAGCAGCAACAACCATCAGCTACATTTCAGCTCCAGCATCCATCAGCTTTATCGCCACCTTTAACTGCACAGTTCCATAGCAACACTGGCGACTTATTACTGTTGCAAGGACTTCATTCAAATCTTCTCTAACTGCTTATACGCCAAAAAACTATTCCCTTTTCGTTTTTTTTTATCTTTTTAATCTTGTTTTGCCTTGCTTTTGGAACTCATCCATGTATGAATATTCTTTTAATTCAAATGATGTATGTATTTATGTATATGGGGTGTCCGTTTTTATTTTTCTATATATGTGTTTTAGTGTCTGGCGTGATTGTTCTGCTTTTCATATAGTAGTTTTTATTTTGGAATGGCTTTTTTTGTCTTAATACTGTACAAACTCCAAGTTTAGTTTAGTTTTTCTTTGTCTTTTTTTTTTTCCATCGAATATGGTGTGTAGAGATGATTAGTGGTTTTATTTTGCTTGCTTGCTTGTTTGTTTGTGTGTTTGTTAAACGAGGTGTCTTTGGAGCTTTTTAATCTTTGATTTTTTTGTTCTTTATTCTTTGCTTTTTTATCTATATTTTGTACATAATTTGCCGCTGTGGCAATTAATGATTCTACTCATATATTTTACTGCATTATTGCTACGGGAGAAAAAAAATAGGTTTGGATATTTTCAGTTAATCTCCGTGGCTTTTAAGCGTGCTGGAAAAAAAGAAAAGAACCCAACAGTTTGTTTGTTCACAAAATTAATTAAAATAGATATTTTATTATGTAATGGATGTGTTGTAAAATTAACTACTGCTTCGTGCAAGTCATCATATAAACTGTACGCCATATCTATCGCGTTATGAGAACTAGTATTGTAATAGCAAATAGCAAATATTATAGTATAGTATAGTATAGTATATTACTGCACTGCATTGTATTATATTACATAATGGTAAAGAAGACAACAGGCGGCTTGAGCGTAGTTTGTGCGCCGCGCGAGAACCCCGCATCGTAAATCAGTTTTTACTCCACGTTGAAATCCGCACTTTAAAAAGAGGGCAGCAGATCCTCCGGTTTTTTACTTTCTTTCTTTGTGTTTGATTTTCTTCTTCTTCTTCTTTCTGGTTTATTTGTGTTTGTTGTTACTATTTTGTGGTTGTTGTTGTTTTGTGGCGAAGGGCGTGGTGAAAGGATATAGTATAATCAGAGTATGAGGACGCCTCCGCTTTCGTCTGCTTCACCCTTAGTTCTGCCGTCTCCAACACTTTCGCTGCCGTCGCTCTCTCGCCACGATCATGATGATATAGACGCGTTGGTTCTTCCTCCTTCAATATGCGAGTCTTCTACTCCGGAATTAGCATTATCTTTATCTTCTACGCCGGTTCCGTACACAGCAAGGAATAGTCTTTCAAATCATCATGGCCATAGACATTCAGATTCTGCGCCCCCTTCTTTAAATCACATTTCTACCTCTTCTTCCTCTTCTTTTTCAAATAAAATGCAAACTCCCTATCAACATTATCTATGCACAAGTTTATATCAGCGATTATCCGATTTGAATAACCGATCTAATGCAATTCCAAGATCATCATTTTCCCCATCATCGTCGACGTCGACGTCGTCCTCGTCCTCGTCATCGTCGCCCCAATCGTCGTCGTCCCCATCGTCAGGAGGTGGGCCATTACAGACTGGATTGACAAAATCAAAATCGCCCGGACCAATGAGTTTCAAAAGAAGAACTTCAAGCCAGCCAGAATTCACATTAACGAAATCCTCTTCTTCCACGTCTTCAAAAATAGCATGGAAATACTCAAAATTTAGTGATATTGAAAATCAGGTATTTACAACTTCAAATAATGTTGATCACTCTCGCTGTAAAACTAGGGTACGCTCTGTTTAGTGTTTTTGTGTTGTTGTTGTGGTGTATTATTAACCTTGCTGCGTTGACAAGTACGTCGTTTCTTCATTAAACCCATCTTTTTTTTTTTTTCTATTTGTTTATTTGTTTATTTATTATACGTGTTTTTTTTACGCGTCCGTTTCTTCGGCTTAGGCAAAGTATATATTAAACACTTATAATAGAAGTAGCAAACGTAACAAAGACTTTTAAGAACTGTACTTTGCAATCAAACTCTCTGCAAGTTCAATATACTCCTTCTCTGCCTCTTCAGTGGATTTTCCTTTCAACTTGTCCCAAGCGTTCCATTTATATTTTCCCTAATATTCCAACGTTAGTCTGCTTTTCGATTAGCGGTGATAGTTCATAGAAATACCTTTAAATCGAAAACACTGGGCTTGGGTGTATCATTGTCGCCAACAGTTGCTTGCTTGTAAAGCCCGTAAAGCTGGTAGGCAAAATCAGCATCATGAGGATGGTAATATAACAGAAACGATCAGCAACTTACAGAAAGAAGTTCATCATCAGATGGCTTCTTGGGGAGCTTTTGAACTGCATCAGCCTATAAAATATAAAACCCGTTAGCATATTATATAGAATAGTGATGCATGATGTGAATTTCGATATATTTGTAAACTTGATATTTCCACTCTTGTGAAGTGTCACAGATCACTCTATTCCACTCAAAGTCTACTAACGAAATCAATTATGAGAATAATATACATACAGCGGCTTGGAATTCAGCGGAAGGCATATTGTTTATATCTTAATTCTTAATAAATCAAATCTGCGCTTTACTCAACAACAGATAGACAATCAATGGAGACAAGAAGGAAATTAAGAGAGGGGTTGGAGAAGCAAAGGGAGAAGAGAAGGTTAGAATTAAAGTTAACCAGTTGAAAGGTCAGAGTTGTACAATAATTTCATTTCTGGCTGTTGATGATATTACATTTCCTCTTTTATATAGTAAACAAACCTCTTTAGTTTCTACTCTGCACTTTTCCATTTTATATTAGAGAGAAAAAAAAACAAGACAAAAATACAAACATATCTCCAATGTACACCCATGTCTCTGCATAAATTCAAAAACTTTGTCTAATATAAAACCGTATCTTTAGCGTTGTTACTGACTCAAAAAATCCAACCAACCACAGCGCACTTGACTCTCCCTTCAGTTTTCATCGATACTTTGAACAATTAAGGTTTTGGTGGTTTTTTGGATATCGGAAACTACACCTTACTACGACTACGAATATTCAATTCTGTATATATATATTTAGAAGGTTTTTTCAGAATTTCTTCCAATTGATATAGCTGATAAGTTTTGAGCTACAGTAATTAGCGAAATAATTTATACGACCTTCTTGAGTTTTCCGTTTGAACTCGTGTTTGCATATATAATACCATAAAGACACAAATCATCACAAATCATTTATTGCAATATACATTACACAAACAAACTAAATAAATAAAAATGAGACCTTCACAGATTCTTTCATTGCGAAAATCGTTCGTTTGCTCAGTTCTTGATATTCAACCTAGTTTTTACCGCGCTAGTCAATCGGCCTGTACGTCTTCTTCTTCTCTTCTTCTTCTCGGCCTTTTCCTTGTTTTAGATTTACAGAGAATGTTTACTGATTGATTAACAGCAAAAACTGGCCTTACCGGAATCTACGAATTTCCCAATCCCAGACCGCGACTTCTTCGTCTTTACGCCGAAACTTCCGAACTTTTGAAACAATTTCCCGAAACAAGTGTTTACCGCCAATCCGTCGAAGGACTTACGCGCCATCGCATAAACATCATTAAAGAATCTGATTCTGATGCCGATGTAGAGAAGAAAATCGGCGGCGGATTGATTGAAGAACTCTTGATCCAGGCAGGCGAAGAACATGCTCTGGCAAAGAAAATGCTGGAATGGAAAGCTTGGGAATCATTGGAGGAAGAAACTCCTGAAGGTGTTTGGGAGAAATAAATATTCTCTATATACTTGGCTAAGGGGTTTATGTGTTTCTTTTTTTTTTTTTCCATTTTTCGGTTGCCGGTGGCGGATATGATTGAATGTAAGTGTAGTGCATACCTTTCTGATATCTGGCCTGGATATCAGAAATTTCTATATTGATGCTTTCGCACTGTATAAGCAATTCCATAGAAAGTAATTTAAATAAAATGTTAAAATGTTAATAGATTAATAACCGAAAACGACATACAATGTAAAACTTTTTATATAACCACAATAATCGTACATAGCGTTTCATTCGCAGCAATCATTTTCTCACTCTTCATCTTCATCTTCCTCATCTTCAAAATCATCAGTGGCAACACGAACAGCATCATTAGTCTTTGTATCCCAAACTTGAACAACTCCATTACTACCACCTATAGCCAAAGTTTTAGCCGCAGGTTTATCAGGTAACCAAGCTACTGAGAAGACTTTTCCCACTCCCATATCTCTACTTGATTGCAGAGAAGGTTTAGATTCAGAGATATTCCAGAGCTTGACTTGTTGATCTGTAGATCCTGTAGCAAATAATCCATTGACGTTGGGGTTCACGTCAAAAGAAGTGACTTCAGAATCATGAGCTTGTAAAGTCCAGATAGGTTTTGACTGTTTGGGAGTCTCTGGAGAAACTCTTGCGTCGAAACAATAAACTCTTCCACTCTCCGTTGCGACGTAGAATGTATTGGCATTATGAGGATCCCATTTCGCACTTGAAACATCAGTATCAACTCCCCATCTTCTAAAACTATCTGAAACTCTCATGTCACTTGCGATAACAGTTTTATCATATGATCCAGTGAGTAAAACGGGTCCCTCGGTAGGATGCCATGATAATGAGCATACTTTATCATCATGGAATGAATATGATTTTGCACATGATAATGTATTTAAATCCCAAAGCTTGACGGTTTTATCCGCTGATCCCGATGCAAGCAAATTTCTGTGCATTTTATTTGCCGACAAAGCTAAAACCGCATCAACATGATAATTCTCATTAGCAACAGGTTTTTTTATCGTCTTTGATTTCTTCTTTTTTTTCTTATCTTTACTTGTCGACGATTCGTCTTGTGCTTGATTGTCAACTTCAAGATTACCTAATATAGCATCAGGATACATTTCATCAACAACGTCTAAATTCCAAATTTCGATATTTGGTTCGAAAGTTCCAATAGCAGCAAAACTTCCTTGTTGATTTTCCTCAGTCTTTGTCCTTCCGACTCGAACACTTAGCCATTCAACACAGAGTGGGAATGAAGGTAATAAAATATCATGATGCACATATAAATTAGCTTCAGATTGCTCGTAAACGTAAATTTCCATATGAGATAAATTATCCTCGGTCTTGGTTACTAAGAGTAAATTATCCGAGTCAAGAATTTGAAGTTCTTCACGCTCTTCTTCTTCAAGATCATCAGTGACGTCTTCGTTACCGTCTTTCTTTTTGGGAAGTACGATGTATGGATCTTCATCATTGGATTTATAATATGCAAGCGATTTGATGTTGGAAAACATGCTCAAAGCTATTATATATATTAGTTTTCAATCCAAATAGTATATATATAAGACAACTTACAGGAATCAGCTTCTGGTTCAGCATCATAATTATCAAGATCGTACTCTTTCAAATCATCAGTAACTTCAACTTCTTCTCTAGACGAGTAGTATTAGTACTGGCAGACAGCAAGCCAGGTTAAAAATTTAACTTACTTTTCCTTCTCAGCAGCAATCTCATTGCTGATCTCCTCATCTGCATTTTCATCAACAACGACTTCAACCTCCTCCTCCTCCTCATCATCATCATTTTCCTCATCAACAATCATCTCGTCATCGTTCTCGGCAGAATCATCAATAGCTCCTTCATAATCTTCTAAAGCATCATCAAGTCGTAGTTGCGCAAGTTTAGATATCCGATTCACTTCTTCTTCATCAAGTTGATATTGACTAGGATATTCAGCCGCAAATCCTCTCGGAACCCACGTTGTACCTGAAATCATTTCCACCCTACCAAACTATATATTCAGAAATTTGATAGAAAGTTATAATGAAATACTCCGATTCAAAACAAACTATGATAGAAAATAAACACCCTTCTGAATAATTTTTTTTTTCTTCCTTAGAAACAGTGGAAAAACTCCCAAGTTACCCGGGTTGAAAAAGCCGCACTTTACCCTAACTTTTCCCTCTTCTCAAACCCCTCTTTTAAATACTTCACCCATTCTTCTCACTGCGAAAATCTTTTTTCTTTAGCCACTAAAATCTGAACTGAACGAATTATGGCGACGGGAGGGGAATAAATTGATTTTCTGTTGGGTTTTTATAGGAAACTGAGCTGTTTTATTTTTAATTTTTTATTTTCAACAATAGTGTTATATTTAATCGTGTTATTAATTTCGCTAACTTGGTAAGTTTTTCTTCTTGTTTGTTTGAAATACACATCACATCACCCTCCACCATAAAATACAATTCACCATCACCCTTCTCTCCATGTTTTTTCTCTCTCTCTCTTTCATGTCTCGTTATTTGAAAGACTCACTCGTTTTCACTTTTTTTTTTCTTTTCATAAAATGATGAAATATACCGAAATTTTTAAAATATATATAGGAAGTGCCGTGTGATTTCAATTCTTTTCTTTGAAATTTGAGCAGAACACGGGTCTCTGAAAATTATTATGAGATGAAATTAAAGTGAAATGAATTGAAAAATAATAAGAATGAAAAAAAACAGAGAAGAGGAAAAGGATATGAGATGAGATGAGATGCGATGAGATAAGGGGAGGAGATGTGAAATATAAACAAGAAATTATTTAACTGACATTTTTATTTCGAATGGCTTGAAAGAAACATTCTTTTTCTTAGGAAACGCACGAAATTCGTACTGATGGTGTTTTGTTTTGAAATATGATATACAGAAAGTATTAGGAAATCTGATGTACCTAAGAGAAAAGAGGCAAACTTGTACGAAATATCTAGAATGTATAGTTGTTTAACCTTGCACACGTCGTGTAAAAGGAGAAATATCCACAGCCCAGTTAATCACTTGACTCGACCCATTTAAACCGTCCTTTAAATCATGTAAAGACACTATAAATTGAATTTACCAAGTAAAATAAATTTTAAGAATAGATCCAACTTTACAGTTTACGAAAAAAGCGAGGAATCGAAAAAGTCATATAATTGGATTTTAATTCACAGTATGGAAAAGTGGTTGAATGATAGCAAAAAGTTTGCTGGATGCATTGCATTAACATAAAGCTGTTCAGTGACCAATCGAGCAACTGGTGGGTTTGTGAATAAGACGGATTTATGTGCGTATATTCGTAGATATCCAGCTAAGCAAAGTGACGGTTGAAAAGTGCTCACAATGATAGACTCACAGTAGACAAAATTCAAACAAAACAGCAAATCAGAGTAACACGCATAATAGTAGTAATTTTCAAATATCAATGAAGACAAATATCAAAGCCGGTATTCTCTGCAATGCTTTCTTGTGCTGTAAATCAAGGACAAAACAAACCTAATTGAATTCACAGCAAAATAAATTGTTCAATAGAAAACTAAGACTAACGCCAAAGAAATAAGATTGAGATTTTCGTATTTGTGAGTTTGCGATTCATTTCCGACGAAAGTCGATAGTTTCCCTTCAGTACTGTTTTCCTCCCTCCCCCTTTAATTAAGGATTCTTTCCGCATTCGCAATTCTCTTGCATTTACGTCCTATCTCAATGAGTAACCTGTACTAACTCCATGCAATCATTTTACTCACCGGCTTCTTCTCCAGCTGTATACAAAATTGAAGAATATGAAGAATACTTGGTGAACTCTAATTCGTATTTTAATTAGATGTCCCAATTGGGAAATTAACTTTACAAATAAGTTTAGAAGGAACAGCCGCTGAGTTCCGGCTTAGAAGACACGTGTGAAGCCGGAAGGCGGCAAGGCAAGGCAAGGCAAGGCTAAACGACTTTCAAGAACACCGTATGTATATTTTCCTAGTCAAACATTCTGTATACATGAGGTAATTGCATAAATAAGTACGGTGAAGAAGGGATTAGGACAGTGAATCGGAGTTGCAGAGTTGGTGGTAGCAGAGCCGAATGGGGACTAGCGTGGAACTTGTGAGCACCAATTTTGGGGGTTTCACAACGAACATGACGGGCAAAGTCAAACGCGAAAGAAATAAGACAAAAAGGGGGCCCTTGTCCTGCCTTTTCTTCCTGTCTTTCTTCCCTTTTGTGCTCTTCTTTTCTGTCGTTGGTTTTTATTGGCTCTTGCAGAAGCACAATTCTGCTTACTTTACTCATTCTTTTGCCTTTGTCACTCTTTACTTCTTCATATTCATTATGCGCTGCTCTTCCTTCTTTGCGGGCGGTGTTCTCCTCGCGGCTGCTGCTGCTTCGGCTCAGCATGTCCACAATGTCCACGACAAGCGCGATGTCGAGTACGTGACTGTCACCAACTCGGACTACGTTGATACCGTGTATGTTGTTGCTACGGTTTTCGTGACTGCCGCGGTCGACCCAGTTACTTCGACCGACCTCACTACGTCAACCGCTGTTGCCTCAGTCACTTCGACCGCTGATGCCGTCGCTGCCACCAGCAACAATTCTTCGTTTGCTTCGTTTGTCACTTCCATTGAGGGGGATATTACTTCGTTGGTGCCTGTTCCCATCTTGCCTTCCTCGTCATTTTCTACTTTGACTACTTCCTCGTCCGTCTACGTTGAGCCTACTACTTCTGAGTACGTTGAGCCTACTACTTCTGAGTACGTCGAGCCTACTACTTCTGAGTACGTCGAGCCTACTACCTCTGAGTACGTTGAGCCTACTTCTTCTGAGTACGTCGAGCCTACTACTTCTGAGTACGTCGAGCCTACTACCTCTGAGTACGTCGAGCCTACTACTTCTGAGTACGTCGAGCCTACTACCTCTGAGTACGTTGAGCCTACTTCTTCTGAGTACGTCGAGCCTACTACTTCTGAGTACGTCGAGCCTACTACCTCTGAGTACGTCGAGCCTACTACTTCTGAGTACGTCGAGCCTACTACCTCTGAGTACGTCGAGCCTACTACTTCTGAGTACGTCGAGCCTACTACCTCTGAGTACGTCGAGCCTACTACTTCTGAGTACGTCGAGCCTACTACCTCTGAGTACGTCGAGCCTACTACTTCTGAGTACGTCGAGCCTACTACCTCTGAGTACGTTGAGCCTACTTCTTCTGAGTACGTCGAGCCTACTACTTCTGAGTACGTCGAGCCTACTACCTCTGAGTACGTCGAGCCTACTACTTCTGAGTACGTCGAGCCTACTACCTCTGAGTACGTTGAGCCTACTTCTTCTGAGTACGTCGAGCCTACTACTTCTGAGTACGTCGAGCCTACTACCTCTGAGTACGTTGAGCCTACTTCTTCTGAGTACGTCGAGCCTACTACCTCTGAGTACGTCGAACCCACTACTTCTGCGTATGTCGAGCCCACTACCTCCGAGTACGTCGAATCCACCTCCACCGCTTCTGCCGTTAGCGCTGCCGGCACCGGAACCTACTCCGGCGACGGCACCTTCTACTCGACCGGTCTCGGATCCTGCGGCGAGACCTCGGCCGACACAGACTTCATCGTCGCCATTTCCAACGACCTCATGTCTGCCGAGAGCACCGGAAACCCCAACAACAACCCCCTTTGCGGCAAGCAAATCACAGCTTACAGAGGCGACAAGTCCGTCACTGTTACTGTCGTTGATACCTGTATGGGGTGCGCCACTTATGACCTTGACTTTTCACCTTCTGCTTTTGATCAGCTCGGTGAAGAAAGCGAGGGTAGAATCTCAATTACTTGGAGCTATGACAGTTAAATTGTTTAAATTCCATATATACAAATATATATATATATGTATATAAAAGATTTGAACTTCGCACTTTGCTATTGGGGCGGAGAAAAGGGAATGGGGTATTTGGTCGGTCGGCTGGATGGTAAACTGTACGCGAAAAGGTCAGCGTTACAATTTTTTTATTGTTTTTGGGATATAAAAGATTTCTTATACTTGATATATACATTATATCAATTTAAAGAAATCAAGTAAACTGATTTACGAATTTTATGACATTGTGTTTATTTTGTTTTATTTATTTATTTATTATTATTAATATTATTATTATTAGTATTATTATTTTTGTTTTTTTTTTGGTGTTGCTTTTACATTATGAATCCCTAAAAAGAATTGTTTAAAAGATTTGGCTATATGGCTTTTATTTCACTATTGTACGAATCAAATTAATACGTCTTTCAATTTTTTCGTCATTTACTATGCGTATATAAATAGGATAGAGTTACTAAAATGAACAAAAAATTCCCCATTCTTCATCATGAAACAATGAACCGTACCACCAACCAACCAAATATGTGCTCTCTCAGTCTCCGCTATGGTCCCCTTTAGCTGTTTTCGAGTCGTGTCGAGTCGAGTCGAGTCGGGTTGTGGTGTATCGTGGAGGAGAGAGACTTATAAAACTGTTTTTTGAAGTAACTGTTTATTTGAAAATTAATCGTATCTTATTGTTGGATTAAATGTATATCTTCTCATGTTCCTGGTTATTTCCTTTAAATTTTGTATGTGACATAATGCATTACTAAGATATTATCTTTTAACGTTCTTAATCTATTTCTTTCGAAATTTAATATGTAATATAATGACATAAGGTATTACTAAATATTATTTACCCGGATAACGCGAAAGACGCGTTAGCTTGAATGAAAGGAGTATTGGAGTTGAATCACGATGATAATATTTTAAGCGTATTTCGAACAAAAAAGAGAAGAAGAAGAAGAAGAAGAAGAAGAAAAAGAAGAAGAAGAAGAAGGATGATGGAGAATGTATGAAAAGCAGACGTTTTAATCACGGAACTTTTACACTGTTTCAAGATATATAGTGACGATAAGAATACAGATGTCATCTACGAGTGGACTTTGCGATACTTTAGCAACTCAAATTCAAGGATTATTTTACGATAAATATGGATTTCGACCGTCAATTAAATACTGGATTGAGCCAGTTTATATTGGAATTTGTGCGAGTTTGGAGAATGGACAGGAACAATTGAAATTATCAGTCGCGTTTATATTTGAGAAATTAGAAATTGCATTTTTGAATGATGATTTGAAAAATTGCTGTGTTGCGCCTTTGAAATATGATTGTCAACAAAATAACCATTTAGTTAATACTCTTTCGGGAAATGAAATTGAATCTGAATTGCTAGCGAGTGTGAGCTTGTCGAATTTTTTACCAAGTTTATCAACGAATGAAAGTAATGCAAATTCAGTTGCCTTTCCAACGCCGATTACGTTTCAGATTATTGATGTGGTGGAAATTGGAATTAGTATCTATGATCAACTGAGAAGATTAGAAGATGGATTAACTGATGGTGGGAGGAAATTAATTCGTGACGTTCCTACCGATGATAGTGCTGATCAACAACAACAACAGACAGAAATTACATTCACATCACGGAATTCAAAAATCCAATATCATATGTTTGAAAACAAGGGTAAATCACAACCATTAATGGGGAAATTTTCATGTAAAGTACTTCTTCAAGATCCTTTAGGAAGGGTATATTGGGCTATTGAACGACAACCTATACAAGATATTCAAGTTGGCTTAAAATTAGGCTGTAAACTCACAATTACAAATAATAGTACTCAATTTATTAGGAATGTTTTATTCTTGAAACCTAGTGCTACTGTGATACATGGCGGTGTTGTTGAAGAATGGAATATTCGATTTACAGAGTCGCTGGTTTTAAAATTAAAACAAAGTATAGGAATCACGGATGATCTTCCTTTACGTTCGAGAAATTCAAGTGCAGGAGGAACATTAAATCCGCCAATAAATCAGCAACAACAACAGCAACAAATATCATCACATACTCGAACTCATTCTGCACCAGTTTTGCAATTTTCAAATCAGGTCAATATAGCATCAACAGAAGAAGAAAATTACTTTGATGATGATGATTTTATGGAGGATTATGTTGAAGAATTTCAAGAGAAATACGATGATGGATTTGATTATGAAGATTTAGAAGGATTACCTTGATATTACTATCACTACACCTATAATAATTCATAAATACAAAAGCAAGCACTCAAATTCCTTGAACCTTAGATTCAAACTTGATATTATTATTATTAGACCTTGTATAATAATTTATAAATACCAAAGCAAGCACTCAACTTCCTTGAACCTTAGATTCAAAATCCTATAATCACACAAAGCACAAAGCACAAACTAATTCCATTATACAACATCTTTAAAGAAGCTTCTCAATCTCAGCGGATAAAGATTCAGGAGTAGTAACAGAAGAATATCTATTTACAACTTCACCGCTGCGATTTACAAGGAATTTCTCAAAATTCCACTTAATTCCTCTAAACCCAAGAAGACCAGCCTTCTTGGATTTGACGAATTGGTACACGGGATCAGCAAGGTCGCCGTTCACATCGACTTTCTTCAAAACGGGGAACTGCATTCATGCGTTAGTGCCTGCGAGGGGAATCGTATAATTGGAAGAACGTACAGTGACACCGTAGTTGAGAGTGCAGAAGGAGGCAATGTCCTCAGCGCTGCCGGGCTCCTGATGGCCTATAATAATTGTTGGAATAGCCCGTTTAATTCAAACATTGAAACATACCGAATTGGTTGCAAGGGAAACCAATAATCTCGAGGCCCTTATCATGATACTTTTGGTAAAGAGACTCTAAACCTTTGTATTGCTGACGATTCTCATTAGTTCAACTCGCAGTATATCAAAACTAAATCACTGCATACAGGAGTAAATCCACACCTAAATACAACTGTTAGTTCCCAGACTGGACTAGGTGGTCTGTAAATGCATACTTCGAGGCAACGTTGACGATGACGACGACTTTGCCCTCGAGCTGGTGAAAGTCGAAAGGCTGGTCCTTTGCGTCGAGAGGCGACAAATCGTAGAAAGAAGCAGGAACAGACATTGCTAATACACTAACGCAAACAAATATACGAGCCAAAGAGTCGGGGTTTTACAGAAAAGAGAAGACGGGCGTTGATGCGTACTACTACGTATTTTATACAGTGGCCCGGAGAGTCAAAAACCCAATCTTTAACACCAAACTTTCCCACGAAACCACCCAACTTTCTCTTTCCAAAGCCGGATCCACTCAAATACACACACAAAAAAAAAAACACACTCACGCGACAAAATGACCTTTTTTTTGTAGCTGGCGCGTCAGCAAATTCTCCACTCGTATAAAACAAATTAAAAATTAAAAAAAACTCAATCTTTTGTTTGTCGTCCTTTGGCCGTTCGGCGACCGGATTTTAATTATTTCCGCGACGTCGCATAATCACGTGAACTTTTGTCATGAAACCATGCTCGCGTTTGTCGCAGGCGGCGCGAGCTTGTGGATGAAGAGATTATACTACAATAGAAATTAGAATGGCAATTACAATCTCGACCGGCAACGTCTCGCATTCGCGTCAGGCGCACTGCTTGGATCCCGTGATTGCAATTAAGCAGCGGATACGGCAGTGGAAGCAGACGAGCGCTGCTGAGGGCGATAGTGCTCTTGATATACACTCGGATCCATCTGAGCCTCTGTTTTGTTCTGAGGAAGCTCTTGCGAAAAAGAAATTTGAGACTACTGGTGTGTATCTTCTTCTTTGAGCGGTGAACATATGATGCTGATGGGTTGCAGTGAAATTATTCTTCCCGCCTGGTGGTAATCCATCTGCTCGTTCGCAAGCACTTACTCGTGCCCTCACAAAGCTGCGCGAGTCTATGCCTCCTTCAGCTCCAATTACCTATCTAAATCTCTCATTTTCCGAAATTACATTTTCCGATAATGACGAAGAAGAAGGAGAAGAAGCTGTTGATGCTACACCATCCGCGGACTCTCTTACTCCTGATATCCTTGAATTATGGACCGCAGCAAGTAAATTAGCATCTACTTTTTCTATTCAGCACATAGGAGTTTCTGAATTCTCAACAGCCAAATTATCATCTTTGCTCAATTTTGCAGACCAAACTGGTTGTGCGAGACCTGCAGTTAATCAGATTAATATTCGAGATTGCTGCGTTTTACCTCCCAGTTTAGTAAGTTTAGCTAAGAACAGTGGGGTAAAATTACTTGCTCATAACGATAGTTTTAATATCTTGCCATTTGAAGTCGTACCGGAATTCGTAGACTTGATTGAATTTGATAACACAAAGGAATGGACTTGGGACTGGCTTATGAAGATTACTGGTGTGGCTGCTGATCGTGGGGTAGTTTTTGGTCAAGGATGGATGGTGGAGTTAGTAGAGCAATCATGATAGAATAATATAATAGTATACACATGTTCTTTGCTGAAAAAAAAAACAAGACTTTACCCAACCATACTCCTCTTTCGCCCTCGCAATCTCACTGCTTCTAATTTTTTTATAATCTCGCGAATTTTGATTGTCCCTGGTTTACTCTTTCCAAACCCAGCTATGTACCCTTCTAACAACCATTTAGTATACTCCTCAGCATGCATTGGATGGGTTGATAAAAAAGCACGCTCGAGAACGTATAAATCAACAGCTTTGTCTTCTGGCAATGTCGATTGTTGAGCCAATCCGAAATCAATCAATACAGGTTCACATGCCCCATCGCTTGCTTTCCGCAATAGTAAATTCGAAGTAGTAAGATCTCCATGAACGATATCCAAGGAATGCAATTTCGAAATTTCCCGTCCTGCAGCAAGTAAAATTTCTTTTATATCTTCTTCCCGTTGGGATGATCTATTTTCCTCATCGCCAAATCGTGAATCAATAATCTCTTCTTGCTCCCAAATGAATTTTTTCAAACTCGGTCCATCAATATTTTCCATCCAAATAATTCCCATCTTTGGATCCACGGCTACAAAAAAAGGTACATTAACACCTGCAATCATCAACTTGTATAAACTTCGAACTTCAGACAACGTCCGATGTTTAGTTAATTGTGCATCAAGTATTTCATGACGATACGGTTTCGGCGGTCGATATTTTAATATATACCCAGCATTTGAAATCCCCGAATTGGAAAATACATCAGAATGCCCGGATTCAAGATACGGATGCGAAGAACTGAAATACACAAGCGCTTCAGCTCCTTGAGATATCAACTCCAAATCAAAACATTTGGAAATACATTCTGGAAGACAGGGAAGTTTCTCGCTATTTGCCATTGCAATCACTTGCATTCTTTACCCATCGAGTACGAAAGCTTTACAAAGAGCCCATTTCACAGTTTACCCGGTTTGATATATTCACGTGATTCTGCCCTGCGGCTGATCCCACAGGCAGTGAAGTAAACTGCATAAATCCGCGCTTAAAGCCGGCGGCGTTGTTCTGACGGCGCAAGGACAGGAGTAGAAAAGAGTCATTATAACAAGTATTTCTGCCGCACTCTTTTGCGCTGCGATGGTAATTTTCTTGATTTTACAAGAACAGAACAAGTTTTTATTGCAATTTGAAGTTTCTGTGGGTGCTTGAGAGAAAAAATACATTTAAATTGCAAATACTTGCTTATTTTATTGCTTGCTAATTTGCTATCGCGAAGAAAGAAGCGTGTATACTTTTTCCGCAGGGCTGTAAACCTGATTTGGTTATATACCTTTCTTGTTTAATTCCTACTACAAAAAGCAGCAGCAAAATGGCAACTACTCCAGATGCTAGAAATGTTCTGGAGGAAAGCCTTTTAGAGTCTCTTCCCAAACCATCAAAGTTGAAACAATTAGTTGCAGAAGTCGGTCTTCGAGCTCTAATTGACGCTCCTCATGATGTTCGGATTCTTTGTTTTCAGCGGGTTATTCGGCTCCTTGCATATGGCCAAGCTACTCTTATTCTCACGCTTTTCTTCACTGCACATGGATATACTGAGGAAATGATTGGAATGTTTATGAGTTTGACGCTAATTGGTGATGTTTGCATTTCGTTCTTTTTGACCATGTTCGCAGACTCTCTAGGTCGTCGTCGTGTTTTGATTTTAGGATGCGCAATGATGTTTGGCAGTGGGATTATTTTCGCAATTTCAAGCAATTACTGGATTCTATTAATTGCTGCAATTATAGGAGTTATTTCTCCAAGTGGGAATGAGGTAGGTCCCTTTCGCGCCGTGGAAGAATCTACTTTAGCACATCTTGTTCCTGCTGATACTCGCTCGGATATATACTCTTGGTATGCTTTACTTGGACGATTTGGTGCAGCTATTGGAACACTTTCATGTGGTGCTTTAGTTCAAGCATTACAGGATATCCTTGGATGGTCGAATATTAATTCTTATCGAGTTATTTTTCTTTCCTATTCTTTAATTGCGTTGATCAAACTATATACTTCATGTCAATTATCTGATGCCTGTGAATTAGAATCATTTTTATTCCGCCAAGGAAAGAAGATCAAAACCCACGATGAAACAGAGCAAGAGCAAGAAGATATTAATGCAATGTTATTGCAAAGCACAGAAGAACTCGAAGATCAACTTCACGATGAAATTGTTCTTGAAGAAGGCGGAACAAGTTCCAAACGCCCTAAAATTTGGGATTTAATTCCAACATTCTCTTCTGAATCGAAAAGAACACTAGCGATATTAATCCCCCTTTTCTTCCTCGACGCTTTCGGACAAGGCCTAGTCAATAACTCTTGGTTAACATATTACTTCAATGAGAAATTCGGTATCGAAGAAGCTTCTCTTGGAATCTTATTCTTTGTCGGTCATGTCTTTGCTTCATTCGGTGCTTTAATCGCAGCTTCAACAGCAAAGAGATTAGGAATCATTCAAACTATGTTAATAACTCACGTTCCATCCTCATTAATCTTAGGATTAATTCCATCCGCCAATAATCTCTTCATCGCATCTTCCCTCTTCGCTATCAGATCAGGTACAAACATGATGGACACTGCTCCAAGACAAGTTTTCATCTCCTCAATCGTCTTATCCGAAGAAAGAACAAGTGTAATGGGTATTGTTAACGTAGTCAGAACATTAGCATCGGCCGTGGGCCCTAGCATTACAGGAATATTTGCTAATTATCACATAATGTGGGTCAGTTTTGAAATTGCAATGACAGTCAAGATCTTATATGACGTTGGGATTTTAGCCTTTTTCTTGAAAAACAAGTTAAATCGTTCTTAAAAACTACTGTCAACTTATAGAGAATTTATATAGATGAGCATAAATATCTTTCCGTGAATACACTATTTAAGCAAATAGAAATAAAGAACATGTTCCATGAAATTATCATTAATAAAAGACATTAGAATCCACAAAACTAATAATATTTAAGTCTTTTTTTTTTTTGCATTTCATCAATATTATATACCTACTTATTTCAAAATCAAAAGCATACACTAACTAAAAACCACGCTAACTTAAATCCCTTATCCAACATCCACCACCACCATAATATAAAGTAAAACTATATCTTTTAGTTGATCTGTGAATTAACAACCTTTGCCTTCTCAGCAACTCGCATGGGTTGAACATCACCCCGCATAGTAGGAAACGCAGAATCTGGAATCGAAGAACCACGAGCTCGCTGTTTATCCGATGATTTTTGTGAAGAAATTGGTACTTGGCCATAATTTTCGCTCCTAACTTGTTCATTTGAGGGAGCAGTTGTAGTATTACGCGTTTCATTTCCTCTCATTGGCGATGACATTGATGACGATTGACCATAATTCTCATTCGTAACTTGCTCGTTGGCCATTCCAGCTCTCGAACCAGACGCTCCACTCTTGGTTTCATAATTGGGAGCGGCACCGGTGGTAACAGTCTTCTCACCAACTCCTTCTCCTTCATAAGTAGTATTCTGACCGTAATTTGTTCCAAGTGCCGTTGCAGCAACGCCACTTCGTCCAAGACTAGCCATTGGTTTCTGCCCAGATGAAGATAAATTTTCTCTGTTACCTGTACCTGCGGTTCCGCTATCAGTACCACCAACATCCTCGTCACGACGAGTAATCTTCTCAGGAGCATCAACACCACCTGTAGCTGAAGCTGAACCAATAGTAAAAACTGGTGACGTCCATCTTTCGCCTGATAGTGCCATTTCTTTATACTTTGTAGCTTTGATTGAAGTGATACCCTTTGGCAGAGTAACATCCTTAAACATTGAATCATGTTGCGTCATTGCAATATTTGTTTTAGCATGTCGATCAGGTTTATTTCTCTGTGCTTCAGCTTTCTTTTCCTTTGATTTAAACATTTCATTTTTAAATGCATCAGAGTACATTTTAAATGTCGATGGGTTTTCTTCGATTTTGTTAGTCTTGACATCATGTGCGATTCGCTTCTTTTCAAGATGAACACGATACGCCATCTCATCTAAATCATTAAAGCTCTTCTTAATCTGTTGCTGTAAAACTGCTTTCATAGCAGGTTTAATAACTGACATTAACAAAGGCTTGAAAATTCCAAATAGAATAGGATGAGTAGTCTGTCGGAGTTTAATTTTCAAATCTTGAATAGAAACATTCACTTTGTCGACTTGGAAAAACGTATTAGGACTCTTTGCACTTGCTGTCGAAAGTGAAATTGTGAAACTCAAACCATTACGTCCAAGATACAAATCGGCAAGACCGGTATCACGAAGAGTGGGGAATCCAGTTTTCTTCTTGATGTAATATCCGACTTCTTTCAAATCGCATTGAATTCCAGTACACGCGAGAGTAAACGCGCCATGCTTCATATTCGCATTAGAATAGGTACTGCGACCCCATTTGACAACGCTCTGATTGTGAATTTCAACCAAGTTAGGAAACAAATTACTAGATTCAATAATCAAATTTTCAACAACGGCATCAACCATATCATCAGTGTATTCGATTCTAGGAAGTGGAACATATCGCGCTTGCTCAAAAAGATTTGGGATAATAACATTCCCAATATCTTTCACAAGATTCTTCTTAAATGTCATTCCGCCTTCGTCATCAGTACCGAGATCTTTGAATAGGCGATCCATGTCTTTTCCAAACTGCGCATTCAAAGGATCAGCGCGAAATTGTTCAACAAGATATTGAATTTCATCGGTGAACTTGTCTCCGTACTGTTTATACTGCTTTGAAAACAGCTCCTGTCCGCGGTCATAAAGTTTATAGTAATCGTCGTTTGCTTTATCTTCAAGAATATACCCCTCTTCTTTAAGAACTTTACGAATATACCCATCAACATCACTAAACCAATCACGAAGTTTGTCGTCTTTCTCAGCAGCTCGATAAAGATCATTGACCACATCAAAAAGATCATCAAGCGAGGAGTCGTTAGCGAATCTCTCAACAAGAGTTTTCAAATTATGTTGCGCGATTTGTAAATGGTCGTTCTCTCCGATTTTCTTTGCGGAACCAGATTGCTGCCCAAGCTTATCGCCAACAGTTGCTTTATGCTTCTCAAGTAAATCAAGCAGAGAATCAATAGCACTTTGAAATTCGGAATGGCCTTGGATCTCAACCACCATTTTTTTCAAACGAGAGATAATCTGCTCACGACGTTCCTTTGGAACTTTTTCTGACAGGTAATTCTTTGTTTTCTTGAGTCCTTGGTCTTTAGCATCAAGCGCGTTTTGCTTATACTTTTGAGCTTCAGAGCTATCTTTGTTAAACGAGCCTTTGTATTTATCAAACTGAGAGGTATCAGGTGCATCAGACCATTCGTTATCAGGAGCAGATTCATCAATTTGGCCGAGTTCCTCCTCAGATGGACGAACCTGTTGAGCGGCGTCTGATATTTTGTCGGTAGCTTTAGTTGCCACATCGCCCGCCATATCGCGAAGTAAAATCGTAAAGTCGCTCACTAGTAATTTCCAATTAGCCAAATACCACAAAGCACCATAAGCATAGGATCAACACATACACAGTTTCCGAAATTGACCATTAGTAATGACTAAAGTGCCAAGGTCCTTAAGACCACCGAGGACGTCATTGTCTTCATATAGAGTAGCGCTATCTCTACCAGTAGTAGTCGACGTTGTCTTTTCACCTACACTCTTCCCAGCATGGGCAGAATGCCAAAGGAATTCTTGAAACAGGTTATCACGATTCTTCGTAATCCAGAGTTTTCGCGCAGATTCGACAACAGATGAAGCATCTTTGATTAATGAGTGTCCTTCTTCGGAAAGATTCTTATTCCACTTTGAATCGGTATCTAAAAGTCCTGACGAAAGAAGAGAGTTTAAAGCGATATCCGCTTGCGCGTTGCTAGGCATTTTTCCCTCCTTGAGAGCTGCACGTCACCACTCACTGTTAGTATATCACCACCATGCATAATTCTCGCACAAGGAACAGAGCGTACCAAGAGAGATGCCGTAGAGTTGGAGTTTACGCTCGACGTCCGCATCGCGGACCGCGGTATCAGTCGGTCGTGCCACTTGAGCCATATTGAAGGTAGGAATGTAAGGAGAGTATAGTAGAGGCAGATCAAACAGAAGACACAAGGCACGGAAGGGGTATATATATAAATGCAAATCTCAAAGTGACATAATCAATGATACTCGATCAAGCTTTTGTTATAGCAGAACACAGATGAACATGCAAATCAACGCCGGGAAGAGGTCGAAGAGGTGATGCAATCGTGCATCGGGCAGAACCAGAGGACCCGGAACCATAACAAGATCGGCAACGAGCCTGTGATCAACAAAGCCATAACCACAACCGTGATATACAAAAACAGACCACAAAACAGGGACATGAGCAGAAGGAACTTCCATCCACGCGAGCACAGGTTCCAAAGCAGTAAACACTCGCTGATCACCAACGTCAAACTCTAAGATCCATTGCCCAAACAGAGCGGTTTCCTCGCAAGATCGTCAAAGTTAGGTGCCTGGCAAAGTGAATTGACAATTGACAATAACAATTGACAATAACAATTGATAGTTGACGTAATGTAGCATCTACCGACCAAGTAGCACTTAATCAGAAGGAATATAGAGGATTGGCAAGAACTTGAAATCCCCATTCCCAGTCGGTTAAAATACTTCAAACCCAGCTCAAAAAAGTAAACTCAATAAAGTGCATTAAGATTTGCCAATCGTCATTCATTTATTGAGAAAAAATATAAAACAAAGCCGTTAAGCCTGAATATGAAAGCAAAGGAAAAGAATAATACAGCTGATGACGACATCGTTACGTATCATATGTTTCTTGAACACTTAACTTAAACGGGTCTACAGTTGATTCTCATTATCTCAGGATTTCAACTATCTTCTCTATCTAACTTATTTCGTACAATATTGTAGCGCGTCTTTTTGCGTACATATTTCGAGTTAACTGTGATAGAATAGTAGTAGTCTAGAAGTATTTTTTGCACTAAAAAAACGCATATCCATTCAGTCGCGTGAAAATTAAAATGTAAATGAGTAAGTTCATTTCTGAACATACTATCAAGAACAGTGAATTCTTCGCTAGATGTGTTCATAAACACAAGTAATCGATAGCAATTATCTAAAAACGATGCTTTTTTAGAATATAAATCAAAAGTGTGAATATTTCAATTATGACGACATTGATGGGAGTTTTAATTGCACGTGCATTTAATATCCACTCCGATCTGATCTGGATCGCCACTTTATTGGTTTTTATCTCCATTAACTACAAACTTGCGCCCCTTTTTCTCTTTATACATTGTTTGAATCTATTATTCAAGGCCATCTCAAGAATACTTCAAATATGCCTCGTCCAATTTACCAGCCTCGATCAAGCGACTCATCAAAATCTCAACCATCAAACTCCTCCAACTCCACTTTTGAGCAGGAACGGCAGCAAATTCCCCAAAATCTATTAGGTCGCAGAGATTCTCAAAGATCTTCACAGTCGTCATACGAAGAGCCGAGAAGGCAATCTGATATCGATGCGGAATATTTAGAACGTATGGAAGATGAATATGCCAAACGGGAAGGTGGAGCTTGATTTCTAAAATCGTTCTCAACTGTGCTGAAACTTATTAAAGCAAGAAAGTTGCTGATGTTAAACAGAATCTTCATTTCTCTCCTTCAATAATGCCGTGCTTGAATGGTAGATTATGGAATTGTTACGATGTATCATTGTCTAAAATTATAAACACAGTTCTTCCTGTATAATTAACGGAACCAAGTATTCCGATCTGCATATATTGAATAAAAACATTTCTAATATCATAGTATCATAATTCTTCATTATCGAACGTTCTCTACAACATTCAAAACTCGTCGTATCAAACATTATTAACTTTATCTATCTACCCTAAAACTATGCAATATTAAACCCCCTCAAAATAAAAATAAAATAGAAATAAAAACAAAACCGCAAAAGAAAACATGATAATTCTGATATAAAATTTAACGACACTAATTTTGAAAAAATCTCAATGGTCGTATAATCAATACTAAAGTAAGGTCAGAAAGAAAAAAAGGAGAACGACAAGTTATTCAACCTACTTTTTTAGTGGCATTATCTTGAGTAGGTTGATTTTCATGAGAATCAACCTTCTCCTGTTCAGCTTGATGTTCCTGTGTTTGTTCAACATCTCCAATCGCTTGCTTTTGTTTAACTTCCACTACATTCGGCAACGAATCTTTTCCGCCCTGGGTTCCAACTTTCATGAAAAAGGAACAAAACAAACCGAACCCTCCAACTCCAACAGCAAACCAATAAGCAGATCTATAACCCTTATGTAAAATTTCACGACTTTGATTTTCAATATCAGTTCCAATTTGCGCAGTAACAATTGCTGTTGATGCTGCAATTCCAATCGTTCCAGCTAATTGAATCATCACATTAAATATCCCTGCTGCCGTGGATTTTAGCTGCGGAGGAACTGTTGATAGAGAAAATTGATTACCAACATTATATGCTAAATCAGCTCCAATAACAACAATAATAAGTGCAGGAAACGTCATTGCCCAATACGTAAGATCGATGGGGTTAAGTGCCCAAAGAAGAGCTGCAATCAGATATGATGTCATTGCTATTACCATAAGAATTCGACCTGAGATTTTATCCAATACAAATGCAGCAACGACATTTACAATGATTCCGGAAACGGATTGAGGAAGCATTGCAGCGGTTGTCAAAATAGGCGAGTATTTGTTGATATGTTGGAATGTAAGTGAAGCAAAATATATCAATACACCTTGAAAATCCATCCATCCACAGACGACAGTAACCATACACTACACAAAAATCAGTATCAAAACTGGAATCAAAAAAGAAAAAAAAAAAAAAGGTGATAAAAAAAACTCACCAGTGCAAAGCCCGGGTATTTCCAGATAAAAAGCGGCATGAGCGGTTGTGGAGCATACGACTCCCACAACACAAATGCTCCAACCAGAAAAACACCAACAACAAGTAGCGCAATAATATACGGAGTTCTCCAACCATTAGGAGCACCACTGGCATCCGCCAATGCAAAAATAAACAATACAAGACCAGACATTGACAGAAAAACCCCAAGATAGTCCAATTCTTTAAGAAGTTTCCTACTTGTTTTCCAATCACGATTGACAACCAGTAATTTCCCACCTTGCGCAGCGATAGTTTTATTTGCAAAAACAGCACACTGCTCATCGCTAGGTAATAAAAAATACATGGCGACAAAAAGACATCCATACACAATAGCAAGGAAAAACATATTGGCTTTCCAGGTAATAAACTGCGTGCAAATACCAGACATCACTATACCTAAAATAAATCCCATTGGTGCACCAGCTGCAAATGTAGCCATAGCCTTGTTCTTTCGCCTGCCGTTGGGGTATATAGTTCCAAGTGTGCCGGCAGCAGCAGAAGGAGCCACAGCGCCTCCAAGAGCCTGTAAACCTCTGAGAACATCAAACGGAATAGCAGACTTTATAAACCCAAGAATAAGCGCAAAAACAGCGTACCAAGCAAATGCAATGAGCAGCATACGCTTGCGCCCGAGGATATCAGCCAGCCTGCCCATGACGAGCATGGTCGACCCCGTGACAAGAGAGTAAGAAGTGACAGTCCACGACAACTGGCCACCGTCAATATTGAATGACTCTGAGACGTGAGGAAGTGCAAGTTGCATTGCACCCTGATTTGCAGAGTTCATGACTGGTCCAAAGGCAAGAATGAGCACACATGCGCACTCGTGAAGCGTCGAGGAGAAGACTTCCGGACGCGCTTCCGGATCTGGCAATTCCTCCCTGCACACAGGATGGTTCTCATTTTCAGATGAAGCCATTGCTAAGACGACACAGAACGCAGCGACTATAAACCAATCTCGACAAAATCCAACAGATACCAGATAAGCGGAGGGAGCAAGCGAAATAAACGAATTCCAAAGACTCGGCTAGAGCGGCGGAGGCAGAGCGCTCATTGACAAGCGGAAACGGAAAAACCCTACGGAGATTACCGCAGCCGCAGTCGAAGCTCTAATTCTGAGTCAGGGTTTTAGCCCTTGTCCATAGTCTTATCTCGTTCTGTGTCCTCTGTACGGTGGTCTGGTCTGGTCTGGTCTGGCCTTGTGGTAAATATTGTGAATATGTACAATTCCTACTTTCCCACGCAAAATTTGGAAAATACAACACCGAGGACATCTTCAACATTCATGGATTCGCCAGTGATTCGCCCAATACAATCAGCCGCGTAGCGCACTTCTTCAGAAGCAATTACTACCGCGTCGAGGCCGCCGCTGGAGAGGAATCGCTCGAGACAAGGAATCACTTCTTCTTTGAGAATCAACTGTACGCGCTCAGATGCTCCGAGAATTGGCTCGTTACCTAGATCAGCTAAACCCGTGAACGTAGAAACAAATTGCCGAGTGAGGTTAGCAAGACCGATGTTCTCTGTGCACGAAACTGCAAACACATCTGCTCTTGAGACTCCAAACTCCTTCGCGTAATCCTGCAGTCGGCTCTCGAGGTCGTGCTTGTCTGAAACTCGGTCGATTTTGTTCACCACGACCACAATATGCTTGCTTGGATCCACCTTGCCAACTTCCTCCTGGACAACTTCCTGCCAAGCCGCATCCTCCACAATCGCAGGAACAACTACAACCACAACATCAGCCTCTGCGGATTTCTCCTTCGCACGCACAATTCCCTGTCCCTCAATTTCATCCGTACTGCCATTAAATTTTCTTAATCCAGCTGTATCTGTCAAGACGACTTTATACCCACCAAGCTCCAATCCAACTTCTACTACATCTCGCGTAGTTCCAGGTGTGTTACTAACAATCGCTGCATCCCTTCTCGCCAATGCATTTAGTAGCGATGATTTTCCGGCATTAGGAGGTCCAAGCAACGCTAATTTAACTCCTGAAAGTAAAATCTCTGATCGTTCGATTTGCTCGATATGTGATTTGATACTTTTTAGAATCAGAGATATTCTCTCTGCTGATTCTTGAAATAGGTGACTATCTGATTCTCCTTCACTTTCCTCGAAATACCCTTCTTCAGAGAAATCTATGATAGCAGCCATAAGTGCTGAAACTTCAAGTAACTCCTCTTGCCATGAATTATATACTTTCTTCATATATCCACCTGCACTAGATACAGCCGCTACACGTTGCGCTTCCGTTTCGGCATCAATCATGCCACCAACACCTTCAACCTGCGTCAAATCCAGCCTTGCATTCGTATACGCACGAATGGTGAATTCACCTGGTTCAGCGTATCTTACTGCCGTCCCGGAATCACCTTCCACTGTTCTTCTCTCTCGATCTAGAATTTCGTCGCGGCCGTATATAGGAATCGCTCTTAGTACCGCATTGATAACTGCTCGTCCTCCGTGCACATGTAGCTCAACAATATCTTCACCGGTATACGACTTTGGCGAGGGAAAATAAAGCGTTAACGCATCATCTAAAATCTCCGTCGCGGGTCCTGCTGATGACACAGTTGGCGCATAGAGTCTTTTTAAAGACGCAACGCGGGGCTTTGGTTCGGAATTAGATCTCGTAAAACGTTGCAATATCTAAAAAAAACTCCCTGTAAGAACTCAGCTTTACTTTTTTCTTTCTTGAAATATAGAAGAAATAGGGAAGATACTAATTTACTTCGAGGTCCGGATAATCGAATTACACCTAAAGCCGCGCGACCAGGTGCAGTCGAAAGTGCATAGATAGTAGGTGAATTATGAGATTTCAACACAGAACTATGAAAGGCTTGTCGAAGTATTTTTAAATATTTCATATTATTATAATGTTCATTGTTATTGTGGTTGAGGAGATAATTTTTAACAAACAAATTTGGAAAATTGTAATATTAAAAGGTAGAATTGGAGTTTTTTTAAATCAGCCCCTGAATATTAAAGGTGAAGAAAAAAAAGAGGAACAAAAAAACAATATCGTGGATATTGAATTTTTTCGTCGGGTCGGATTAATATTCATTCAATGTCACTGATACCTCAATTATCCAGGATACCTAGGTGTTCTTCAATATATACCGCGAAATTTAAATCAGTTTTAATTTATAGACAATATGTTACTCCTAGTATACCAAAACTAGCCAACGAACCGAGTAAAATCGAACCTCAGCAGTCATCATCGACAATATCTGGACCTCGAAAGATATCCTATGAAGCACCAAGATTACCACCACTTGATACTAAAGGTCGACAGAGACGTCCATGGAAATTACAGAAACCATTTAAAGTGCTTGGCGGACTTGCATTTACACTCTGGGCCGCTATATTTATCAAGACGCATTTCATTGACGACGAAAAAAAGAAACTCTCCCCAGCTGATAAACCGACTGCACCGGCACTTGATCCCAATGCGTTTTCAACATTTGTGTTAACTCACCGCGAGAAAATTTCTGAAGATTTATATCTGATCGAACTTTCACCTCCTTTCGAAAAAGTAAAACACTTACAGTCCTCAAGAGCGAAACGTACAGCGGCTTATGATTTTAGAGATCCGCCGCTGGCTAATGATACTGGGTTAGCTGGATTCTGGGATGGTTCAAGAACTTGGAGTGTTGAAGTTGTTCAACCTCAGCTTCAAATCGTACGAAAATATACACCACTTCCGTTGTATTACGCATTAGGATTACAGCCCACCTCCGCGACTGAATCAAAAACTCAACGAACGTCACTATTGAGAATTTTAGGAGCGGATCTAAACAAAGATGAAGGAAAACTTGTTCTTTTAATAAGAAGATATGAAGATGGTGAATTATCAAGATATTTATGTTCAATTCCGATTAATTCAAGAGTAGCACTACGTGGTCCATTCACAGAACTCACACTTCCAGAATCAGTTCATAAAAGAAGTTTAACAGACCCAAAACGTGTTCATATATCTTCAAAAAAACAATTCATACAGCCTTTACTTTATCCAATGCTGGACACCCCTTCGTCTCTTCCTCCTCCACTCCCAACACTTGAGTTACCTAGTGATATAGTTTTCTTTGCAGCAGGAACTGGAATTTCACCGGCGCTGCAATTATTACTCAGTAAAAATCCACCACCTGGAAAACTCATTTTACATTATTCCGTAAGAAAAAGATCTGACGCAATTCCATTTCAGCGATTTTTCCTATTTTTAGAAAAAACAGGCCGAGCAGAGGTTCATTATCATATTGACGAAGAGAAATCATTTCTAAAGCTAAGCGACATACCAACTCCATGTACGACAAGTGACTTGGAAAAATACGCGTCGTCTAAAAAAGGGAAAGAAGAACGAGCTTTGTTTTACTCTAATAATGAAAAATACTCAAATTCAATCGAATGGCATGATGCAATGTTGAAGCATTATAAAGGGAAAATACCTAAACGGCCTACTTTTGCTATCGTGTCGGGTCCTGAAGGATTTATTGAACATGTAGCAGGAAAGCGCGCTGACGTGACAACGCTAAATACTCCAATTGATCAATCATCAAGTGATTTAAATACTCAAGATGAACAAGGGAAAATAGGTGGATTATTAAAGAGGAAAGGATGGGATGAATCAAATGTTTATAAATTATAATTTCAAACATTATAGACTCCAAGTTTGTTAACAATGGCTTGATTAAATGATAAACCATTTTAAAACAGAATATATTTATTAATAGACACTTTTTCAAAGAAAGCAAATTAACCAACAGTCTGCTTTCGCCATCATCTCAGTTCATGAAGGTTTTACTAACCACGTATCAGGAAAACGCGTATACGTAACTTCCACCAACCACCATTTCAACAGCAATAATCAAGACGCGCAATAACGAATAAAAATAGAAAGAAAAAAAAAACCGCAAAATTACTAAAATAGAAGAAAGCAAAACCCGGAATGAGTAAAATATTAATAACTCAAAACCTGCATTGGCATTTTTTCGTTTACTTGGGGATATATATATAACTTGCTGATGAATTCCCGCGAAGTATAAATAGAAGTTTATAAATAATACACACAGAGAAATGGAAACATAAATTAAAATACGTTTTAATTCAATTAAAATCACTCAATCGGTTAACAAACAAAAGTAAAAAAATGGGTACAAGTAAAAATAGATATCGGAAAAAGCCGCGAACAATCAAAAATAGCGAAAATGAAAACGAATACACCAGTTTTATGAATCAAGTGGACAACAAAAAATTTACCTTAAAACAACAACAAAAACGAGCAAGCAAACGTACATGCATCAAAACAAGGATGAGTTTATAAAAGACTACTAGAAAGAAAGAAAAAAAAATAAACAATAGAATAAAAAAAAAAAAAGAGACGAAAAACTCCACCATATTTCCCAAATTATTTCCCAGATTAATCAAATTTATACTTCCTCCTATTTTCTTTATGATTCGTATTCATCCATTGGAATGGTATCTTTAACAACCATGATTTCCTTTGATAATAATTCTCTCAATACGTCACTAATCACGATTCTTCCCGTAACGTCAGGCTTAAGCGGTAATGTCTTATCAGGTAATCCATCAGAGAATCCATTACTATTTGATGAAACTACTGATATTGGAGATGTCCAACTTCCCGCTGGTAACGGCTCTTTATTCTTTCGATCAATAGCTTCGACTGTTCTTTGAAATCTGTAAAACAATGCTTCAGCTCTTGTTAATGTTTCCTCAACATCAATTGTTTTTGAAAGTTCATTCATGTACTTTAAAACTTCATCGAAATGCTCTAGATGCTCCATAATTACATCCTTATGCTTATCAAGAATCGCAAGAGCAACAAACAGAACAAACTGGCTGGACAAATAGTCAGTCCAAAATACTTCCCATAAACGCAGAACGTCATCCCACACAAACTCTCTTTTGAACCAAACAAGTAACATTCTAAATACGAAAAAGAAATTTGTTGAATCAGCTTTTTCTAAATGCGTATATAATTTAGGTTCCATAAGTTGAACTAAATTATCAAGCGCAAGTAACTGTCTATGCATTCCACTTTGATCTCGTAAGAAGTTCCGTTCCATACGATTCATAAATCCGACAAATGCCCAAAATGCAACGGCATCGTCTTGAATAACTGCATAAATAGGAGATAATAAATCAGACATTCCTTGAACATATCCCAAGGTTTTATTGTATTCATTATATGTGATTAACATATCTTTTAACTGCTCAAGATGAACATTAGTACCGATATTAGCAAAAGGTGAATCAGGATCCGGATGTGGAGTATCTTCGCCAGCGAACAAAGGGATGTTTCGATCGGTTCTATGAACATCTTTTTCGATCCTATTCCTTTGATCTTTCCAAACCGCGTCATTTTTTTGCCGATCAATATCATCCCACCATTGCCTCTTTAATCGATAATACTCGTCTCGTTTAGACGCCATTATAACTTGTCGCTCAAATTGAGATGAATCCCAAGGATATAATCCGAGAAGGAACAACCATGCTTCAGCTCGTACATTATGCGCTAGACCCTAAAGAAATAAAAAAAATCGCAAATTAGTAATAAGTAAGCAGACTTGTGCAATAAGAAGAAGACACAACTTACTCCATGAAAAATCCTCTCTTTGACTTCACTAACGGTAATACATAATCTTCCCGAATGATCAAAGAATGCTTTCCATTCATCTCTTGAAACTTCATTTCGTCGCTCGACACGATCATCCACATTCAAAATTCCAAAATCACCAACCATAGATCCAATTTGATCGCCAACGACATCAGTCCAGACAATTTTCGTCTTGTTCCTTTCCGCTTCTTCAGAAATCGTCATTGCCCATTTCGCTAAATAAACACGGGCGGAATCGAAATCATCGCCAAGTTGACGGACTTCAGGAACATTCAACATTGCTCGAACAGCGGGAGGGGAATTTCCAATTACATCTTGAGCAGTTCGTCGTGAGAATCGAGTGACGCGCGCCAGGCGTTCAAGTACGTTCCATCGCGCATCCTTGACTAATTTACTCAGCGACTCTCGTTCCGTGACTTTTTCCAATCTCGCGTTTGGCGGTGAAAAACTCAGCAAATCATCAGGATCAGGATTAATCAAATAAAGTCGTTGTTCAAAAGTAGATTTCTCGACTACAGTGTACCGTCGCAGGTATTTCATAAACTGGTCTCCACCCCAGAAAAGGTCGCCATCAGGAGCAAACGGAGTAAATTTTTTATTGCGCTGCTTCTGCTGCATGATTGTGCTCTGAGACTCTGCGTCGTGGAAGAAAAGCGCAGGAACCGTATCTTCGTCGCGCGTATGAATTAAAATCGAACCCCACCACCAGCCCAAACTCGGCGGCCGCAGCATAACAGAATATACTCTTGTGAGCGGAATCGCAAACGCAAAAGTAGAAATAGAAGTGATTGGAGGCAACGAGACGTAAACCTCAGAGGCAGGCCCGTCGTCGGGATGCAGATCGACTTTCGAATACGCGCGAAAGTCCTCGCCTCTGAGCAGCGACTCTGGCATCCATGCAAGCAGAATTTCTCTATCTGAGCCTCCAGGAGGTCTAACAAGCGCGATAAAACCCGGGATGTTGTCTTTTGCAGAGGGAGTTGGATGGACGTAAACCTTTGATTTAGCAAAAAGAAGCTGGCCTTTTGACGAGTTTTGCACCGAGTCGATTGCGGCGAGCGGGCGCGTGCGACTGGATGAAGGCGAAGAAGCCGTTAGCGACATTAGTGAAAAGGGCTGCAGTAATTCTCCACACACAAAAGGCGTGCTGTGGAAAGAGAATAACGCTGGTTATTTGAATGGGAAACCAGCTCGGCGAGAGAGAAATCATTCAAAAAGGCCGGAGTAGTCCGTGGTGAGAGAGAGAGACGGCACTATATTGGGTACACAAAAATACAGCTATACTATGCTCAAATCGCCGTAGTTTTACAACCAGAACAAGAAAAGTGCGTGGCGTCAAAATTGATGTCAGCAATTACGCGTCGTGAGATATTGTCAAATATGTGTATTATATGTATATTCTATTAACGAGTATTTGGTGTAAATAGTAGTGAGTCTGTAATGTTGTTGTTGTTGTTGCTGTTGTTGTGCTCGTCGTGGTGATGGCTCGCTTATTTGAGAGATGCGACTCAAACTCCACCACATTTCTCCACTTATTCTCGTGCACAAACACACACACACTCTCTCTCTTTTCTACGCGTGACTACGTAGCCACGACTATTTAATACAGCACAAGCAGTACAATGACAGCATTGCAGCCAAGTGGAATATGGTCACGATTGAAGCGCTATGGCGCAACGACAGTGGCCGCATTTTCGGATGATGTGGATGGGGATACGGAGGAGGACACACATGTGCACAAGGTGTTGGTTCAGTACTACATTGAGACGTACGACATGATTCCCCCGTTCCTTGGGGGCTCAGGTTTACCGCAGCAGCAGCAGCAGCAGCAGCATCAAGGACGGTCGCGGAGGAAAAACACGATGCCTGGGGGTTACGCGGAGAGTTATGGGGGAAGTGAGCCTTCGCAGGAGCAGTTTTCGTACAACCAGCACGCACAGCAACAGCAACAGCAACAACAAGAGTCCCTGCACTCGTTAGCGTCGTCCAAACACAGCTCATCCGGGCGGCGAACAATTCCGAAACCGTCGCTGCAGGACGTTTACCAGCGCAGCGGGCAGCAACAGCAGGCGACGACGACGACGACGACGGCCGCGGCCTCGGCCTCCTCGGGAAGTTCTAATGTGCGTGCGTCTTTCGACACGGTGGACTCGCGACGGTCTTCGGGCGAGTCGCGAGTGCGCGAGAAGTTACAGCGTCGCCATGTCCAGCGCACGCCTACGGGATCTCAGGCGGCATATAGTGCTCCTGCTGCAAGCGCTCCAAATGCTAATGGTCCAGCTCCTGCAGCAGCTCACAGCCGCCGCCACGCCGCTTGGTGAAGCAGTAATTGGGCTACAACTGTTTCCTTGGTAGTGATAGTGACAAATACAGCGTCTTTAAACACGTCTGCGCGCAAGGGACGCGAGGCACTTTTCGGGGGGGGGGCGGGTTTCATGTTTATCCGAGTCATGTGACATTTTGGCGGGTGTCTGACTGTGGCGATCCCCTTTTTGGGCAGATTTGGCCTGCTGCAGGCCTTGATTAGCATTACAGTGCGGGCTACAACGAAACGGTGAGGCCACTAAACCGCCTTGGCCGCTTATTCCTGCGTGCATTATCTGCAGGGGGAGACTGGCGGCCGCGCGGACTGCGCAGTCACAATAGCCTTTTTTTTTGTGTTTTGCGCGCTTTGCTTTTTCTCGCGCTGGTACCCAGGTACCCAACACCGACCTCCTACATGTATTTTGCGCGCCTCCGTGTTCAGGAGTAGTTGAGGGCTTTGCGTGGTGTATGCCGGTGCTGAACTTTTTTGTTTTTTTTTTCCTTGCTTCGGGGAAGAGGCAATATATAATGTAGGTCGGCGCCTCGGGCGTACTCCTTCTTATTCTTCTTCCTCTTTGTCCTCTTCTTCTTCGATATCCCGGACAGCCAACCATGCTCTTCCTCACTGTGCTTCTCTGTCTTGTCGGCGTCGGCAGCGCGTACCCGCACAACGTTATCCGCGCAGACGCGGGCGCTATCACGACTTACAATGCGCCAGACACATACTCTTCATCATCAATATTTTCGCTGTCGGTCGGCGGCAACAGTGTGCCTGTGCTGCAGTTCATCGACTATGACTACGCGCACTACTCGCTTGTCTCGTACGGGCAAAAGTTTACAATTGAAGTTACCGTTCCCGAAACCATCACGTCGTGGTCTGTTTCGCCGTTGTCACTATCAATTGACGCATATACTTCTGGATCCGGAAATACACTTTCGTTCCCACTTCGGGGGTCTAATTACATTATCGTCAAGATTAACGACTACCGTGAACTTGTGATTTTTGCCGACCCTTTCGAGCAAGATCTTCCTTATTCGAGCAATTCTACAGTGATTTCTATAACCGATGCACCGTACTATGCAGACTCTACCGGTTCGTCAGTCGTCACATCAGCGCTTCAGGACGCGATCGACGACGCCGCATCGCAGGGAGCGATTGTGTATATTCCTGCTGGAACATACGTGGTGGGGTCAATCACGCTTCCGTCTAATACAGCATTGTACGTTGAAGGAGGAGCGTTTATTCGCGCAAGTACAGATATTTCAGATTACACGCTTTCGTTTACAAAGTTGGAGGTGCCGATTATGACTTGGTTTAGTACTGATTTTTACTCTGAAAATATCAAAATCTACGGACGCGGTACGTTTGACGGAAGGGCAGCGGATTGTCTTGCTTCGTCTACGCCGTTTAAAGCAATCATCATCCAGCCTATTGCTACTGTGAATTTCGTTTTCGACGGGCCTATTTTGCGGGATTCAAGCTTCTGGACAATGACACCGACTATGGTTACAGGTGGTACTATAACCAATCTCAAAGTTGTTAATAACTTGACAATGGCAGAGAACGATGGCATTGATGTTATGCATTCATCTGAAGTTGTAGTGTCGCATACGTTTGTTGCATCAGGCGATGACGCATATTCGTTAAAGACGTGGAACAACCATACAGATGTCTCGAGGAACTGGCCAGATTTATTCGGGCCTAATTACAACATTGAATTCACAGATACAGTTGCTTGGACGGGATGTATTGGCTGGAAAATTGGCTATGGGATTTACGAGCCAATGGTCAGCAACCGATTCAGCAACTCGACGCTCTACCAGGGAGCAGTTGGGATTGGAATTGACTCGCGCCAGGCGTTTTATAGATCATATGTGACTGACACCACGTTTGAGAACATTACGATCGAGAAGATTGTTGAAGGCCACGATTTGAAGTACGGAGGGTGGCTGTCAATCACGAGTCAGAAGACCAATTCCGAAGTTGCTACGATTAGCGATGTTCTTGTGAAGAACGTGGTTGTGCATGATATGGGCGGATATCCAGCGTATGTGTATGGGTATAACGACACTATTCGGACGACGAATGTGCAAATTGAGAATGTGCAGTTACCGCAGCAGTCGTTATATGGGACGGTGTTGTTGGCGGTGGTGGATGCTATAGAGGCGTTGCAAATTAATCATCAGTACACTACAGGATTAGAGTATGTGTAATAGTTTTCTGTTTTTTGTTTTTTTTTTGTTATATATAGAAGGGGATTATGATTTTTATGAATTGTATAATGAATTAATGATGGCAATATATATATGTATGTATGTAATGTAATGTAATTTGAGGTACGATGCATGGTACGAGAAAAGTACAGTCGGAGAAAGACATCAGGAAGACATCTGCAAGGAGGTGCATATTTATGCAGGGGTTTATCTTGTCAACTTGCGCTTTGAAGTGTGTCAGAACGTACGCACGTATTCGTAAAAAACTCAGTTATTGCAAACATAATGAATGATATAATGATATATAATGTATATATATTGGACTGATATGATGCCGCGCCTTTTTTATTATATACTACACCATTTTACTAAAAAATACAACAAACCACTTTTAAGCCCTGCAAATTTATTCTGTCTCGATCATTCCCCGCTCAGAGACGTAGATACCGTCCAAGAATTTTCTACAAGTTCCCTTTAGTTAGCTTCAAATTGGACTGCAAAGAAAGAGGAAAAAAAAACATAAAATGCAACAGCAACGCACCTGATATCCTTGTTCCGCACACGGCAGATCTGCTGGATGTCTGCGGCACATTGGGAGACGTCCTCGAGGGAGTTTCCAGTCAGCACCAGCTCGTCCTTCTGGGTGGAGGAAACCTCGACGGTGACACCGTCGTGGATGGGGACGTTGCGAACGCGCTTCTCGCCCAAAAAGTTGCGGATCTCGACCTGGGTGCCGTCTGCGACAATGTTGACGTTGATGGGGAAATGGGCGTAGACATAACGCATTTTGTACTTGTAGCCCTTTGTGACGCCGAGAATGAGGTTCTTAATGAGGGTCTTGATAGTGCGCAGGGCCGCGACGTGCTTGCGGTCGCCATGGTGGACGGTGAGTTTGATGGCAGAGTCGGAGACCTTGGTGAAGGCGAGGTTGATGTGACGGAGATTCTTGGAAAGGGTTCCACGGGGCCCAGTGACGACGACGATGCGTGCCTTGATGGAGACAGTGACGCCTTCGGGGATTTCGAGGAGCTCGTCAGACTGAATGTACTTCATTATGCTTGCTGGCGGGAGTTGTTTGGTGCTGGTGCTGGTGCTGGAACTGCAGAAGTGGCCTGGCAGAAAGTCGTGAAGGCGTAGTGTGACACGGCAGGTGCGGCCCCACAGCAGGAAACCGGGAAAGCAGTCACAGTACCCTACACGTCACGTGGAGTACCCTACACTTTATAATAATATTATGTAATCTAAACAGACAAACGCTGTTGCAGTTATGCGGGCCAATGGGGCTGCTGCTGCTGCTGCCCGATGCTGAATACTATCAGCAATCTCCCACCAAAACATTGATATAGCACACAGCATTTAAAAAATGTTGGCCAGAACATTTGCAGCGCGTCTGTGTTTTGCGCGGCCAAGTTCTCTTATTACGAGACGATTGATACATTCGCATTTTGCTCCGCTGGATCCGCACGAGGCACTGCTGCCGTGGGAAGCAGAGCTGCGGGCTGTAGTCGCGTCAGTCCCGGGGGCCATGCAACACTACGCCGGCCCGGACGGGAAGATGCGGACAATGACAAAAGGCGAGTTTGACGAGATTATCGCACTCAAGAAGCTTATGGCGTCGAGTGTTGATGTCGCCGGCTTCTTTGATTTGCCCGAGAGCGACAGAGAGCAGTTCTTGTCCAAGTTCGCCCCGGCGCCCGCAGACACCACTCCACAGACAACATCAAACAGCAGCAGCGACCCTATTGTTGACAAGATCCCCGTCAAGGATCATCACGGAAATGTCCACTACGAAGTTGTGCGCGAGCGAGCAAAGGAGGGCTGGGAGCCGGTCATGTACTACTTCTTTGTGCCATTGATGACGTTCTTTGGTTTATTCTTAGTGCTGGGACATCAAGACTAGTACGGTTCTCTACTTTTCTGAATTTTCTATGTGAATGTGCTGATTGCTAATCTGAAAAATGTATAGTAATGGCGATTGGGCGCTCGAAGAGCTTCGTCTGCAAACCGAGGAAAAGTACCTTAAGAACGACGCCAAATACAACGCGCTTACTCCCGACCAACAGGCATTGAAGCAGTTGGCAATTGTCTCCAGCATCATCTCTGGTGACTACGAAGAGCTGATTTCCCATCCAAAGAAGCAGACCGAGTGATTTTGTGTAGACTTGTATTTTCTCTGCAGTGCACGACTGCGCATGACAATTTGATTATATTTTTTTTAGTTTATAAAATTAAATGAAAAGAAATGAAGAATCAAACTACCAAATACAAAATCAGCAAATGCTCTAGATTGTTGTTATAATTAAATATTAGTCCAGAATGCCAAATCATAAAAAAAGATACAATTTAAAATAAAAAACACACCTTTCCGGAGATACCTTGTCAAACTGACTGCTATTTGCGGTATTCGCCTGTATACGAAGAGATGCTAAGCCAGTTAATTGAATTCAACTCTTATTCCTACATCACAATTCAGAACACGTACCTGCTAAAACGAATTGACCAACAGTGATTGAGAATCCAGATAGGAACGCATTGAATGGCTATAATAACACATATTAGGCAACAAATCATCGACTTTGATGAAGGGGTGTATACATACATAGTTTGTAATCAGAATACAGTAAATGAACTGCAAAACCCCAACTGCAGCAAGAAATGCCATGAATGAATCCACGAGTTTTAATCTTCGAGGAGTATCTTTTATATAGCTTTTGAATACTTGTTTGACAATTGCTGAAGTGTCTGCAACTGTTTGAACTTGAGTTGTTCCACTTGATTCAGTATTAATTGTACTCGTGGAATTCTTGACTGATATAACAGTGTTTTTAGAAGGCTTAACTTGTTTCTTTGCTGCCATTGTATTCTGTTATGTATTCTGTTATGTATTCTGTTATGTATTCTGATTATATCATATATTCAACATACAAAACTGTCCTGTGTTCAGTGACACGTAACTAAATATTACACCAAACCCTGCTTATTCAGTGATTACTACTCCATTACTTTTCATTTGATATCTATATTTTTACAAGAGAAAGCACACAGCATCTATTCTATCTACAACATACTGAAATGCATACTGCACGTAATATCAACCCATACTAAAGCTGCAATTATTCAATAATATAACTCCATGCATGTTCCTTTTGACCATACTGGATCTCTGCAATCCAATTAGCCATAGTCTCTGCAATAACACCAGTCTCTTTGCCTTCCTGCAACGGAACATGAATAGATTCTCCATGCCAGTCAATTTCCTTAATAGGAGATACAACTGCTGCCGTACCTGATCCAAATGCTTCAAGTAGTGTACCATCTTTAGACCGATCTGCTACTTCCTTGATGCTAAACTTGCGCTCTGAAACGTCCCATTCGTTAGGATCAAGCCGTTCACGCGCAAGAGCAAGAATTGAATCTCTGGTGATTCCCTCGAGAATAGTACCGTCAATAGGAGCAGTCACAAGTTCCTTCTTTGCTCCGTTCTGGAAAACAAAGAACGCGTTCATAGTTCCGACTTCGGTGACATATCCCTCGTCGCCAAACAGCCACAGATTCTGCTGAAATCCGCGAGAGGCAGCCATGCGCTGGGGTAAAATACCCGGTGCATAGTTTGCTCCCAGCTTTTTGTCGCCGACACCACCTGGCCAAGCGCGAATGGCATAGTCAGTGGCTTCGAGTCGAACAGCCTTGAATCCGGTAGGATAATACGGTCCAACAGGAGACATGATAACGTAAAGCAGAGCAGAAGAAGGAGGTCCAACTCCTAGAGACGCCTGAGTTCCAATCATAGTAGGACGAAGATACAGTGAGTAACCTCTTCCAGCAGGGATCCACTCAGCATCAACGTCAACTAGTTTAGCGATGATTTTGACGAGTTCGTCAGAGTCGAATGACGGTAGACAAATTCTCGTAGCAGTCTTTTTCATACGCTCCATGTTCATGTCGGGACGGAACATGCGAATATGACCGTCGGCGTCCTGTTAAAAGCGATGAGCAGTCAGGAATTAAAATAAAACAAGGAATACATACACGATAGGCCTTCATACCCTCGAAGCATTCAAAAGCATAGTGAAATACACAAGTGGCGGGGTCCAAGGAGAGGTTTTGATAAGGCACAATCTTTGGCTCAAGCCATCCATCGGTTGAATTCCACTTCACCTGAAGCATATGATCAGTGAACGTCTGTCCAAAGACCAGTTTTTCAGGCGCAATCTTTGTCTTTGGAGTAGTGGTCTTTTCAATGGCAAGTTTAGCTGCGGAAAGACCTGCTCCGGGTTGCTCGGGCACTTCAAAGGACGAAACAAGTCTGCGAGCAGCTGGCTGGCTTCCGGTGAGAGAAAGTCGTCGCGAGATTGTTTTGAGCATTGAATTGTATGTATATATGTATATATATATATATAATTGTATGTGTATATAATGTATAGAATAATGTCTAAATGCAAGAGTAAAATCGGGAATTCAAATGAGTCGGAGCCCTGCGGCTTATTATTACTAATTTAATCAAAACGCCTTGTAATAATCATGATACATAATGTACAAGAACAAACACATATACAAATACAAACAAACAAACAAACATGTAGAATAGTATGTAGCAGTAGCGCAGAAGTAGCGACAGGGCAGCACAGCACATTATAGTACAGTACAGCACAATGCAATTATAAGTAATCACGACTGCTGCTGCACACTTTCAAGAATGATTTCTGCCACTTTCTCTGCTTCTTCTCTTGCTTGTTGACTCTCAAGCAAAGCATCATCTCCAAATCCAGCAGCCGTAGCAACAAATGCGATATCTCGCGGTTTGTCGTAAGAGCTCATAACTCCGCTTCCCCCAAGTCGTCCTTCCACGACGGACTGCGACACAACACCACGACGTCCCCGAAGACCCACGACTATCCTGTTTGTTGTTCCTATCTTGACACGCCGGGCGTCTTGCGCACTTGCGATGAATGTCTGCGTGAGCGATGTAAAGGCATCTTCTGATGCTGCTGGAGCGGTCGAGAGAACCGTGGCTGCTCTCGCGTCTGCTAGATGTGTTTGGACCGCGTCCGACACGCGTGTTTGCAGGAAGCGTTGTTCAATAGCAGACATCTGAGTATATACATATATATATATATATATGTATATATATATATATATATGTTGTTATGTTGTTATGTGCATACAGCAAGCAGCAGACGCATCAGGCTAGTTCTGCGCCTTGATTGGGCAACAATTTACCCTGCTTTCTAATCTACTATCTGTGGCCCCGATACGCCTTTCTCGAGTCTGCTTCTTTGCTTTATTTCTGTCCTTTAATCACTAATCACCTTTGTTGTGTGTTTGTCTTGTTCAATTAGCAAATCAGCAGCCAAAGAGTCAGTCAATCAGTAATGGCCTTCGTAGCGCCCTCGGGACCGCTCTATTTTATTATTTCCCTGCCCGCGTCGGTCGCGCCTGCCGGAGGAGACCCGGAAGCCTCTCTTGTCCGCGACCTGTCCGCGACCCTCGGTCTGCCTTCCAACAAAGACGACGTCTCTCATTTCCCTGTTCCGCACTTCAAAATTGGCACGCTGGACCAGCTTGTTCAGCAGTCCGACGAGCTCGCAAAGGCCGACGGCCAATTCGAGTCCGTCGTCAACCGCACGGTCGACGTCCTCAAGGCTGTATACGACACAAAGGAGGAGGTAGCGGCCGCAAAGGTGGTCGCCGACAGTACGTTCTTTCTTCTTTCCTTGCTTTCTGCTCGACTCAATTGACCTTTTCTCACCATTGTCTTTGTTTGCTATCGTTCCTGCAGAGCCCGTCGAAACATACATCAAGTCCTTCCAATGGAACACCGCAAAGTACCGCGTCGACAAGCCGCTCGTCGAACTCGTCGACACCCTATCAAAAGAGATCTTTGCCCTCGACGCCGACCTCAAAGCCGTCTACTCCAACTACATGATTGCAAAGAGCAATCTTGCTGCTGTCGACCGGAAACAGACGTATGTTCTCCGCAAAGTTCCCCAAGCAACTTTTTTTTTACTCCTCCTCTGCTAATCTTCCGCACCGTAGTGGCTCTTTATCAACTCGCTCCCTGCAGGATGTCGTCAAAAAGGAACACTTTGTCGTTGGCTCGGAATACCTCGAGACTGTCCTCGTAGCTGTACCAAAGTCACAGACAAAGACGTTTATTAGGGAATACGAGACTCTTGTTCCTATGGTCGTCCCTCGTTCCGCCTCTGCCATTGCCTCTGATGACGAATTCGTGCTATTCAATCCCACCCTCTTCCGCAAGTCCCACCCAGAGTTTATCCACAAGTGCAGAGAAAACAAGTGGTATCCTCGTGAATTCAAGTGGACCGAGGGTATCATTGAGGATCTCAAAAAGGAAAAAGACAAAGCAATTGAGCAAGAGCGACGAGTCTGGGTATGGCATCATTCGAACCGTGTTTTTAACAACTGATATAATATACTAACAAAATCACTACAACAGGGCGAAGTCGTTCGTCTCGCTCGCGCAACTTACGCAGACGCATTCATGGTCTGGGCTCATCTTAAATGTATCCGTGTCTTTGTCGAATCCGTCCTTCGCTACGGACTTCCCCCCGACTTTATTTCCATCCTCGTTAAACCCCCCGTGGCTTCAATCACAAAGGCTAAAGAAGCGTTAACTCAAAAGTACGGATACCTTGCAGGAAATGCGTTTTCAAAGGATAAAAAGGGTAAAGTAGTTCAAGAGGAGCAAGGGTTAGCTGAGTATTCTGCTATTGTCGATACTGAGTATGAAGCTTTTGTTATATACGATATGGTCATTGTATAAGATTATTCCAGTTATTATTCCAATATTATATTATATTTACATTTACATTTATATTTACATTTACATTTTACAATTTACTTTAATATTAATTCAAAATCATCTCATTTACGTCCTTTTCAACATTTTTTTTTTCATCTGTATTTGTCCTTTTTTCTTATTGTTATTGTTTTGTTTTTTCAAAAATTAGCTGTTTATTACCATTACCTTTCTTTTGTATCTTTGTATCTTTGTATCTTTGTATCTTTGTATCTTTGTATCTTGTTCTTTGTATTTAGTCATTTTTTCATTTTATTATTTTATTATTTGCTTTTTTGTTTATTTATTGGTTTGTTGACAATTGGTGAATTTACTATAACTTTTCTACAAAATCTCTAAAAGTATATTCAAATAATCAAAAAAGTCTATAAAACAAAAACCACTCTACAACAAACTAGTAAATTCACTATTTCCATTCTGCTGCTGTTTTCCCTGCAAAGAAAGTAACTGCGGAAATCCAAATCCTTCGTTATTTTTAGATGAAGCTGTTGATGGTGGAGGTGCTAATGCTGGAAATGCATTTAATGGCGAGTTAGTTGATGCGGGAGTACTTGATGAACTCCATGGATTATTAAGTTCAGGACTTGTTGCTATGTGTAGGTTTGTTGGTGAGAGTGCAGTTGAAGAAGGAGGTAAAGTATTTGTAAATGATGTGTGTGATGGTGTTGGTGTAATATTGTTGTTCATGCCCACTGAGCCTATTGACATTGAACGTGTTGATGATGAAGGATTTGCCCATACGTTTGATTCACTCATGCTTGGAACTCGAGTTTGTTTCGGTGCTACTTTTGCAATCACTTTTGGTGTCAGTATCGTTGAATTTGATTGTTGTTGCCACGAGAATACTGGCTGCTGCTGCTGTTGCTGTTGTTGAGGTGGTGGTTGATGCTCAGGTCCAAGTGCATTCATAGGAGTCCTTGTTGCTTGAAGTTTTAATCCTCCACGCTGTCTTGAACTTCCGAATGACGATGCAGTTCGCGCAACAATAGGTTGCTTTTGTGTATTTGTGTTCCCAGCAATCGTATTTTCGTCCCATTCAAATTCTTCATCATCTTTCGGAGCTAATCTACTCTTCACCTGTCCATTTGATTTCTTACTTTGTAAAGTATTCTGTCGTCCAAGTACAAGTGCTTCAAAATCTGCCTCTTCGTTTCCTGTACTAACCAAACTATCATTTGTATTTCGTCCATGAGTTGGGTCCAACTCTGTGAGTTTCCTTCCATGTTCAAGTTCAACTTTATCACTAGCACGATGAATTACTTCCATAAACTGTTTAAACTGCTCAGTTCTCAACAATGGACTTACTGCCATTGCCCAAAGATGTGGAATCACATCTAATGCAAGAACGCTAACATCAACAAGCGGCACAATAGGAATATACACTGCTAATGCTTGCATGATAACAGTAGGTTCTCTAGTCTTCATGCCTTTCAAGAGAGGAACTAATTTCTCGGATATAGTATACTTATCAAGTCCAGATCCTATTAACCCTTGTAAAGCAACTAATGAAGCAACTTTCACAGCTAAACTACTCGTATGTTGAAAAACATTTGCAACTTGAGGAAATAATTCGTTCTTGATAGTGGCAAAATCAAGACTCTTTGATATACTTGGAATTGCACCCATTGTCTTTTCTTGAACACTAGGTGATTGCGATGCTAAACATTGATATATAAGCGGCATTATATTATCTTTAAATTGCTGCCCATTAACTTTTAGTTGAATAATTCCAATTTTATCAATAAGGACGATTTGCGCTGTAGGTAGATCTCTTAGATTCTTCAAACTAGGTAATATCTTTGTGGAAAATCCTAATTGTGACATATCTTTCCCAATTTCAAGTACGTTTGTTAGAATTGGACCAACTAATGATTCATCTTTATCAAGTTCATCAATTAGAATTGGTAATATTTTCTTTTGAAGAATTGAATTTGGAAACTGTCGTAATACTTTTGAAAGGCCTCTCATAAATGCATGACGTTCAGACGTCGTCTTTGCTGGAAATTCATCAAGAAATCTAATTGTATTTACTAATATATTATCAAAATATCTCGATGTTTGAAAATCCCTTGAAGACATTCTATCTGTTGGTCTCTGCGTAAGTAACTGTGGTAACACTTCAAATAAATATGCAGGAAATCTTGAATCTCTAGGAATTCTCAAAGCTTGGTTGATTGTATTTTTATATGTAATTAAATTCTGGTTTGTAGATAGAGGAGATTTTGAAGAATATACAGCATGAATTATACATCCAAGTGCAAACATATCATTAGCTGGATCAAGTAAATGATCAATCACAAGTTCAGGAGCTGCGTAATCGTAGTTGAATTGCATCGATAAGGGGATTCGTGCATCATGTTGAGGAATGAAATATTCTGAAATCTCCTTTGACCGGAAATCTTGAGCGAATCCGAATCCTGATATTTTCCAATCTCCCTGTTTATTAAATTATATCAGTAGACTGTATAGTAAATTACATCACAGGGACATACCTTTGCATTCACGAAAATAGCACTGGGAATTAATCCTAAATGAACAATTCCAGCACTAAAATGTAAAAATTCCAACCCTTTAGCAACTTGTAACAGCCCCTTTTGAATTTCAATCTCATCAACCTCGTCGTCAGTTCCAGTTCTTCCGCTAGCTTTTCTTTCAATGACTGAAATCAAACTAGCAGTTACGCGCTCTGTTGCAAATGAGATTGACGAGCGACCTTCTTCAAGTGGTTCAACTAGTTCAAGAACAGAAGGATGTCGAAGTCGTGCAAGAAAACTAACATCTTGCCGTAATCTAGTATATATATCATCAAGTTCGCGACGAGCGGAGTTTCCTCCGCTACTTGCTCTAGAGATTAAGGATTCCAATTTCCGTTTATCAAATGTAAATACCGAAACCTTTAGTTTATTTTAGTATTGTTATTATTTGACAGTAGCCTGTATTAATACGTACTTGAGCACCTGTAGTCCGTCTTTTTGCATCGAAAACTGACCATGGTCCGGCTTGGAAAGCAGCTGGTTGAGATATTGAATAATGTGAGGATATATTTGAAGATACTGAGATACTGTTAATAGATGCATATTGAACAGAATATGATACATTAACCGTACATGATTTTATCGCAGTTGAAAACATTATAATACCCGGATTTAATAGTTTATGATGTATAATTGAATATATATGAAATGTATTTATGAATGATAAATTGCCGTTTACGCTGCTTTTCCTACGCAGCAACTTCTGTGCGGCTGCTTTGTTTATCAATATTCAAACAATTTGTAAATTTAAATGTATTTTATTCCACTATTTAAATGGAATTTAATGGTCAATATCATTCATTGTATGTTTAAATGTATTATCTCTTTTTCTTCTTCTTTGTCCGGGTACTTACAAGTTGTTACTATTTATATCATATTATAATAGATTCTGTGAAGAAAATATATATAAAGCTACAGAGAAATATGCATCTGTACACTCAGAATATAACAAAAATCATTCATATGTAATTTTTATTTCAAACAAGAACAGAAAAATCCCATTATTTCAACAACGTGCCAAAACAGGCAAAGAAGAATTCATAATCTGGGACTATCATGTTATTTTACTATTAATTTACAAACGGGAGAGTGAAAGTAAAGACAAATATATGGTACTAGACTATGATTCAATACTCTCAGAAACAAGTATTAATGATAATAATGGATATCGGAATGCTTTGTTAATCCCATTCTGTTATTACGTACTGGAAACCTTGCGACCTGGAATTGCTTTGTTACCTGACTATCAGCGAGCATTCAAATGTATTCCATTGCAAAGCTATGTTGATAATTTCGCATCAGATAGATCCCATATGTTGATCCCTGGTTCTAAAACTGAATATATCGCACAAATTCCTCCGTGGGAGATCATACAAGGTAACGTATCAAAGAAGAATCAAGTGGTGAATAACTTACAAGAGTATATTGATATGGAATCAAATCGGTTTGGTATTGCTATAACTGAAGATGAATTTATAAAAAAGTTTAGTGTGATTACAGATACGTAGTATAATACGCAAACTAGTCAGAATCATGATACTAACACACTTTCTCTATGATTCACGATACAATGAACGGATGAATAATAAAAAAATGAATACTATACTAAAATACTTTAAATATACAATACTAAAACTCCGTAAAGAAAGTCAAAACAACAACACATCAACAAGTAAACTGCGACAAGACAAAATAAAACATATAAACAAATCAATTAATTCCTAATGCAAATCATAGACAGTACTTGTTTATTTTACAAATCAAATTAGAATTCCTCGGTTTCGTTGAAAAACATAGTAAATGTAATAATAGTTCCGTAAACAAGTAAACCACCAAAAATGGACATAAACATAGCAGGTAACCCAATAACTCGCGAATGAGCAAGAGCAAAGGGCAATGCAAGACCAGTTACAACGAGTATTCCAGTAATATAACGACCAAAATCGATTACAGCATTTCTTTAAAACTAATTAGAGTCTGGATAGGAAAAAAGGATTTATCATCGTGATAAGTACGCACCCAGAAGATTCTTGCATGAAATCATCATTCGCAGCATATTTCTCACAAATAGCATTCGGCAATGGCGCAATTAGAAACACGCCAACTAAAACACTGTAAATACATGCAAATTGTAATAATATAAACAATACATTGTAAATACATACCAACAAGTAAAGGCAACCAATTGTCGAAAAGCGCACAGGAAAGAATAATGAGTAAGAATCCCGCCGCCAAAACTGACGCCAAAACAATGATTTTGGACAATGGATTTGCAGTCGGCATTTCAATAACAATAAAATACACAAATACAAATTAAAATCAACAATACTCAGATTTATATTAGCATTTATTTACCAACATTCACTTAGATTGCGGAAAGAGCAATAAAACAGTGGCGGGCACAATATAAAACAAGGTTAGGGCTTCCGTATTCGTTATGTGGCCGCATCGGGGTTAGGGGCTGTCCCGAGGATGGCCTATTATCGACTTTCGTTATCTTGTCCTCGAGAACTACTCACCTCTTTTACTTTACAATTAGAGTCCCCCATTCACGACTCAAGTCCCTAAAACACGCCCAGAATGTCTTCCGAAGCCATTGAGGAGGTGAGAACCGTGTTCAGCGTGTGCAGTTACCCTTTGTACTGACGAATTGGCGCAGGTTCCCTCGCCCAACAGTGTCATCTTCTCTAATGCATATATCGACGAGAGAATCAGCGAAATCTGCAGCGAAACAATTGCCTGGGACCAGCAAGGCCTTTCTGAAGAGCATGTTGCTGCTCTGAAGGCAATTGACAAGATTCCTATGGCCGAGGCCGCTGCTGTGGTTGATAAGGTGCGATTTGCGCGAAGAACAAGGCGAAAAGCCCTTTTTGGCTAATTTCCTTGTATTAGAACCCGACTCTTTATGCCTTTGTTTTCTGTACTGTTTTTCTGAAAATTACAGACATTGAAGTACTGAAATACGCACTTGCTCTTGCGTCGTTTGTGCTGTTACGTGCGTTTTGGTGTTTTTTTTTGCCTTTCTCTACGCCGTGTGTACCTGTTTGTCCGCTAACTTTTGGGTCGTAGACTCGAAGCCTCTCGCCGACGCCCTCAATGGCCTTCCCACCATCTGCACTCCTCTCATGGCATTACTTGATAGTGAAGACGCTGTTGCTGCCTTGCTCTCTGCAAAGGTCATCATTCTTATGCTCATGTGCGTCGACTGCTTCTTCTCTTCTTACTCGCTAACATGCTAACCTCCCCAAAGCTCCACCGATACTCCTTCCGTCCCCGTCGTGGAAAAGATCCTGGCATACACGCACACAAAGCTCGCGTCTTCTGATGAATACAGCTTGAAAGATCTTGCTGCTCAAGCCTACGTCGCTGTTTTGTCAGTCAAATGCACCCGTCCTTTGTTCTGGGCCAAGATTACAACCTACGGTCCTCCCCTCCTCGAGAACGTCAAGTCCGGCCGCGGCGGGCTCCAGCTGCAGTACAATACCGTCATGGTCTTTTGGCTCTTGTCCTTTGAGCTTGAATGTGCCGAGAAGCTCAATGGCACTTGCGACATCATAGCCATCGTCCTGGACATTATGAAGATTGCAATCAAGGAGAAGATTATTCGTGTAAGTGTGTCGTTACTGACAAATCTGCTTACTATCGCGCCCGAGCAAAACATCTCTGCTCTTCTCGTCGTTGGCGGACTTCCTGTTGTCAAGAGCATGGCTCTGCGAAAATGGACCGACTCGGAGTTAGAAGAGGATCTTAACTATGTAGCTTCTACTCTGCAAGAGGCACAGGATAAGATGTCGACTTTTGACGAGTACCTAACTGAGCTTACTACCGGCCGTCTGAAATGGTCGCCTGCGCACAAGTCTGTTGATTTCTGGAAGAGAAACGCAGAGCTTTTCAAAGAGGATGATTGGAAGTTACTCAAAGAGCTCGCAAAGATCATCTCCACCTCTGACGATAACATTGTTCTTGCTGTCGCTTCAAATGATATATCTTTTATTATCGGCGAACTCCCTGAAGGCCTTATCCTTTTAAACACAATGGGAACAAAGACTAAGATTATGGAAATGATGGCTCATCCTGATGCTGATGTCAAGTATAATGCGCTTAAAGCTACTCAAGTGTTTGTTGCGCGAACATTTGCTTAAATGGCAGAAAAAAAAAAGTCACTTTTCAATCCTTTTCTTGCTCTGCTTTTCTCTGCTTGCTTTGTATTCATTTTTATATGTAAATCTCTTTTCAAATACTCTAATCTTTCTTTTCTTTTGTATTGTCGAAAAGTCCTCAGAAAGGGCTGATTTCTTAATTATTTTACTTTGCTTTAACGAGTATTTTCTGTTCAGTTTGTGTATGCATGCATTTTATAATTATTATTTGTACTTTTGTTATTTTAGTTTGTTTTACGGTATTTTTATGTGTATTTGAGAAAGTTATAGATTCAAATTTAGAATTGTAGGAGACATTTTAGAGTAAATGAATATGTAATTAGAAATACGTCATTATTTCGCAATTGGGAGAATTAAACAGACAATGGCTGTGCCCTTAAAACACATTCTCTTCTACAGTTTGTAATTGTTTATAAACTGTTTTAATATAAAACATGGACTCAATTTCAACAAAGGATTCGTCTGCTGCAAATTTAAAATTAAAAAGGATTTTATCTGGATTTGTTTCAGGATTCGCGTCGTCGGTTTTATTACAACCACTTGATCTCCTCAAAACTCGTGTTCAGCAAGCTCCAAATTCGACTTTAAAGAGTTCTCTTTCTGAAATTATAAGTACAAAATCGAAACTATCATCCTCAAACTCGGGAATAAAACTTGTGAATAATTTGTGGCGTGGAACAGTTCCGTCGGTATTGAGAACATCAATTGGTTCTGGACTGTACTTCTCCGCTTTACATTCAATCAGAGCTACTATCCACAAACACTCCTCTTCGCCTGCTATTTCAGCTACTTACACACGCTCATCTGTTCTTCCGCAACTCGAAGGATATGCGAATCTGCTTTCTGGCGCATTTACGCGTGGTGCGGTGGGCTTTGTGATGATGCCTGTAACTGTTCTGAAAGTACGCTACGAATCAACACGATACATCGGAGCTTCATTACTCGATACGATAAAGTCGATTTACAGAGAAAATGGAACAAAAGGGTTTTTCTATGGCTTTGGCGCAACTTTCGTGCGTGATGTACCGTATGCAGGGCTATATGTATATATATACGAGCACGCAAAGTCTATAGTCCCGTTGATGATCCCCAGTTTGAATTCAGACAGTTCAATAGCAATGTCTTTATCACTTTCAGCGGGAGTGAATGGACTATGTGCAGCAGCAGCAGCAACTCTGGCTACTACAGCGACTAATCCTTTTGATGCGGTGAAAACACGAATGCAGCTGTTTCCAGACAAGTACGGAACTAAAATGTGGACTGCGTTTATACGAATGGCAGGAGAGGAATCAGGTATTTATGGATTGTTTGACGGCCTTACGCTGAGAATCGTGAGAAAGGGATTGAGTTCGGCTATTGCTTGGTCTATATATGAGGAAATGGTTAGACAAGGATAGTTTGCGATTCTTGTTGTATATTAGGGGGGGTTATTTTTTATTTTTGTACATAGCAGCATCTTCAATTTATTAAATTTATATATTGTATAGACAAGTTGCAGAATAACTATGTTGTTTTGCGTAGTTTGGATTTCTCTGATGATAATATCAAAGAAACTGTCTTTGCAACATTGTCAATTGCACACTCAATTGTTTCTCCCGTCCGACGATTTTCAACATCAATAATTCCCGATTTCAAAAACTTGTTTCCTAGCACAACATTAACAGGGAAACCTAAGAATCTTGCATCGGAAAGCTTCCATCCGAATGATTTATCATCTCGATCATCTATCACTGCCTCACAGTTTTCTTCCGCAAGTCTCTTGTAAATATCTACTGCTATAGCATCTATTTCTTCAGATTTAGGCTTGGTGACTATATCTACCTGAAACGGAGCCACTGAAATTGGCCAGTTTAGTCCGCGTTCATCTCTCGTTACATCTGCAATCGCGTCAACTAATCTCGAAACTCCGATTCCGTAGCATCCCATTTCCATCGGCTTAGACGAGCCATCTGATGCTTTGTAAACTGCTTTTAATGGCTCGGAGTATTTCTTGCCAAGGTAGAATGTATGCCCGACTTCAACTGCTCTTGTAGAGGTTAATACGCCATCGTCGCATTTAGGACATTGCTCGTTGCGAAAGTTGACCGGATCGACTTTGGCACATGGAAAGCGGAGGGTTGTAATATTACTAATGTTGGCTTGGATTGGAAGATCAGGAAGTGATGATTGCTCAGGTACTCTTTCATCGTAAATTCTAATAATCCTTTGTAACATCATATCGCCGTTTTCCAAAACTAATGGAATAGGATCTTTTATGTCTGGATTGTATAACGGAAGCTCTTTTTTAATTAAATTATCGTTAATTGGCCGATTTGGAGGATGATAAATAATTAACAAAGTTCCATCAGAAAGTATTCCATATTTAACTGCTATATCATCAGGATTACACATGTGCTCTTCTGAAGGGTATGAAACAGCGACTTCATCATTAGCAGCATAATCACAGCTGGTACATCTAATAAGACTATCTTCTCCAGCTTTTGATACATAATGATACTCATGTGATAAATCCCCGCCAATTGAACCAGAGTCAGCTTCCGACACAGCGAATTCAACACCAATTGAGTTGAAAATAGACGAATAAGCCCGTCTTATATCGTTATACGTATCCATTGCATTAGAAATGGTAGTGTCAAATGTATATAAATCCATCATCATAAATTCTCGTCCTCGCATCATTCCAGCTCGAGGTCTGATTTCATCGCGATATTTCCTACCGATTTGATATAATCTAACAGGTAATTTTCGAAATGTATCAACATCGTTTGCAACTATCAAAGTAATCTCTTCTTCATGCGTAGGTGCCAGCATAAATTGCGACTTGCTGCCATCTGTTAACTTGTATATCTCATTGTTTTCCCATCTACCCGTAGCTTTCCACGCATTAGGAGTGAGCAATGCAGGTAAAGAAACCTCCGACGCGCCAACTGAAGCCATATTCTCATCAATTATTGCAATTAATTTCTTTTGTGTAATTGTGCCTAAAGGAAGTAGCGAATAAATACCGGCAGATGATTTTCGTATATAACCCGCTCGAATTAACATATCCGTTGATGATTCTTTTTCATTCGAGTTATTGGCAGATATACTTCCAGATGGAATATACAACTTTGACAATCTATTTTCACGAGTAATTGTCGCATTCTAATAAAACAATCAGTACAAATATATACATATATACATTAAATACATACGGAAGCTTCTCGCAATTGCACCCGCCACAAGCAATAAACAGCATTCCTCCGCCAAACACGCGCAGAAGACCAGCAAAACTGTCCAATCTGCCGCATAATCTCTCTCAAACTCCCTTTGTTAACAATAAATAAACAAAGCAAAGTACAGCAATTTCTGCCATTTTCATTATTATCTCGCGAGTCCTTCCCGGAGTTAAAACTTAAAACTTATACTTTAGGGTTGGGTTTGGGAAACAAGTCAATAATAACACATTGGCTTGTCATTAAATCTACAGCCAAAAACCAGTTCATTATTCGTTCATTTTGCCAGTTTTTCATTTCAGAGTATCTGGTTTTATTGAAAAGCTGTGTTGAAGATGTCGTCGATTGACGATTCAGAAGCACGTAAAAAGCAATATGAATTAGATGAAAAAGTGACGGCGTTGCAAGAAGAAGAAGAAGAAGACAACAAACATGTTTATAATGGAAACGACAAAAACATCGAAAACATTACATCTGAATTAGCAATGTTAGAGAATGCAACAGTGAAAGGTGATAATGAAAGTACTTTAGATATTGTCAAAGAATCTGCCATAGAACAATTGACTACTGTCCTTGAACCTCGCGTCAATGCGCTTGATAACGACATTGTTCCAACGGAATCTACTATTCTCACTCATTCACCTGATTTGAATACAGAGGAAAACTCAAGTGAATTAGAACCTTCAATGAAGGTTGCAATTGCATCTATCACTGAATCCAAATCCAAACTAAATTCAGAATTTGAACTCGATTCTAAATCTAACTCCTTGCCAGAGTCAAAACTCAACCAACAATCGTCTGGTTTGGAAAATAATCATTCTGACAACGTGGATATTCACCAACATCAGGAATTGGAAAAGGCGCAGAATAGTGGTGATGAGAATATCGAGTCGGCGGAAAGTAAAATCGTTTCTGATGCGACTATAGAGAAACCAGGAGAAGAAAGTCCGAGTGAGGAGGATATTGTCAAGGCGCTTGAAGTTGGTGAACAGGAATTTGCAGTTGATAAACTTGCAATTGACAAATCTACAATTGAGGAACCTACAATTGAACAACCTACGATTCAGCAAACTGCTATCGAGCAACCTGCAATTGAGGAACATGCAATTGAGGAACCTACAGTCGAGAAACCTGTATTAAAAGAATCTACAATTGAGGATTCTTCAATTGAGGGATCTGCTATCGAGCAACCTGAATTCGAGAAATCTACAACTGAGGATCCTAAGATTGAGGAACCTACAGTTGAACAACCTACGATTGAGCAAACTGCTATCGAGCAACCTGCAATTGAGGAACCTGCAGTCGAGGAATCTGCCATTGAGCAAACTACTATCGAGGAACCTCCAGTAGAAGAAGCTGCTATCGAACAGACTACTATCGAGCAACCTGCAGTCGAAGAACCTACTATTGATCAACCTGCAGTAGAAGAACCTCCTATCGAACAAACTACTATCGAGGAACCTGCAGTCGAGGAACCTACGATTGATCAGCCTGCAGTAGAAGAGCCTGCTATCGAACAAACTACTATCGAGCAATCCGCAGTCGAGGAACCTACTATCGAACAAACTACTATCGAGGAACCTGCAGTCGAGGAATCTGCCATTGAGGAATCCGCAGTCGAGGAATCTGCCATTGAAGAACCTGCAGTCGAGGAACTTGCTATTGAGCAAACTACTATCGAGGAACCTGCAGTAGAAGAACCTGCTATCGAACAAACTACTATAGAGGAACCTGCAGTCGGGGAACCTGCACCCAAAGAACTTGAAAATGAAGAACCCATCAAAGAGTCTGCAGATAAAAAATATACTATGGAAGATCCCGTAATTGGAGTGCCAGAAGCCGGGGAGACACCCGCGGTAAAGCCCAAAATTGAAATGTCTACTGGTATCAAGCCATCTAATGAGCTTGCTTCAACAGCTATCTCTGACATGGTTTCTTCCACTCTGGTGGAATCAACATCATTCTTTGAAAACCTTGCGTCAACACCGGCCCCTGAACCACCGAATGCCGAAACTTCCTTAGTTGCTATGGAAGAAACTACAGAATCACAGATGCCACTCAGTGATGACAATCAACATTCGTTCTTCGATGACATCATCCAACCTGTATCTACGACTCAACCATCTGAGCCGGTTCCTGTAACAAAAGTTGAGGAACCTGATATTGCATTTGTTGACGATACTGTGCCATCGTTTTTTGATAATTTCAAACATTCGCAACCTGTTGAACTTCATGCAACAGAAAATGACACTGTATTTGATGCGAGCACCGCTGTTTCATCTGCTGAACCTGAGCTTACGTTTCTTTCAAATAACGAAAATACATTTTTTGATCAAATTGGCTCTGGACCTGCAACTGAAGAAAAAGAAACCGAAACAGTCCATCCATTCACTGCTCCTGAGCAAATCACCTCTTCTCAACCTGGTATGTTATATTTTCATCATTCTAATTTGGAGTGTTACTAATGTCTATAGCAGAACCTGAAATTCAGTTTAACTCTAGTGGTGACGATTTCATGACTTCAATAACAACTTCAGCTGCTCCAACTACTGAGGCAACACAAACTGATACCTCAATTCTCCCCGAATATACTTTTGATGATCTTATAGAGGACGATGATTTTCTTTCCGATGAAGAGCCCGCTCAGGTTGTGCCTCCTGCTGTCACTCAACAAACTTCCTATGCTCCAACTACTTCTTATGCAAATCAGCGCACATCAAGCTATGCTGGAAGTGCGTATAATCCGTCGCCTTATACGGCCCCGGCAGTATCTGCGCCACATACATCGTCAAAGCCTGCCACTTTTTTTGCCGAGTTACCTATTAAACCTCAAACAAAATTGTTGCGCAGAATTGAGCAATACGAACATCATACGATTAATCCCAATGAGCAAGCCATTTCTGGACCCCCTTCGAATTATATCAGCAACCCGCTTGTGGCACCTTCTATACAAGCTCCTCCTACGCAGTATACAGCTATTAGCTCTCCTCCTCCTGTGAATCCTTATGCTCCAGCTGTAGCACCAGAACAAATTCCTCAGAGTACATTTACTCCACCCCCTGTTCCGAACTCATATGCATCTCCTCCAATCAATCCATATGCGCCAACAACTGTCAGCTCACCGATTATGGCACCAAGACAGAGCGTTAATGCTTATATCCCTTCTCCGGGTAGAACATTTGCCTCATTAGCTGCCACGGAGCCTGCACAGAATGCCTATCCTTCGCCTTCGAATTATGCCTCGCCACCACCGATTAATAACCCTTATGCCCCCGCCGCTGCAGTACCTGCCAATAATGCTTATGCACCTTTGTCTACGAATAATGCTCCCGCACCTATGCCGAGTAATACTTATCAGCAGCCTGCTGCGACTAATGCATATGCTCCTCCTCCTCCTGCTGCAAACTTATATGCATCACCAAGCAATGCATACTCTGCTCCTTCGAATCAGTATGCAGCACCACCGACTCAACAGGCACCTCCATACGTAGCTCCAGCATACGGACAACTCCCGACCACCACTGCTCCACCCCGCACGCACGCGCCCCCTGTTGCGAAGTCGCATTTGAATGATCGATCTAGTGATGCATATGATCTTCCGTTTTTACCATCAGCTCCTAGACGAGCAGTTTCGCAAACTGCTCCCGCACCGCCTCCGATGAAGCAAACTGCTCCATATGGACAGCCGACACCACCGCCTCCAAGATCAACTACTTATTCGCCGCAGCAGGCTGTTCATCAGCCACCTATTACGACTACTGGATACGGAGCTGCCGGCCAGTATCCTCAGTCTTCACACCCTCCACCACCGTCTGGTCCGTCGTCAGTTTATGCACATTCACAGGTTGCTTCCCCAGTTTCATTTGCACAGCCTGCATCGACATATGCCCCTGTGGAGTCATATCCACATGAATCATCCGGATATATGCCAAATTCTACTCAACCAGCAATTCGTGGACCAGGATCGTCAGGGTATCTTGACGCCGCAACTAGCTTTGGTGTACCTAGATCCGCACCATCTCCGCGACCCAACAAGAGCGCTAAACCCGAACCTCATCCTTTAATGTCATGGGGTCCTAACGGTCGTATTGCCACTATATTTCCTACTCAAAATCCCCATATGGCATATACATCTACTGAGCTAGATTTCAGCCACTCGGTTATTAAAATAAGGAATTCAAAGGATGTTATTATTAACAGATCTACAGACCTTATGTATGCCAAATTTCCTGGTCCTGTGTTTAGCGTCGGAGCTAAAGGAGCTAATAAGTCCAAGAAGAAAGAAGTGATGAAATGGATGGAGCTCAAAGTCGAAGAACTCGAAAAGCAAGTTTATGAAGCTCTTGGTGCAGATGCGAAACGCGAAGCTGAGGATAAATTAACTCTCTGGAACTGCGTTAAGATTCTTCTCGAGCATGATGGTCTACCAACTTCTTTTACTCCCGAGGCTACAAAGGCAATTAGATTAACTCTTGTGCCTGAGAGCGTTGAAGATGCTACTCCTGATGAAATGGCTGATTTTACTAGCGCGACTGATCTGTACCAGAAACACGCTCGCAACGCGAGCAATGCATCTGCCGATGTTTCTGCGGTCGCTGATACCAAGAAAAAGCTAGAAGCACTTGTGCACATTCGTGAGTCACTTTTAAAGGGTAATAAAAATGCAGCTTTTACTTTTGCCCTTGATAATGATATGTGGAGTCATGCGCTTCTTATTGCAAATACTATTAGTAAAGAACGATGGGCAGAAACTGTTAATGAATTTGTTAAATCTGAAATTAGAGGCTTTAAAACTCCCGAAGCCAGTAGCTTGGCCGTGCTCTATAATGTATTTGCAGGATCTGGTAATGATGCAGGTAAGTTATATTTTTTTTATGTTCTGCTGTTAAATTTCGTTAATAACGTTGACTTAGTTGACTCGCTTTTACCTCCTGGAATGACTGTGGATTTACTCCCTACAGCTGGAACTCCTGAACAAGCACCGGTTGATTTACTGCAATGGCGTCAAGCACTTGCTCTGATTGTTTCAAACAGTCCATCGCCTAGCGATACCGATGCGATTTTCAAGCTCGGAACTGCATTAGAGCGGTATGGTCTTACCTCCGCTTCACATACTTGCTACTTATTTGCAAATGCGAATTTTGGTGCAGTAGATGATCCGGCTGCATGCTTTACTTTACTGGGAGCTGATTTTACACGAAACCCATCTTCCTTCAGCAAAGACATTGAAGTTATTGTATTGAGCGAAATATATGAGTTGACGTTGGCTCTTAGTGACACGAATTCTGTGCAGAAGTTCTTTCCCCATTTGCAATTATTTAAATATCAGCATGCACTCATGCTGAGCGAGAGTGCATATACAACAGAAGCAAAGAAGTACTGTGAGCAGATTTTAGCTGGAATCAAGGCAACTCCAAAAACCGCATTTATGTATAATTCTGAATTCGTCCAAAGCGTCCGTGAATTGTCTGCTAGATTATCGGGTATTCCTGACGCTGATGGAAAATGGCTTGGGGGACTTGTATCCAAGCCTGCGTTTGGAAACATGTGGGGTAGCTTTGATAAAAAACTTGCTCAGTTTGTTGCTGGTGATGATGAGAGTGCAAATGCTGCTTCTGCAGGTGGTGCTGGTGCTAACGGTGGCGATGAACGATTCCAAAAACTTGCGTCGAGTCCTACAATGTCTAGAAATCAATCGGTTGCGGACCTGTTTTCTATTGGTCAACCGCCACATACTGGTACAGGAGGGCAATATTCACCTACGGCGGTCTCAAGTAATGCGTATAACCCTCGCTCTTATGGCTCTTCCCCGTCGTCACATCGCGCTTTTCCTTCTCACCAAGATGGAGGGTACGCTTCTGATCATGCTGTAAGGCCTCCATCAAATCCCTATGCGCCTCGGCAGGAGTCTCCTAGTCCGTATGTTCCCTCAACTACCTCGTCTTACGCTCCTGTCGATATTCCGCGATCGGACAATCAGGCAAGCAATTACGAACCTCAACAATCTTCTTTTGATTCGTACCCGCGTACAAATCCAGATTACTCTCGTCCTGGATCTGCATATTCTCAAAGACCTGCTTCCTCGCAAGGCGGTCGCAGCTCGGCTCTTGCCCCTCTTACAGAGCCATCGGTAAAGGTTAGCGCTCCTGTGGTGGGCCAGGATGCATCTCGTCCTTATCTTCCTCGAAAGTCATCGTCGTACGATTCCAACTCTGCTTATGAACCGTTTCGCTCGACGTATGGACCGCCAAAACCGACTTATGAGACTCCAGAGGATATGAATGAAGGAACAGCTCACCGGGATAATCATGCAAGCGGCAAGTCCTCGGAATATGACCATGTGTCGTATGAATCTCCACCCGCTGACGAAGATACGTATGAGTATGAGAGTAGAAATGAAGGCATGGCATTACAAGAAACTGGCTATGAGCCTCCTTCATTTTCATACGAGCCGCCTACTCCCGAAGATGTTGCTGAGAATCCCATTGATGAACCGCAGGAGCAAGAACAAACCCCTGCGATGCCGCCGATGCCGTCATATGGTTATGAACCCCCAAGTTTTGAACCAACGCTTGGAGGTCCGATGATGGGAGATTATAGAAGCTCATCATATGAGCCGCCTGAGCAAGCCGCGCCTAGTGGCGAACAAGATGAGGATGAGGGTTATAAACCACAAAGTGGAGGTGCTTATGATGACGATGATGATGATGATCTTGGACTTGGAAATAACGCATTGCGGAAGAAACATGCACCTAAAGATGATCCAGAGGAGGAAGAAGAGACGAAGGAAGAGAAAAAGAAAGAAGACCAGAAAGGTATGCTAAATCCTCATCGATTAGTCCCATTTGCTTGCTAACTATTGGTGTATTAAAGAAGAACAAGCTGCTCCAAAGAGTGGGTGGTTTTCCGGATGGCGTCGTAAGCCTAAGGCTGAGGCTGATAACAAACCTAAAGCTATTCGAGCAAAACTTGGCGAGGAAATCAAATTTGTGTATGATGAAAAACAGAAGCGATGGGTTAATCCGAATGTAAGAATAGTTTTTTGTTTTTAGATTGTGTTTAGAGAAGTTTAGTATTAACAATAATTCGTTTAGGACCCTGACGCAGGAAAGGCTGCAGGCCCACCACCTCCTCCACCTGGTCGAAAAGTAGTTTCAGCAGCATCTCCAACTCCATCTGCACTACCCTCTCGACCTTTGTCGTCTGCGATGCCTCCAGTAGGGTCTGCGATGCCTCCAGTAGGGTCGACTTCGTTGCCTCCCTCAAACTCAGGAACACCGCCTTTTGGAAGAGGAGGACTTCCACCGCCTCCAGCATCTGCATCTCCATTGCGCGATGCTGGTGTATCATTGACAGGTGAATTACCTACGATATCAGGGCACAAAGGAACAAAGAAGAGACCTCGTTATATTCCCCCTCCTGCGCCTTGATTAGATTGAGCAAAGTTGTAATTAATTCCGTTTGCGTGTGAACTGTTTGTTTGAATGCTGTTGCATAGTTGAATGAAATGATAAATATATTTTCAAAGAAATTACGTATTAAAATGTCAAGAGAACAAAACGCCAGAGAAGTGCTAGAAAAGAAAGGAAAACAAAAAAATGTACAGTTGGTTACAGTTTGAGTAAATAACCCTGTTGAATTAATCTCTCGACATCAGCTTGACGTACGTAAAATTGATTATTCTTTGTAAGTGAAATGACACTGTAAGAAGAAACAGTTAGATATAATACACAAGGTCATAACTATTTGATGTACTGACCCATATTCAGTCTGGATATCACCGGCATCTTTTAATACGCGAACATCAATGAAGAGATCTCGAGGAGGATCCATTGGACCCGCTAAATCAATATCTGCCCATTCTCCCTTCAATTCCGCCAAAACTTCAGAATACCCTCTGAAATAATCATCCTCATCTGGATGCCAGCCAGCTGTCAGAGATATATTTCCACGAATGATGTGTTCACCTTCGTCTAGTTCATCATCCGCAGCAGCAGCATCAACACCAGCCCACGCAAGTTCTTCGATTCTTTTAGCGCGCAAGCGGTGATATGCTAATAAACATCTCTTATTCCGCCTGATACAAATCTGCAATACAAAAAGAGCACAAGACGGAGCGCGATTCTGCGACGGGTCGAAATCGTCAGAAAGTTGCTGTCGAAGAATTGAAAAATCACGTAAAAGATCTTTAATCTCGCGAGTAATTGAAGTTACTAAATCCGTTTGATACTCTGGAAGCGTTTCCAGCGTCTGAACGCGTCGCGCATCCTGCGCAAGCTTCATTGCCAGGTCGCCATACATTTGGTTCAAAGTGTTGTTGATATTTGTGCAAAAGACAAGGGACGCGACGCGTCTGTAGACGTGAATGGCATATCACGTGACTAACTTAAATTATAAAATAGGATTCAAAAACCCTTTGATAAAGCAGGGATTTACTGTATCATAATTGCCATTAAAGATATAAATATAAATATAAATATAAAACAATGGCACCGGCGCGTGACTCGTTTGAACTTGCATCGCTCGTTTCATCTGAAGAAGAAGAAGAAGAAGAAGGAGAAAGCCGGCAAAGTCTGTCAGTTTCCGAAAGATCCGCTCGCTCGGATTTGGCTTCGTCGCAGCAGCTTTCCTTTGATTCTCTTCCACGACCGTCATTTGGCGGGTTGTCGGCGACAGGTTCGTCGGTATTTGACTATGGAGCACATTTGTTTCCGTTACAGGCGTCGGCCGACAGAGATGGAGCTGTGCCGCTGGAGAAACAGAAGAGATTGGGTGTTCTGAATGGTCTGGGACTGGTTATCGGCCTGCAAATTGGGTGGGTTTTTTTTCTTCATCTTCTCTGATTCTGTTATCTATTTGTAGTAGCTAAAACAATTCAGATCTGGCATATTTTCCTCGCCATCAGAAGTTAACGCGCATGCTGGATCGCCCGCGGCATCGCTGCTCGTCTGGCTTGTTGCTGGTCTTCTGGCATGGACCGGAGCAGCTTCGTACGCTGAACTCGGCACCGCAATTCCTCTGAACGGCGGTGCTCAGGCTTATTTGCATCATATCTTTGGTCCTTTACCTGCATTTTTGTTTGCATGGACAGCAGTCACTATACTAAAGCCCGGAAGTACTGCCATCATCGCCATCGTCTTTGCAGAGTATCTAGGCCGCCTAGTCTTTCACGACGAAGAAGACGGCGATACAAATACAAATGAAAGCTCAAGTCATTTTTCCCCGGTGTGGTTTAACAAGAGTGTTGCCGTAGCTGCAATCCTCATCGTCACTTTAATCAATGTTCTTAGTACAAAGCTCGGTACGCGCACGGGCGATGTCTTTCTGTTCCTCAAAATTGCGTCGTTAATCGCAATCACCGTCATTGGCGGCGTCGTCGCGCTTACAGGCCACGGAGCAGGAAATTTCTCACATGGCTGGTTTTACGGATCATCGCGTTCTTTAGGCGACTATGCTCTAGCTTTATATGCTGGTTTATGGGCCTTTGATGGATGGGATAATTTAAATTACGTCGCAGCAGAAATGAAAGACCCACGTAAAGATTTACCAAAAGTTATACATTTTGCAATGCCAACCGTTATGTTATGCTACATTGCAGCAAACATCGCCTACTACGAAGTATTGCCGATTTCTGATCTTACAAGCTCGAGCACGGTCGCTTTAGCATTTGGTGATCATGTCTTTGGTCGCATTGGAGCTATTCTATTTACTATAGCAGTCGCTTTATCGTGCTTTGGTGCTCTTAACGCCATATCATTCACATCAGCAAGGTTAGTATACGTCTCTGGAAAAGATGGATTTATACCTGCCATGTTTGGCCAAATCAACAAAAAAACAGATACACCTGTCAACGCTCTTTTACTTCAAGCTGGTCTTACAATTGGATTTGTGTTGGTGGGAGAGTTTGGATCTTTGTTGACGTTTTATGGAATTGCTGGATATGTTTTTTATTTCTTGACAGTGTTTGGCGTTATCGTCCTCAGAGTGCGGCAACCGGATCTTGAACGTCCATATAAAACATTCCTCCTTACTCCAATCATGTTTTGCTGCGTAGCGTTATTCCTAATATCTCGTGGTGTATTTTCAGCCCCTTTACAGGCTTTGTTCACTGCAACCTTCATCGCTATCGGTGTACCAGTGTATTACTGGAGAGCTGGAGGTGGGATGCACGAAATGCCTGTTTTGGGAAGATTTTTCAGACCGCGAGAAAATACGGATAGGAGTACTGGTTATATTGGTGGACAGTTACGATAGTCTTATTATTTGTGTGAGTTACTTTTGTACTTTTAGATTTATACTCGTTGTGTGCCATAGGCTTGTACTGGGTTATAAATGGTGAAGCATTAGTTTGAAGGGGTTTGTGAAGTCATGGTTTGCAATATTGATTTATAAAATAATAAGAAAAAAAGACAAATAAAACACAGAGCGAATTGTGCTTTAAACTTTGAAGTAAGCTATCATTTGTTGCTACTGGGGAACGTCCGTATTGATATTTGAAAATACGCAGCATATCACAGAGTATAGATAGCGTTGGAAAGCACTTACAGTTTACATCTACTTTGAGGTATTGGTTATTTTCAAAAAGTTCTTCCGCAACACTGCAAGCTTCTCCGCATCACCCCAAATGAATCAGGTATCCCGAAAAATATTTACCCCATAACGATGAGAAAAATAACAACCAAGACCTTCTCTGTATATAAAGGTATCCAAAACGGAGCATTGAAAAGGGTATAACAGGCAGAGACGGCTATGTAACCCACACTTTGCCCCAAATATTGGGTATCACAATTAATTCCAAAACATAACTTTCGAGATATCACGCAACTCCAACAATACTTTCCAACCTCAACATATTTACTGGACTAAATGTATGCCTGCTTAAAGCCCGCAGTGTTTGCAGAATAACGATATATCTGTTTATATATTTATTGACCAGCGCGTAGTACAGCAGCCCTTAGTGCAGAAGTGCCATAACAAAATCAAGGAAAGAATGAATTCGAAAAGTGGATTGTAACGACAATAAAGCATGCATCATATGAAAAATTTTCAAAAGATATGTAGTATTTAGCACCTGATTCAAACCGGCTCAAATGTGCACCTGATGCATCGTTTATATTTCAAAAATCAAGCAATGAGAGAACTGAATTCATATTTTCACTCTTACCCACAGCAGATAAACCTGATACCTCACCTGCGGAAATGTATAAGAAAACATACGAGCAAGAATATGTAAGGAGGAGCAGGCGGCCCGCGGCTCGTTATAGCAAGGAATTTGAATAATGACTGGAGTAAGTAACGCTAACGGTCTAATATGAAGGGATCCATACCACTCTTAAAGTCCCGATCCACAACGAGAGAATATATATATATGAAAGAAATGCAGAATGCTATTTATTTTGTAAATGCAGATGTAGAAATACAACCCAACAGCGCCGTAGGGTTTTAGAATTCAAACCCTAAGACATAGTACAATTAAACCCTATGATAAACCCTATGAAAAAGAAATTACACACGATATTCCTGCCAAATTTAACCCCCTAAAAATTCCAACAAGCACCTAAGTCGAAAATAACTTTCGCTTGACTTCATTCCCATTCTTTTTCTCCTCCTCCTCCTCCTCAGTGGTATTAGAAGTATTATTTAGAGGCGAAGCGTTAATTCCAGAACTGACTTGCCTCAACATCTTCTGTACCCAAGCTTTCTTCTCACCAGACATTTTTCCGCCTTTTTCTAAAGAGCTTACAGGACCGGCTGATCCCAATGGTGTAGAGCTTGCACTACTACTGCTTGACGGTGGACCGCTTTTATCACTTTCTGCCGATTTTGGCGTTTTCTTTTTCTTGAGTGAAGATGAAGATGATTTTGACCGTAAAGAGCGAGATGATGAAGGAGTATTTGGCCTTGAGTTTTCGTTTGTCCAAGGACTTTGAAGACTTGGTGTTGGTGTGTTGGTGATCGATGCTGATGATTTCCGTGAGATCTGTTTACCCCAAGATAACACTCTAGATTGCATCTTTCCTGAATTTGTAGGTGCACTTGATGGTGTTGACTTTGTACTCGAACTGTCAGATTTTGTACCGCCGGATCCAGTAGCAGTATGATATAGAATATAGTTACTCAGCCACTCGGCTAAATCAGTCCATCCACCACCTACTCTAACCATGACACGCTCAGCAATAATTCGTACCCAAATAATTTGTGAGGGTGCGTTTGGCCGCTGCAGCACATACTTTCGAGTAGTGCCATATCCGGCCTCTTTCATTGTTGATGCAGTCAATGTGCTAACAAGTTTATAACTATCAAAGTTTTGTCCTTTATCTTTTTCAGGTGAGTCGGCAGGTGTCATTTCAATATGATCATTCTGAAGATTTAACAGAATTCCCTGAATTTTATTTTCGAGTGTTTGCTTCTCAAGAGTTTGCCGATCTAACTTCTCGGGAGTCGCCGCAGCGGAAAGGTTACTTCGAAGTGATGCAACGTCAACAGATAGTCGCTTTGGATCATTAGGTGCAAGTTCTCCAGAGCTAACAGAAGAACTAGGCGTATGCGTAGGTATAACATTACGTCCTTTATATCTATCTTTGTTCAACACACTATTCTCCTGTTCCTGCCGCCTTCGCGTTTGTGACGGAGATTCGTCGTCGACTGTGCTCACATCCATTTCGGGCGCAGGCAGAATCGTCTCGTCAGACCTATCAGCAGCATTCGCAGCAGCAACTGACTCTAAAAATCTATCAATTGGAGACCTAATACCCGGGTTAATTGAATCGCGAGGCTCGCTGCAAAGAGGGGAAGGTGACATTCTTTCAGCTGCAATTGCAGCTACTCTTTCCATGTCGAGAACGAGCCCAAACTCGGTGGTCTCTAGAGTACCCATAGGCAATGAAGCTCGAGCCCTGGGATGGTCGCCAAAATGAGACTGAAACGGAGAAGCAGGCAAATTCGATTTTCGAGGATCTGTAGGAGGAGGAGGAGGAGGAGGAGTGGATAAAGGCTTCAATTCTTGAAAAGTGCGGTCACAGCCACTGCTAACAGGAGTCTCTGGTCTCACATCTGATTCCGTGGTACTGGAGGACATTGATACTGAATTCTTTGATTGGTCTATTTCTTTCTCACCATCGAATGATATTACACTTGCAGGACGAATAGCCTTTGGTTGTGATAATCGTTCATGCTGTTCTTGTAGTTGCTGCCGCAGTTCATTGCGTTGATTTATCATAGTTTCTGTTTCCTGCTCTTCTTCGCGCTTCAATTTCGCGCGCTCCTCATCAATATACCGCTGTCTATCTGCTTCAGCTTGAATACTTCTAGCCTTGCGAATAAAACTATCACGTTCAAGTGCTTCAATTTCCATAGCTTCTTGCCTTCGAGTGCTTTCCTCCACTCGGGCTTTTTCAGCAGCACGCGCCATTCTAGCCTGCTGCTCTTGCCACACAGGAGGTAATTCTTCTTCCTCTGCTGCTTGCTTGAATAGTTTCATACTACTTCGCTTTCCAGTCAACTTTGAAAGAGCAGGAACAGTCTGAGTACTTTTAATAATATTCTCTTGAGTCCAATCACCTCTAGCCATTGCCAGTTCCAAATTTTCAACTTCATCAATCCATTCTTCAGGAATTGGTTCATGCGTAATATCCAAAATCTCGTCTAGCATCCGCCCGGCTTTAGCTAATTTTGCGCGAGTTAAATCGGGGGTAAACCAGTCAACCGAAGAAATTTCCTCTTTAAGAAAGTAATGAAGGCGCGAGACTTCGATTCGATTTTCGACGCGAGCGAGGACGATTTCGAGGTCAGAAAGCAAGGGAATCATGCGTAGAGTGAGAGCGGTGAGCAGTCCTTCGACTTCAGCGGAATGCATTGGAAGTGCTGAGTTGTTAGACAACGTCATGAATCAAAATAACATTACTTTTTTTGCAGAACATACACAAGACAGTAGATTTCAAAGAGTCGATATCAAAAGAATCGATTTGGGCGCGCACTATTTTACACTGCGTGCCAAGTGCTGTAATCTTCTCCAACGCAGCCAATCGCCCCCATTGGATATTCCACGAGTTCGCGTCATTTATTAGTAGCTGAGTTGCCTCTATTATGCGTGCTGCAAGGAGAATATGCGAATGTAAATGCTGTGAAGGCGCGTCGTCGAGAAGAGCGCAGATTTGTGGCAGCGACAGATCTGCAGCGCGCAAGACAGCTTTTGGGTCCGGATTTCCAAAAACTTTGACAATCGCTGGCATTTTCAACTAATCTCTAATGCAATGCTCTATTATGCAATTATCTTAATGTAGTTATCGCAGCGTTAAATCATGCATGTTTGCGGGCATAAACACCGGGTGGAGAAAGTCTGCAAGATATCTCAGGAGACTTTTTGGAGGTGCGAGGGTAACCTACAGTTGCCTGATTTGGTAATCTACACTGCACTACGCGTTTTTCCACACCATTGGTAGAAATGTAGTACTGCCAATTTCAGCACACTGACTTATATACCTTATTACTAGATATCAATTAAATTGAAAAGAAAATAGTAGTCGACGCGCCTTCGTTGGCATAAGAAAGCCAGGCTATGGATATAGCGGAGAGGACATCTCCTTGCGGGGTTTGTACTAACCCTATTTAATTTTGCTGTATTTTGTTTGATCTACAAAAACTCAAAGTAGCCCCTGAGCTCAGTTCATCTGTTATCGTATATATATAAATATATATGTATATGTATATATGTATCTATTGCATGACATTCACAACAAATTCTCAACTTCGGCAACAGCTTGAAATGCACTTCCGTACTTTGAAGCCCAGACAGTATCTCCGCCAGTGATTCCACCAGCTAAAGGAGGACGCGCGCCATCCTTGTCGCCCATTCCGAGATATCGAGCAACAGCCTCCTTGACTCCAATAGTTCCTAGCTCAGCGACGGCCTCCTCAGCGCAAGAAACAAGGTACTGGAGCTTCTGCGCCTCGGCAACCTTCCCGGCAACGGCAAGATTAAAGAGCTTAACAACAGTCTTGGGAAAGATACCGGCAAGACCGTCGATAGCGCCGGCGGCACCGATGGTGATAATTGGCAAGAGCTGCTGGCCGAGGCCAGTGAAGACATGGAAAGAGTTTGCCTTGACAATGGGGTTCTGAGAGATGATGACGTGGTGGGAGATGTTTCCGTGGGATAGCTTGGTACCGACAATGTTTGGGTGCGCCGAGAGGGTCTCGAAGGTCTTGGGCACGATGTTGATGTTGTTGGAGACACCGGGGTAGTGGTAGATCATGATAGGAATAGGCGATCGGTCTGCGACGAGGGTATACCAGTCAATGATTCCCTGCTGAGAGACGGCGGAAGCAAAGTACGAGGGCGCAAGCACAAGACCACAGACGCTGCCGCACTCATTTGCCTGCTCGAGCAGGGCGATGGTCTCGACAGTAGAGTTTGTTGCAGTGCCAGCGACAATTGGGAAGTCCGCGAAGCCCTCGGCATCGAGACCTTTTCGCACGTATGAGAGCAGCTCCCTGCGCTCTTCAATAGTTAAATGAACGGCCTCGCCGGTTGACCCGAGGAGAACAACTCCGTGAACGCCAGACTTTGCAAGATGAAGAGTGTGCTTCAGCTGGGTTTCGAGGTCAAGCGGAGCCGCGAGCGCGTTGTAGTTTGACGCTGATTTCGAGACGAAGAAGGTTGGAGCAGGCACGTAAATGCCCATTGGCAGCGGCGAGGCGGAGAGAGTCATGATTTTCTGCTGTTATTGCGTTTGAGCAGGCGCAGATACGGCGGCAGGAGGCCAGCCCGCTATATAAGCGCTCGCCGTAGTTGCCCGCGAACTTGCTTATGCCGGCGGAGTGCGGGGCCAGGTTGCGGGATGTGCGGGATTACACCTACTTTCTTTTCCGCCAGTCCGCGGGATGTGCCCTAACCCATTCCGAGCGTGGGGTAATCCCCCCTCGAGCAAATGCAGAATAAAGCCCGGCCTAGCACCGCTTCTCCACGCACTCGATGGCTACTACTATACACGACCGAATATGCCGGCAATTGCTGATATTGAGTACTTTCGCGTTCCTCCGCGCTGGCTGTACGTGAAAGTCACCGATGTGGAGCAAAACTATGGCTGGGGCGAGGCGTCGCTCGAGGGCCATTCCGAGGCCGTAGAAGGCGCTCTTGAAGAGTTCAAGCAGCGCTTCATTGGCTGGGAAGCAAAGTATGGTCCTTTTTGCTGTAAATTTTCTTGTGAATTGACTAACAGTAGCAGCAACATTGAGCACATCTGGACAAGTGTCTGGCGCTTAGGTTTCTACCGCGGCGGCCCCGTTCTGCAGTCAGCTTTGTCAGGTCTCGACATCGCCTTGTGGGATCTCAAAGGTATTGCATGTTATATCTTCTTTTCTGCTTTATTTGCATTCACTGACAGGATAGCCCGCCGCCTTAATGTTCCTATTTACGAGCTCCTCGGCGGAAAAGTCAGGCAAAAGATTAAAGTCTATGCCTGGATTGGAGGTGACCGTCCGGACGATGTAAAGTCTCAAGCGTACGTGTCTACCCTTCTAATTCCGTTGATATCTCTCTGACTCTTCTCTAGTCAAGGCCGACTTAATCAGGGCTTTAAAGCCGTCAAAATGAATGCTACCGCTGATATCGGTTGGCTCGATACGCCCGCATCTCTTGACTCGGCCGCCGAACGGCTAGCAACCGTCAAAGCGCTAGGCATGGACGCCGGCGTTGACTTCCATGGTCGCATTCACAAACCCATGGCAAAGCAACTTGCTAAGCTTCTGGAACCCCATCGCCCTATGTTTATCGAAGAACCCCTGCTGTCTGAAAATCACGAAGGTGTCGCGGAAATTGCTGGTCAAACATCTACTCCTATCGCTTTAGGAGAGCGTCTATACTCTCGATGGGACGTCAAGAAATTTCTCAATCCTGTTTCTATTGATATTCTTCAACCTGATATCGCGCATGTTGGTGGAATATCTGAAATTAGAAAAATTTCCGCAATGTGTGAAGCTTTCGATATTGCAATTGCTCCTCATTGTCCTCTTGGATCAATCGCTTTAGCAGCCTGCTTTCAGATCGCTGCCTGCACCCAAAATCACGTTATACAAGAAATGTCAATTGGTATCCATTACAACACAGAAGCTGGCGAACAAGACATCATCACCTACGTTCACAATCCTGAAGTCTTTGACGTAAAAGAAGGGTACGTTGCCGTTCCCGACGGACCGGGTCTCGGAATCGAAGTCAATGAGCAAGCAGTGCGGGCGTTGAGCAAGGGCGCAAAAGCTTGGAGATCAGGTGGGTTTGTAAGTGCTGATGGTTCTTTAAGTGAATGGTAAATGTAACTTTTTATTGATTATAACGCCACCAAAAACTCCTAAATATGCACATCTCTCAGTCGTAAAGCGGTAAAGTTTCCCATGCAGCAGTTTTAAATCCTGCGCTTTGTACTTCTTCTGATATATTTCTCGAAAGTAGTCTACAACCTTCCATGACTATAGTCTTTAACGCACTGTTTGCTCTTGTTTCCACAAGTAACTCAACCCCTTGATCTGTTACACTTGTTCCTGATATATCCAAATACTGTAAATCTGCAAGTCGATAAATATACTCCAAACATGTATCATCAAACGTCTGATTTCCATCAACAGCCAAAGCTTGCAAATTTGGACATAGCTGAGTAATCTGACCAACTAATGTCTCTGTAGGACTGATTACATATTCTCCCAAACCGTGGGATTGATAATCAAGTCGAGTACACTTTGAAAGATACAACTCCTTCAGCGTTGCAGGATTGCAGCGCACTAAAGTATCAACTAACCTTCCATTACCCAATTTAGATCGCGATCCAGCAAGATCAACAACCACAAGATTAGAGTACTCCATCGTTATCGGTTCCAGCCCATTTTCATTTGCAGAGTCAAAATGCCTCTGCATAAAATTTTCATCATCATAGCCTTTTGGATCTTCAACATAGCCTATCGCGCGTCCAGCGTTATAAAATAGGGTTCGCGGGATGACTCCAGCCTCTCGGAGAACCAGTTTTGAGCAACTTGATGGAATAGCTGGCATTCGAGATGCATCACTGTAGGAAAAATCTAACTCCTTTAAACATTCATTTTTACGTAAATCAATCCTTCGGACCAAATACCCATAACTTCCGCGTCCTAGAACAGCAACTCCACGACAACTGAAAGTTTCAAGCTTGGGCATCCATCGAAGTGCAAGATCTAGACATTGTTGGTCCATCGCACTTAAAACATCCCGATTAGCTGGAATACTACCCAGTCTGAATATCCGAACACTAGGCAAAGCCACAAAATCTGAAGCCATATAAACACCAGACATATCAGGCCATACTTGAGATTGAGCAGAAACAGGTCCAGCTGAATCCTCGCAAACACACTCCAAAACTTTCAGATTTTCAAACCAGACAGTTAACGGCTGCGCTCCCAAAAATTCGAAAAACAAAGGCAATACACGCATCGACATTCGAAACTCTTCCAAGCCTGAAAAAGCATCAGCAGTAGATGATTTGAACATTTTGTAATCCTTCAAAACAGCACCAAATCCATCATCAATTGACAAGCTTTGTAACGATTTCAAAAAAGGAGAAGCCTTTTTAATCAAATAGGTAGGATCGGGCCCCCAAATTGCTTGACTACCCGCATACGGTGCACCATCCATATGAAATGAATCTGTGAAATTTGAAGAGGGCATATGCTGGCAGAGTACAAGAGCTCGCAATACACTTGCGTACTCATCTTTAGCGGCAGTGTTTGGTAAAATGATTTCTCTGGCCCTACCACCCGATCTTTCTAAACAGGCTACTAAATATTCAGGAGTAACGCGTTCGATTGCAAGATCACTGAAATCAAAATTCGACCAAGCAGCTGGATTTCCTTGAACATAGTCCCATACGAAACAGTACCACTGTTTTGACACAAGTTTTGCCGTTAGACTTTGAGGGTATGGGACATAATCTAATATTTTCTCAAATAATTCGACCGGAAGTCGAGATAATGGATCAGTTTGCGATTTTATCAACTGTGTTTCCTCATCGTCCATTGCAGCATCCCGATCGCTCATATCTATACCCGGAGGATCCCTCAGTTTCATCAGTGAGGCATGATAACTCAACATTGACGGCACTTGATCTCGTCTCCGATACTGTCTTCGATCTTCTTCATTTCGCGGTGATGTAAGTTGTTGCTGGACCGCAGAGCTGCTCTTTAGAGTCAGCCGATAGCCAATCGCTGCGGCCAAAGCCATATAAATAAGAAAAAAAAACCTTTGAATCCAAGGATTACTCAACAAATCCTCATAAACAGTATTTGAGGCCATGTTTCGTTAGTTTAGGAAGTTTGCGGCATGGTTTGTTGGATTGAAAGTGAACGAGGCTGCGCACCTGAGAACTCAGACCATCGAATAAATCTCCCAATCGTCTCGCCATTTACGCGCTTCTGAGCACAGAAACATATCATGCCAATCATCAAGAATGACCTGATTTGAACATAAAAGAAGATTATCAGGATATCAAATATTTTTTTTATTTAAAAAGTAGACATAAATAAAATGTTATGTAATAGACTACACATCCGTATTTCCAATAGTAACAGCTTTGATAACATAATACTCTCCAAGACCATACATACTTCCCTCCCGTCCAACTCCAGACTGTTTAACACCCCCGAACGGACTTTCCGCAGCAGAAATTTTACCGCTGTTAACACCCACAAGGCCACATTCAAGAGCAGCAGCAACGCGCAAACAACGATTGATATTTTTAGAAAAAAAGTATCCGGCTAAACCAAATTCAGTATTGTTGGCAAGCCGAATTGCTTCTTCCTCGGTATCAAATTCAAATATAGGAGCTAACGGTCCAAAGGTTTCGTCATGAGCAACCATCATATCCGGAGTAACACCTGACAGTATAGAAGGCTGGATAAAATACCCATTTTGATTAACACCTTTCGGAACACCACCTCCAGTCACAAGCTTTGCACCCTTTGAAACGGCGTCTTCAATATGCTGTTTAACCTTTAAAACACCACTTTTGTTAACCAAAGGGCCTTGAGTAGTACTTTTATCAAGACCAAACCCGACATTCAACTTTTCTACCTCGGCAGCAAGTTTGGTGGTGAACTCCTTAGCTACAGATTTCTGCACAAAAATCCGATTGGCGCAAACACATGTCTGGCCGGAGCAACGGAACTTACAAACCATTGCACCTTGAACAGCAAGATCAATATCTCCGTCTTCAAAAACAATGAATGGTGCATTGCCACCTAATTCCATAGAGATTTTCTTCATTGTTCCCATGGCGAGCTTTGCAAGATGAATGCCAACTTTTGTTGATCCGGTAAATGAAACTTTCTTGACAATGGGCGAAGTGCAAATTTCAGTGGCAGCGTCGCGATCTTTAGTGGGTACAAGATGAATGACGTCGGAAGGAAGACCTGCCTCCATAGCGAGCTTAACCAAAGCCGCAGCAGTATATGGAGTTTCAGAGGGAGGTTTAATGACAACAGAGCAGCCAACTGCAAGCGCAGGAGCAATTTTGCGGGTGATCATAGCAGCAGGGAAATTCCAGGGGGTAATGATTCCACAAACACCGACTGGCTGCTTCATGGTAATGACGGTGGTATTTGGCATCGACGAAGGAATGACGTCTCCGTAAGCACGCGATGCTTCTTCAGAAAACCACGAGACAAAAGAAGCAGCGTAGGCAACTTCGCCAACAGCCTCGGCATAAGTCTTTCCGTTCTCCAAAACTAGAATAGTAGCAATGTCTTCTTTGTGGAGCATAATGAGATCATACCATTTGCGCAAGAGAGCAGAACGCTCGTGTGCAGTAGTGGATTTACTATATGCGCGATAACCTTTATCCGCAGATTCAATTGCAGTAACAAAGTCAGCTTTTGTCATGTCCGCAACATATCCAAGAATGCCACCGGTAGAAGGCTCATAAACGGGAAAGGTCTTTTTCGAAGAGACCCATTTTCCGGCGATGAATGCTTCTGCGACAAAGAGATCGGGTCGCTTGAGCTGATTGTGACCACGTTAGCAAAGAAGAGACAAACAGCGACAGCACACGAATATACAGTTTTCAAAGCAGCCTCAGCCGGAGCAGACATTGTCACGGTCATTGCTTAGCAGAAATGACTAAAATCAGCTTGAAGAAGTGGTCAAGTCGGGGAAAAGTCGATGCTGCTTTAATCTGCCGAGAAGAGTTGATGCGGCGTCGAATTGAGACGTCGAGAACCCGCGACTTGCTCATTGCCGAGGAAGGCCGATGCCCGGATCAAAACCCTATAGCTAAAACCCTAAGAAACTTCAAGTCTCCCCAGATTCGTGCCTTCCATCCAACCATCGCACTCCGTCGCTCCGCCCGGTTTGAGCAACCAGAACTCCGAAGCACCCTGGATTTATGTAAAATACGGGGTGGGTCTGTGGCACACTTTCTCGCCTGCCGGCCCAGCGCCGTTTCCTCCCAACGCCCTTAAACCTCGCCCGGCTGCTGATTTACTTATCTCCACCCACAGTCTGCTGAAATGATCTCCTACGTCGAAGTTCTCGAGTCCTCTAGGTTTCTCACCACAAAGGCGCTTTGAAACCTCTAGGAGGCCTATGTCTCGGCCATTGCACAGTTGTTTGTCGACCGCTTCAACTTTGCCGTCGAGTCGGATGCTGCAGCCTTCAATGCGTTCTTTGGTGAAGGCGGAAAACGTTCTGAAGAGACACAATCTCCTTCACCTCCGACTTCCGCTCCATCAGCAAGCCCAACATCCAGCAGGCCGCCGTTTGAAGTCTCTTGATTGTCGAGGCCCACGACTCCAGGCTTTCATTCGCGCCCGCCCTCGTTACCGAGCAACCCTTCGAAAAAGTCACCTCTATTTATCTTGTAAAGCTTGTCCTGGCCCCGCGGACGAGCACGCCGCCTGATTCCTCTACATCACTCTCAGTGGCGTCGACGGCTTCACCGAGCATGCCGGCCCAACCGTCTCCTTGGAATACACTACTCCATCAAATCCTACGACGAGATCCTCGCTGAATCCACGGAGAACCTCAATTGGGAGGTCATCGTTATCGGAGGAGGCCGTTGCCATACTCGGCGTTATGGTTATGGGTGTCGAGTCTCTTGCAATTGATAAATTCAGGCGCGGTAGTGACAATCGGCGTCTCCGCTATAAATCGGTTGCTCTTCATGACTCTGCCTACTCCATGTCTCCACTCCTTTCCCAGCTCGGTCTTTGGACCAAGTCTACCATCACCGACGAAACCTTCTCTGATGAGGGTTAGAAGGAATGGTACATCACCATCTCGTGCAAGGGTGTTCCTCAGGTCTTTAGGGGGCTTCACCCTGTTCTTGCTACCGGTACTGTGGTGGTCACCCCAAGTCCCTCCTGCTTTCAAGGGCCAAAAGCTCTTAAAAAGCCTATTGTTTACTCTGCTTAATACAAGGATGGCGGTATCTGGGCTAGAAAAAAGGCTTTGGTAGTTGGTGCTTGCACTTCTGCTCATAATGTTTCTCTCGAACTCTTCAACAACGGTGCTGATATTACCATGCTACAGAGTTCTCCTACCTACATTATGTCTATTGAGAAGGGTGGTCCTACTGTCAATCATTACCGCGAGAACCTTGATACAAGGACTGTTGATCTTTATTCCGAGTCTTCTCCCAAGTATGTCGGCAGATTGTTTTATCAACGCTGGGTTCCCATGATCAAGGAGCAGGACAGAGAGATTCTTGATGGAATCTGGAAGGCTGGATTCAAACTTTATGATGGTATCGATAATTGCAGATTCCTAATCAACACCAACACTCGCTGCGGAGGATATTACTACAACACTGGCGCGTCTCTCCGCATCATCAGCGGTGATTTTATAATGAAGTCTGGCGAGATTGGTCAATTTACTGAGGACTCTGTTTTTTTTTTTGATGATGGGACTTCCCTAAAATCCTGAAATTTTTGCTACCCGGTATACTGGATTCCTTGACACGACAAGAATATTCGCGGAACTAAGTGTGCATACATAATTACTAAATTCTGGGATTTGGATCGTGAGGGTGAGCTTTATGGTACTTGCCGTGATTTCGGTATTCCCCAGCTTTACTATGATGTCAGCCCTTTGTCTGGTGCCCGATTCAATTCCAAGATTGTTGTTTTGCAGATTATCGCTGAAAAGAAGGGGGTTATTGGTGATAGATACTCCATCAAAGCACAGGAATCGAAAAATTTAACAGGAATTCTGTTTAGGTGAAAAAAACCGGGCTTTTTCTTGGTGTTTTTGAATTTGTTTCATTTTCTGGACATATGGTATTGCTGCTATAAGCTACATAAACTTGTAGCAGTTTTTCTTTTCATTTTTTTTCCCTTCACATTTTACGTCATTTCATGCGGCGTACGCTATTGGTAGTTCTGTGTTTCCTTTTTTTTTTTTTTTTTTTTTTTTATTCATGTACGTATGTATCCGCGAGGATATGACGTTTACATAGCAAATATACACCTCCCTATGAGTTGATCCTAAACAAATAT
>JAKTPV010000004.1:0-397430 GCA_030556335.1 Myxozyma vanderwaltii
GACATCATGATCATCCAGTCCTTTCCAATCTAGTACATTAAACTTAACACTTGAGCACTCATTTTCAACAACTTCTTTTATCCAGCGCTGAACCAAAAATATATTCTTATGTTGATGTGGGTTTCATGGCAAAGATATAAACGGTCTAACCGCATCAGGCATACACACAGCTTAGGCCGGTCGTGAATCTTCTATTCCTATGCGCTCTATAAATGTCTACGCTTCGGCCTTATCTCCCTTCCTCAAATTTATTCCTACCGGATTTGTAAAACAACTTGCTATTATGGATTATCAGCAGGTATTGAGGTTATAATTACTACAGGTACTGCGTATCTGACAGTAGGCTACTGTCTGCCGATTTGTATATTGGCAGCGACGCATCGCTGCCGTCTTCGCCGTCAATTCATATTCACCGCATTGGGAATAAAGACGGGTCTACATGACAATCCTTTCAAGAACTACTACACAGTGAATTCATTTGCTTACATCCTACTCGGCACAGAGGTGCTTATATCGCGAAGTCTACTCGGCGTCAACTCTCTCAGCGCGTCTAGTGTACTTTTAGCGCTCGCTTGATGCACCTGTCTTCGTTATTTATCTGAATTTTTTCTTACTTGTTTCCGCTGCGTGTTTCATAACTGGAGCCATATGTACAATATATTTCATTCCTGGAAAATAAGTCTGCACTCGTTGGAAATTGGAAATACATTGTTTGCCTTGTCTGCTTTTTTCGCATTGCCAGCTTTAAAGGGCTGCCTTCAGTATAGCTACGCAGCCCACATCTTATGCTCCCTAATACTTTGCCTCTATCTTTTTATACCCAATACCTCGTTTTGCTTTGATTCTTTAATACCCATAGTCAAAAATACCCCAAACAGGAGATTAAGTGGTTGCCGTTTTAAGGTATCTAGGAGGCTTACCTTGGACTTACTTTGATCTGCATCTGCTTACTGAGGCAGCCACGACAGTAATGGGCATTTTTCTTTCTGATGATAGTAACTTGGGACTCGTCCTTTAGGTTAATTCTTATAAATAGTTGTTAATGCTCTGGCAAGGAATATAGTCATTTGGCTTAGGACGGTTATTGGAATTGCTATTTAATGTTTCTACACTTAAAGATACCATCTCTTGCGGCTAAAAACTAGTACTGGAAGGTTTACTTTGTTACGCAAAAATCAAGATCATTTTAGTGGTTGAAAATGGCGGTCTCTGCTTAAAAACTTGCCAAAAAGTTGGCTTATATAAAACAAATATTTGGTTCACCAATATGTCTGGTGTGAAAACATTTAGAAATTCAAATAATGTGAAAAACAAAATATATTAATACTATGTCCAGATTTAGAAAGAGTTTTTTAATAATTATAAAAGATACCAAACTCCTGCGTTACAATTAAAAGACTGAATCATAACTTATTTACCCCATTCAATGATTTTAGGTCTTCAAAGTTTAGCACCCAAAATCTGATGCACACGCAGAGATTGACGAATAGAAAGATCAAGCATAATCTCTTCAGATCCTCCAGGTATAGCGTACGCGCGGACTTCACGATACAGGCGTTCAACTTTTCCACCTTGCCCTCCACGCGAATAAGCCAATCCACCAAAGATCTGAGCAGCCTCACGAGCGCAGTACTCAAAAGTCTGAGTAGCTTGAGCTTTCAAGCCAGCGATAGCTCCACCTAGACGAAGCATAGCTTCTTGTTCTCCCATAGATTCTGTTTGGAATATCATGCTCTCAAGCCAGTTGTGAGTTGCTTCGATGCGAATTGCCATATTTGCAAGTTTTGTACGAATAACAGGGTGATCTATCAGACGCTGACCAAAAGTCTTGCGCTTGTGAGCGTATTTCATTGCTTCTTCGTAGCAAACACGAGAAAATCGGTTGGCTTGAATGATAATTCCGGCACGTTCGTGGTTGAAGTTGGTCATAATGACTTTAAACCCTTGGTTTTCCTTCCCAAGAAGGTTCTCAACAGGAACCTTGACATCTTCAAAAGTAACATAGGTAGTTCCTGAACTCCACATGCCGGAGCAATCCATAGGGCGGACATTAACACCAGGCATAGTTTTCTCGATGAGTAGAAGAGAGATGCCGTTCATTCCGTCCTTTCCGGTGCGAACGGCGACAGTGAAGTAGTCAGACCAGATACCGTTGGTGATCCATTTCTTTTCACCGTTTACAATATAATGCTTTCCATCCTCAGTCTTTTTAGCCGAAGTAGTAAGATTAGCGACATCGCTTCCGGCATCGGGCTCAGTTACACACAGACAGATTCTCTTGTCACCACTTAAGAGTCCAGGAAGAACTCGCTTCTTAACTTCGGGAGTAGCAAATTTGACAACGGGAGGAGCGCCAATTCCATATCCACCAAGTAAGTTCCAAATTAGACCGCCAGATCCTGCCCGGGAAATTTCATCGGTAAGAATGAATTCATGGAAATGATCCCATTTGTCAGGTGGCACACAAGCTGGCCGGATATCAGTGTATTCAGTAGGATAATGAACTCCAAGAGCACCGGCAAGATATCCCCTACGACCCATTTCCTTATAAATCTCAGGAGGAACGATCTTTTTCTCGTCCCATTCGCCGGCGTTAGGCTCGAGTTCAGAGTCAACCCATTGGCGCACTTCATTACGCAGAGCAACATGAGTTTCGTTGTAGTAGGGAGATGCGTATCCCTGATACCACGCTGGATCGCCAAACGGAACAAGATCGCCGAACTGCTCGAAAGGCTCAACGGTGGTCTTGGTTGACGTCCCAGCGACAGCAGTCTCGGTCTCCTTGGGAGCTGGTGCAAGCACGGGTGGAGCCGCAGACGCAGGTTCAGGAGTAGAGGCAGAATCAGCAGCGGTAGATCCAACAGAGCCGATCTGCAGCTTGGGCGCGTACTTTTTCAGAATACCAGCACTGTGATATTTCCAAAACATCTTGGAAGCATCTTTGCCCGCGACACGTTTAAGAATCTTCTTACCGCCAGGGTGCTCATTTTGAAAGACAGAAAGATCAAAGACGTTATTGTCAATAATGAGCCACAGAGACTCTTCGCTGTTGTGCTTTGCAACATCCTAGAGAGTGTTAGCTGACGAATATCCTATCGAGGAGGACGTGTACGCACCTCCACCGAGAAATTTTGCTGCGATTGCTGAGTAGCCATTGCAGAATGTGTGTGCTCAGATATATTTGAAGTACAATAGTTCTCGCTCGCAGTAGCTGTACGGCACAGAGAGAACAGCGGGGAAAGGAGGGGTTATAAACAGGTGGAGGAGGAGAAGCCGCGACTACGGGAGCTCATAGCACTCGAGTTGCCGAGGGACCGATGTATGCGCGAGCCGCACAGCACGGTGACGCGCATCACATGCTTTCCCCCGCAAAAGCACACACTGCAGATAGCTTTAGAGCTTAATTATCACATTGCAGGTGCTTTTATGCGCTGACTCCGGACGCGAAACCGCGGGGAGAAGACAAATCAGCGACGGGCTATTTGATGTCCGGTTTGCGGATTTGCTGATGATTAATAATCTGAGATGCCTCTGGGCTGTAGATTTCCGAGGGTAGGGAAACTGGTGCGAAGAGCCTCGGATAGATGGAGTTTGAAAACAGAAAGAGTGAGCAGTTCGATACTATAATGCTCAATGGCGTCAGTGGAGTATAAAGGTCGTGCCTTCTTTGATGACTTGTGTAGAGATATATCACGATGTTTAAGCATGCGTATTCAATACGGTATTATTACAGCTAGATACCTGATGGGCAATTAGCTACTGCGCCGCGGAGATTTGGTAGCACGTTATGTACCTCCGTAAATCGGGTTCACGATATCTACGCATGCATATAATACCATTTTTCGTCTGGAAATACCACAACTTTAGCATCAATTTTACTGTTAGTCAACAGTCTCATCTCATTATTTCTAGAAGAAAAATCCACCTTTTTAAATTATACAAAACTGCGATGCTTGTTAAACTCATATGGGATCTGCTCGCTTGCCAAAATACCGTGAACTGAACATTGGTCTATCTCAGTGTTCTGTGGCTAAAGTGTCAGCAAGAAGAAAGAAGGCTGATAGACCGTTCTGCATCCGGTCATGGGGCCCTTCAAGAGAACATGCAAGGTCTTCATCTCGTCTTCGCCTGTCTACTTCATGCGCAACAACACGTCCGCGCCCTGCACTACATACCACGAATTAGGTTGATTTACCTTACCTATTTCTAGCCCGACTTTCAATCGTAATGAGAAAGCCACGCGATCCTGCTCAGATGCATTTTATGGAGACACAAAAGGTAGCTTATCTCCCACCGCTCTCATCATCGCTATGTCTTCTGCAGAAATGCTAAAATGTGTAGCTGTACTTGTCACGTACAACTTGGGCAAGGTAACGAATGGGAACAACCAAATTTTACTAGTCACAGTTGTCTTAGCAGGGACCAGCTTAGTCTGTACGCATCTTATTTCAATACAGTTGCTCTATTCTGGACAGCTATATAGCTACTCAGAAGGGCATAGAAGCCGTTCTCTATGATGACAATTTGGACGCCGCATAATTTTATAATGCTAGTTTCAACCTATTACTTTCGCGACAAGAGATGGAAAAATTACGGACCAGCTTATTAGAATGCGCCAACCCCCTTAGGATTTGATAACGTTACTGAGTTGAGCATTTTTGTGCGATGAATCTAGCATCAACAATTGCTGCCGCCCGTAAACGAATGAATTTACGGCCTCTTCATTAGTTGTATTTAATAGGCGATCGACGCTGAAATACTGTTACAAGCTTGGATTACGTTTAGAATGCTGTACAAGTATTGTCCCTGGTGTCAACGAATTGTTGGTACGCTACTAACATTGCAGTAAATTTCTGCTTGTTCTGGATGCCGCTATTGCAGGTTTGATGGAGATTTGTTTTATAATATCTAATAAATAGCTCTAATGCCAACCAAAATTCCATGTTTTTGCAATAATGATACTTCTTACATCGCGGCCGCAATCAACATCGCCATTGCAACGATTCCCCATTGCGCACTTTTCCATGAAAGAACTCCGGCATCACCAGTGTTTGCACTATCGGTATCGACTTCTGGATCTTCAGTCGCTTCAGAAGCATTTGTTGTCAATACGGTTCCGTCCCAGCAGTATTTGCTTAGACAAGCCTGGCATTGCTCAGTGTGCGTAGCGTTGCGTCGTTCAACTTCACGATGAATGATAGCGCATCCAACACAAGCAGCCCATTCATCGTCAAGAGTACCATTGGCTCGGGTAGCAACATTGTATCCGTTGGTAATCATACCTTCAACTTCATCGGTTTCGTAAGAAAGCTTGAAAGTAGACGTATTGGAATAATACGAAACAGGATGATTAGCTAGATATACAATTAAAGGTACAGTAGTACCACCATTTTCACCAGTAATGTTCGAGGCATCACAGCCAAACCAAGTCGGCTGGGCAGTCAGATTATTTCCGACAAAAGTGTTCATATCAGGAACAGAGGGAAATTTGGTACCATTTCCTTGAACACCAAATTGACGTTCATAAGTTGCTGTCAAAGACAAGCCTGCAGGCCAATAATAATCAGTATCTGCTGAGTTATCCACTGCAAAAATAACATCAACACCTCGAATGGGCTGGATCAAAGGAGTTAGAGGAATATTCTGCTCATCTTCACCACCATCAACCAGATTAAGAATAGATTCATTGTACATGTAAGATATTTCTTCGTTGTAGTTATAAAACGGATTGGGCTCGAACAACGAGATATCATCATTGTCCCTTCCAATGTCACTCAAAATATCAACGGCAGCGTCATAAACTAATCCAGAAAGGCCAGTAGAGTTCAATTGCAAGATAAACTGATTAAATAAAGTTGCAGAAGTTCCGATTATAAATCCAGCATTATCAAAACCCTCGACACAAGCAGAAGAGTTGACGGGAACACCATTGTCTAAAGTAGAACCCAGGTATTGAGTCTGAGCAAAAGCATAAGCAGAAGGATCCCAACTTCCAAACTCATACGTGCTAACTTCATAAACAGTTGAATTACTCGAGACAATAAGAGTATTGTAGGGTCTTCCGTCAGTGACGACAATAGGGTAAGGCATTTCATGGCTCTCAAACAAAGTCTGGTTACGAATGTCGCTCCAGGTCACAGCTGGGCCGCCGTCAGAGTAGTTGAAGAGCTGAATAGAAAGACCCATACCCCAATAATCAGTGAGTGAGATGTTATATCCTGCATCTCGTTTGCCGTCTGCAGCGTCAAGCATATAATGCCAGTAGGAAGCGGTGTCCCACACTTTCCATCCACCAGGATTGATGATGGAATTTGAGATATCCCATACGGTGTCATCGCCTTGCATTTCGGGGATTGTTGGGAAGCCGTTGATCGCAAAGGATCCAACAAGCCATGATCCACCAGACAAGCCGGCTATATAAGTAGATGCCTGTAAAAGTCCGCCGATGTGGCCGGCGTCAGTGGCATTGGGTGTTCGATCGTCAAAAGCAGCCAAGAAGCCACCACCAGAAAGCATTGCGCGATATCCACCACCCGAGAAGGCCAGGCCGACGGTGAGGTTGGTGCCTTCAAGAAAAGTTTCAGCGTCAAAGTCTGTCATGTTGAGCCTGGTGAGATATTCAACGAGATAGTCGTTCGTGACGTTATGTCGGGCCTCGACAAAGGCCAATTCCTCTGTTGACAGCGACGAGGCCTCGCGCACCAGATGTTTGATGTCGCCACTGCTATCTTTGGGACAGGTTACTGATGTGGGAGTATAAGTGCCAGAGGGATTTGTACGTCGTTCAAGCGCACGACGGTCTTCATTTGCGTAAAATGGCACATTGCGGACAGCGATACCAGCTTCAGCGAGGGCGATGTCGATCTCGCTGAAGCCGGGTTCCGGGATTGCCGCGGGCTCAGCTGGGACAACAAGTTAGCAACCGGCACAACAAGCAGAGGGGCTTGCGAATAAGTACCATAAACAGATGCTAACAAAGAGCTGAGCAAGATTACGGGAGTGAGCTTCATCGTGCCGAGACGCTTGTAAGGGGGCACAAGAGGAGGTGCAGGACGAGAGCATAAACAAATATCGGAGTTCGGAGCTTCGAGGCGCGGACGCTACGGCACGGCTGGGAATGACGTAATTAGCGAACCCGCCCCAGCGCCGTCATCATCGTCGATATCGCCTGAGCCACGAATGCCGTAGCCGGAGTCAGCAAGTTTTTAACGTAGGACCGGTTGGCTGCGATCAAGCAATAAGAGCTGGAATTGCAGGCGGCCGTGGCTACAAGTAGAGCCAGGGACGGCTCAGCAACCCAGCAAGTCCTCACAGGTGGTGAGCCCGCTTTGCCGGCATTCGCGCCTGTTCGTCAGCCAACGTCCTTGCTTTTGACTCTGGAACAATTTCGCAACCAAATAGAAGAGTTGGCCTCACATTATTGTAATTCTATTTGCAGAACGCACCCGATGGCCGCTCACGGCACTTGTTCGCAAAAGTGACGCGCGTACTTGTCTGTGCCACGCTGACTCAAGTATTACACGTGATTGACACCAATCCCACTCACGTGCCTTGATCAGGGTTAGGTGTAACGCAGAGCCCTACGCTGCATCGCGCGAAAAAACCCTTCGCAGTCACAAAGCAGTCCTGTTCACCATCAGCCCAGCACAACCCGCTTTCCCGCTTCGCGCCTTGCCTCCCGAACGAGAAAGTACTAAAAACAAGCAGGAGCTCGTACTCTCTCACCTAACCCTGGACCCCTTGGCCGCATTCAGCGCGGCTCTCAGCCGCAGCATCGCCCCGACGTCATGAGCGAGTCCACCGAGCCTGCTCCTGAGCACGTCGACTCGCAGCAGGAACAGGTGCTGCAGGCAGAAGCCCTGCTTGCCGAGCATTTGCTTTTGGAGAACACTCGGGCTGACGACGGGCAGAACCACAGTTTAGTGTCACAGCACGAGCAGCAGCAGGGAGAACATGCGGACCTCTCGTCTATTCTGCAAGAGGTGGCTGCTGCTGCCGGTATCGCCCTCGATGGGTCCGCAGATAATGCTGCTGCTCTTCAGCAGGTCATGGATCACATGGCGGCACAGCAGAGCCATCAGGACTCTGAGCAGCAACCTCTGGATGAATCCGTGGTACACGAAGACCACTCAGTCTTTGGTCAGCAGCATGACATTGAGAATGCGGAGCAACAGCAGCAACATCAGATAGATTTCAGCGTTAACGATCATTTACATTTCCCACAGCATGCTATCCAAGAGGAGCACGAGAACGATGATCAACTACAGCATTTTGACATTTCGCAGCATTTAGAAACTGAAAATGCTGAACACCCTTCGGAGCAGCACTTTGATACATCGCACTTCGAACAGCTTCATGCGCAACAGATATCTGAACAAATACCTGACCAACAGTTGTCGCCCGACGTTCAACAACCCACTGGCCATGCCACTGACCATGTTGGAGGTCAAGAGCAACAAGAGCTACCACAAGATGAACAAATCGAGTTATCTGATGAGCTTCAACAACAGGTTGCCGCGTTGGCGCTTGAGTTACAGCAAAGTGGTCTAGAACACATGACGGCTGAAGAATTGCAGCAACATGTCATGGAACGTCTACTTGCTGGAGAATTTGCGTTTACTCAAGGTGATGAACAAACTGAAGGTGAACCTGCGGCCAATGAGCTACTTAGTCAGACTGAGCCAGAGCATGTGGAAGTACAAACTGAAGGAAACTTGCCTCCACGGGATGGCACGCATCAGGAAACTCTTCCGTCTCATGATGCCGCTATTTCAGACGACCAAGTCCATCCTTTGCCGGAATTACAATTGCGTGATCAACGGTTGATAGACGCGCTGGTCGACGTTCCAGAAGCCATGTCAATCGATCCGGCGTTGCAAGAGCATGCCCAGCTGCTCACTGAAATACCTGCAGTGACCACTGAAGTTGCCGAAGCGTTCCAACAAGGAGAGCAACTTCAAGAAGATGCTGCCGCAGTAGAAGGTGAAGCTCTTAATATCGAGCAGCTGAATGAAATAATAATGGGAATGGATCTAAGCGATCCTGCCACTGCAATTGCTCAACTTCAAGCCGCTACGAATATTGACCCTGCTACTCTCTTGCAAGCTGTGACGCATGCTTTATCGAGCGTTCTGGGCGGGGAGGAGGAGATTTATGATCCTGATTTACTCGGAGCAGATGGAGCTCGTGTGAAGCGGAAGCGTCCTCGCAAGAAGATACCCCCTGCTACACCTGAACAGCGGCAAAAATTAAAAGTTTTGAACCGCTTAAGAAAGAAGAGGTGGCGTCAATTTAACGATGAGAGAAGTAAGTGTTCTCTTTTGAGCTGACTACGACTTCTTATGACTAACTAGATTTTTCAGATAAGGACAATGATCTTCGCGGCAGAGTTTTTCGTCGTGCTGATACTCTGTTTGGTAAAGAGCTGACAGAAGTCAAATCGGAATGGATAGAAACTGAATTTCAAAAGCGAAGAGCAAAGCGCATCTCTAGAATGCAGAATCAAGCATCTAGAGATTTCGGATCCGCTAATGGAGTCTTGGGTGGCTTGTTTGGTCAAGCTGGTATTGGAGAAGAACTTCAAGCTGCACTGACTGAAATTATGGGTCGCGAAGCTGATGTTGAAAAGTTTAACACTATGTTGTTGCAATTGGCCAGAGACCCTAACTTAATCAAGAACTTAACGTCGATGTTGGAAGGGATGGATGGTGAGGAAGGAGAGAATGGGCAAGATAGTGGTGGCTATGTTGAGGAGACGGACAATGGCGAAATGCCTGAGCAACCTGAGGAGGCAGAGGACACAGAGCGAACGGAGCATGACGATATGATAGCGCATGAGAACGAAACTGGACACGAACTTGCGCAAGTAGAGACGATACCACTCGATCCTGCCTTTGCCGAAGCAGAATCACATGAAGCGCAATTTGCACAACTGCAAGCTGAAACTCAATTACTTCAGGAGAGCAGTCGTCAAATTTCTGAGGCAGAAAAGAATTCAAATGAGCAAGAAGAGGAGCCTCAAAGTACTATGATCACTCTTCCTGATGGGCAACAGATTGACATGGCAGACGCCGCTAGAGCTGTTGAAGCTATGAATATTGATCTTGAAGCAGAAGGTATCGATCAAGCAGCTCTTTTGCAGGCATTTGGCTCGTTATTAGAAAAAGGTGGCCTTCCTGATCAAGAAGATGCTGAAGGCGAGGAGGGTGGTGGAACAACTGCTAATGAAGGGCCTGCCGAGGTACAGGTTGAAACTACTCATGAATTAGCAGCAAATACCGAGTCAGGTTCGCAGTCAACAAAGAAACATTCCAGGGATGAAAGCGCTGAGGATCTTTCAAGACCGAATCCCGCGCCTCCAGTTCACGCTTTTGGTTCTATGCTTGAAGCATATAATCTAAGTCTGGGAATCGCAGGGCCACCTTCTCGTCCTCCACCGTCACTTTCTCGTCCGCCTGCATCACTATCTCGAGCAAATGCCTCTTTGCCCAACAACCCTCGACTTCCGTTTTACTCTACTACATATAACAGGCCTCGCAATCTGTCAGCGTCTATGCCCGGAATATCAGATGATCGTGCAAAGAAAATTAGATCAATGGGATTTCCTCCATCTCTTGCAATGCTCAAACCTCCTTCTATGTCAGCACCTCCGCCAGCTTTAGCTACAACGGCGTCTACACCGGCTGCAATGCCTTCACCAGCGCCAATCACATCACCGCCACCAGAGAAAACTACTGCTGTAGAAGTCTATGAAGCAATTAGTAGTCCAATAGCCACATCTACGCCTGGTCCTCCGGATCCCAACATTATCACTGTTACCGCGGAAAAGGTTGAAGCTGTACCTGCTTCAGATGCTGAGAATTAAGAGAAAGGTATTGTGCTTTTGGTTTACGTGTATTTTATTATTGCCAACGTTGCAAATTGTAACATTAGGGATTAGATAATCTGTATTTATAGAGTTTTGAATGGCATTGTGTAAAATAGGCTCAGATCAAAGATGATTATTTTGCGTGTGTATTTTTAGATGAAAGAGACATGGCTTAACTATATTTGTATTTATTATTGATTATTTGGGAACAAAGAAATAGGAGGACATTTCAAATTGCGAGCCTGTTGTTTTCAAGGATGGCGGCAGCTTAGACAACAATGGAGCCTGAACAGCATCAGTTTTCCCATATAAGTGATATTTCTATTTTATTAAGTTTGGTCTAACGGAAAAATGATATTCCTTCCGATCAAGCACTCCATGGTCCATCATCATTCCACTACAAATCTCACCAGAAGATCCAGCTGTTTTCAATATCTTACGGTCCTTCATATCTTCGATCAGCCGGCGCAGATAGTGAGGTAATTGGTATAAATATACCGATAATGTAGTTTGCGGTCTATCATACAGAACATGACGAGTAACTTTTTTTTTTTATTCATTGACGTATGCTTGACGAGTAATTGATTGGTAGCGTCTGCTTCAATGTCATAATCGTAGCAAGTTTAAAGCTAAACATTTGCGCTTTCCAGAACGTTCAAAATCATTCATTCAATCTGCATATTTTCAATGTAATCAGTAGCTTACGCTCAAGTAAGTTTACATCCTTAAAACACGTTCTGCCTAGCGCCATGATTTTTAAAAACAGCTGTGGAAATCTTTATTATCTAAGCAATGCATATTCTGGTTTAATTATACTGTTTTCATAACTTTGCATGTATAGATCGCAATTTATGATTGTTCCAAACTAGAAATCTGCTTTATAGGTTTTTGGCATAGGGTCTAAATGGGCTCAAAGGGTTTCTGGTAGGTTTAAAAACCTACCTTCGAAATCGACTTGCAGTCCGGTTCAAGAGAACCAGTATCAGCTCAAAAGTATAAGCTCGATTTTATAGCACATGAGCAAAGAATTGACTAGGTAAATGCAGAATAACGATCGTTTAAATTTCGCAATCCCTGGGCGATAAACTTCTAAAGAAGGCGAAGGTTGCAAATCTTTGAGATGAATGCACTTTCTGCCTAACCTCTCTCTCTTCTTCATCACAGCCATTTGGGTAAACTTTGTTAAATCTAGGTACTTTGAGCAAGCGAGCTAAATAACATACATGATTTAGTTGACAGAATACATGGTACAACACAAACGAACTTTTAAACAAGATGAGCTGTGATTTTGACTGAAAACTTCGCGACTGCTCGGTTTCAGTTTCCGTAGGTTCATTAAACCAAAATTTTCCAAAAAGTCCTTTCATCAAAGAACTAGTGTCGGTCAACTGTAAATTAGCCCTTCTTAACTTCGCTATCACGTATCTCTTTCAAAATGTTTTGTCAAAATAAAATCACTTGTTAACGAGATCTGGGTCTCACGCACCATAATACTATGGCATTAATGGACTAAGCCGTTTGCGGGGTCTTCACACCTAACCCGAAACAGGATATCGTAAACCGGAGGGCGATGAGAATGCTTCTGTCCAGATTGGTGACATAAAAACAACCGCCTTAAAATTGTAGACTGATTCTTCAATATTTCCGTGCCTCTGAAATAAATTCAACCTAATTATATCTGCCAGTACAACTGTGAAAACGTACGAAAACCTAAAGCGACATGGGATCTGATTAAATTAAGAATATATAATTGAAAGGGAACACCTAATATATAGAATTTCTATTAAAGCATTTTAAGACATATTAGGATACATTTAAAGAAATATTCCTTAAAGAATATATACTGTAAATAAAGAATAAAAAAGTAAATAAAGTAAAATACCTGGTATTATTTCTTAATATTTATATAAACTTCTTTAAATCTTTTAATTTAGGTTTAAGCGAATTGTCATGTGCAAACCGAGCCCGCTGACCGTGGAATTCACGTAGTCGCCAGCTGTGAAAGTATTCACACAGTCCAGCAGATAGCAGTACAAAAGACCTCTCAACGCTTCATATCAAGAACATATATAGCATATGAAAATCCTGGTATTTTGATTTCTGTGCAAAGAATTTACTATTCTGCCTATGTTATTTTGATGGACTACTCTTCGGTCTTGCTAAACATCAAGCATAGCAGCTAGTTGGAAAATGTCGACTTTACTTTCTTCGATAGCTATATCTCACGACGTGCAACCCCCGGAAAATCATCTTGCCTCATCACTGTCTCAGGGAAATTTACCGCCATCATCATCACCGTCAAATAATCGCGGAATATTTGGAAGCGTCGCTAGCAAACTTGTGAAACTAACCAATAAGTTGCACAATCTCGGCGATCTGTTGAACGTGGATCGGTATGTCGCAGTGGGACAAGATCAAAGTGTTGGCACAGGGACCTCACCAGGTTCAGAATCCGTCTACTCTGAAGCAGAAAACCATAGTAAAAGACTTGAAGTTGCAAGAGTGTTACAAGAACATGCTGCGACATACGATGAATGGGCTCGTGCATCTCAAGAACTTGACTTTTTGCTGGGCTATGATGCTTGGAAAATGAATCCGGAATCATCTGAATATGATTATCAATTGCTCGCTAGTAAACTCAATGAAATGAGAATCACTCGAGAAAACGGAGATTATTTGAAATTGCTGTTCTTACTCAGAACGGGCCTGACTAGGAATCCCGCTAATATAGGAAATGCGGCGGTACGTTACTTGCACATATCTGAAAGTAGCACTTTGAGTGTTATTTGCTAACAAGTAGTTGCTTTTAGCTCTATACTCATTCACATATCGGAACAAAGTACCTCATTGACGATTATATTTCTGAATGCGAACAATCTTTGAAAACCGTTCTTAACTGTCCTATTCCGGCTGGCATGAAGGGTGACGAAGTATCTTATGTCGATGATAGTACTAAGCTCGATGAACTTTTACGTACTCGCCATGCGTTTGGTCGTACTGCTTTGCTACTTTCTGGAGGCGGAACTATGGGAATGCTTCATTCCGGTGTAATCGAAGCTCTTCTTCAAGCTAACTTGCTTCCCAAGATTATTTCCGGATCATCTGCTGGTGCGATTGTAGCTTCGGCTTTATGTACTCGCAGTGATCCGGAACTTCCTGATCTTTTGACTAACTTTCAATACTATAATCTTGACGTATTTGAGGAGACTGGTAATGAAGAATCTGTCTGGACTCGGATTGCAAGATTTCTAAAGCATGGTGCTTGGTCTGATATCTCTTATCTTGCGACTGCTATGCAAGAAGTTTTGGGAAATTTAACATTTCAAGAAGCGTACAACCGTACAAGAAGAGTGCTTAATATTCCTGTTTCGAGCGCAAGCATGTATGAACCCCCACGGCTGCTCAATTACTTAACGGCTCCTAATGTATATATCTGGTCTGCGGTGTAAGTATTTCCTTTTCATCATGGCGTTGTCTGTGGATGCTAATTCGACGCTTAGTTGCGCGTCGTGCTCTGTTCCTTTCATATTCTCTTCGCATACTTTACTGGCCAAAGACCCTCGCTCGAATCAGCCTGTCCCTTGGAATCCCACAGCTCAAAGATGGATTGATGGATCAGTTGATAATGATCTTCCAATGTCTCGTCTCAATGAGATGTTTAATGTTAATCATTTCATCGTCTCACAAGTCAATCCACATGTTGTACCATTTCTTAAATCGTCGGATGGTATAACTCCTGATATCTCAATGATGGAAAACGCTGTTGCAGAAGCACTTTCCAAAGTTGAATCTGTAAGCGAAAAGTCTCGAAAAATTGCTACAGGAGTGATCGGAAATTTAATTACAAAATCATCCGCGTTCTCAGATTCGTTAATGACATTAGCGGTAACAGAAACTATGCACCGACTTTTGGTTACTTCAGAAATGGGAATATTGCCAAATTTATGTACAAAGCTCCGATCAGTATTGGCCCAAACTTATTCGGGTGATATCACGATTTTGCCGCAAGTTTATGTATCAGAGTTGCGTAACATTTTAAAGAATCCAACTCCTGATTTTTTGCAAGATGCACGAATGCGTGGCCAACGAGCAACCTGGTCTAGGATTTCTATCGTTAGAAATCATTGTGCTATTGAACTTGCACTTGATTCTGCTATCAATGAACTTCGATCTCGTACAATTATGAATTCCATGGTATCAGGTGCGAAGAAACTGAGCATCGCGTCATTTGCCTTAGAACAGCAGCGAAACATGTTTGGTCGGAGGCGAAGATCTCAAGATTCAACTGGTCGAGAGAGTAATGCAGTATTCGCATTAGGAAGCTCTTCTTCATTGGCGAAAGCTCCTTCAAAAGTAAGGATTGCTGTGCCATTAGATTCAGATATGGATGAAAGTCCTGGAACTCCTGCTACATCTAAGCTTACTATGACTGTTGGATCCGAGACTGAAGAACTCGAGACTGAGGAATTTGAATTTTATGAGGTCTCTACTGAGCCTGGAGCGGAGCAGGAAGAAGCGGAGCAGGAGGCGGATGAAGAAGATGACGAGGAAGAAGGAGGATACATGATGGGTGTTTATCCCGAAGATACAGATTTCGATATTGGAAGTCCTATTGAGACTAAAAACTTGACTGATCCATTTTCCGATACCTCATCTGTTCCTGCCTCTCCGTCCGCCTCATCATACTCACAACGGCAAAGATTACGATCGAATAGCTTGATGCAGCAACCCATCACAAGCGCTTCAGGTATTTCGCCGCCTGCTACCCCCAGAGTGCATCGTCGGCGAACAAGTGGAGATGGTGGATGCTACAACTATTTTAACTATTCGCACCCTAGAGGTGCTGGATACGCGGCCACGCCAACTCAAACTCGACCGCAAAATTCACGACATAAAAGTCGATCGCAACCGTCAACGCCAGGTGATCGCAGCAATTTTTCACGCCCACCTAGTACTCAAAATATGCGCGGAAGTACGAGTAGGCTTAGGGGTGGAAATCAACAGATGCAACTACACCATGCTCAGCATCGGGTGTCGTTTGAGTTGGCACCGAGTGCAGGACCCGGAGGCTCATTGTTCGCATCACAGTCGGTAGGGTCTAGTCCTCGAGTTCAGATGTCTCGTATTTCAGCTCCAGATTTAAGACAGTGTCAGAGTCAGATACCGCAGCAGTTTAAAATGTCTCCTCAGTTTACAGGATTACCGCCTAGCGTGGATGCTGACTATGGTGATGAACTCGGATCATTGAGTGCTCGTGGTGCACAGCAGCACCAAGGCCAGTTGGTAAGTCGAGTTGGAGAAGGAAGTTTAGGCGGAGGCGATGTTCGGATGCATGAGAGATACTGGCCTTTGCTGTACGAAAGTGCGGCAGCTGGCTCTAGACACAATTCAGCTGGGTCATTGCAGAGGCCTGCGGTGTTAAGATCGCTGTCTACACCTTCCGGAGCTGGTGTTTGTGTCGAACCTCGCCGACGAGGAGCGTCTCTTGATCATGATGTAAGGGCTACATCAGTGTTATTGAGTGGCGAGTTTGGCAATAGTGCATGGAGTGGGGAGGGAGAAGGAGCGACGGTAAAGACCACAGGATTTGGCTGAATAGAATGGACCACGGAGTAAGGATTGGGCTTTTTAGTTGTTTGCTGTGTCGTTACTTGTTAAAACGAACTATTTATCAAAGAATTGATGTTGTGATTACGCGCTTCCTAATCTGGCTACAGGTCTGCATACATAGCACCAGTACTACCAGCCAGCGCACACGTAGGGCTGAGTATTCTACGCGCCACTAAAGCACTTTTCCCGCAGCAGGGCGCGTTCGTAACAGCAGAGTGGGACGGACTACATTGCTGAGCGTCTGCTTCTTACCACGAGTAGAAGCGAAAAGGGCTGGTGATAGTCCTCGACATAGACCTTTTACGAACTGGCCTTATCACACCTCCACGATGACCTCACCGAGGCGAGCCCTTGTCGGTGTCCCCGCTTTAGTCCGGTCACGTGTGAATGTGCCGGCACACGACCCTATCAGTAGATTGTGGCTGTATCATCTGTGGCGCGTCTTAAAGCACCGCCACGGAAAGTCCCAACCTGACTCTTCTCAACGGCGGCTTCAGCTACGCCATCGTCACTCACACTCACACGCACACACACAAACTCTCTCTCTCTTTTCTACTTGCGCCGACCTTACTGATTGCTCGGCGCTTGTTTGGCAGCTGCTGGTTTGTTTGTCTGCTACTTCCGCGAGTACCGCGATCTCAACGTTTTCGCTGCTTCTCCGTGACGCGTCTCCACGATGGAGCGCGAACGCCGGCACCAGTCATCCCGCTCTTCGGGCGTCCCTCAAATGGACTCCACCATTGGCGACTACACTATCGGCAAAGAGATTGGGAAGGGATCTTTTGCTATGGTTTTCAAGGGCACCCACAACGTGAGTGTTTCCTTTGTTGTGATTGTGTTGCGCAATCAACATGCGCTATAACCTATTATGTAACTTGTGCTAACCCCCTCGTCTAGCGCACCGGCTCATCCGTGGCAGTCAAAGCTGTCTTGCGGTCAAAGTTGAAAAAACGCCTTCTAGAGAACCTTGAGCTAGAGATTGAAATCATGAAGACTCTCACTCACCCTCACATTGTCCAGCTGTACGAGATTACGCAATCGGCAACCTACGTCCACCTGATCATGGAATACTGCTCCCTAGGCGACCTCAATGTATTTATCCGCAAGCGTGACCGTGTGTCAAACATGCCTCTGATTGCGAATATCATGGCCAGATTCCCAAACTCTCCTTATGGAGGACTCAATGAAGTGATTGTTCGGCATTTCCTTAAACAGATGGCTTCCGCAATGGCCTTCATGAGAGAGCGCAACCTTGTTCACCGCGACCTTAAACCGCAGAATATCCTCCTCTGTCCTCCTCCTCATACAGAAGCTGAAGCAATCGAGAAGGGGCATGCGGGAACTTGGGGTTTACCCGTCCTTAAACTTGCTGATTTTGGATTCGCCCGTATTCTTCCGAACGCCAGTATGGCTGAGACCCTCTGTGGATCGCCACTTTACATGGCTCCTGAGATCTTGCGATACGAAAAATACGACGCAAAGGCAGATTTATGGTCAGTTGGTGCTATTCTATATGAAATGTGTATGGGAAAGGCGCCGTTCAAGGCCGAGAACTACGTCGAGCTTGTGCGCAAGATTGAGAAGAATGAAGATCGGATTCATTTCTCAGACAATGTACAGGTTTCAGAACCACTCAAAAGACTTATTCGCGGACTATTGCGACGGAATCCTGTTGAGAGAATGGGTTTTAAGGAGTTCTTTGAAGATAACGCGGTATGCGGCGATATACCAGAAGTGCAAGAGGCATCTACGTTTGTCACAAACGTCGATGATGACAAATACATTACAGATTATTTATCAAAGACGCCTCAAGATAAAAAGACGTCACCTTCTTCTCCTCGAAAATCTGAGCAGGTTGCATCGCGGCCTCCAGCAGTAGCTGCTGCTGAACTAACCCCTGCTGTCACCGTCGCTGCGGCTGCTGCTCCGACTCAAGTTTTCCCACCTACAAAGACTCCACAGGCACCTGTTCCCCAGCGACATCCCAGTGGTAGCGCTAGTAATTCGGGAAAGAATCAGCCTACAGTAGAGGCTGTTTCAGCGCATCGTACTTCGTCACCGCATCGTGCCGTATCATCATTTGCCAATCGCAGACCTTCACTTGAGCGGGTTGCGGTGGCGGAACCTAAGCAACGGTCACCAGTTCGGGATGATAAGGTAGAGTCTGCCTCATCATCTGGCTCTGTTATAGTGTTAGAGGAAACCAACCTTCAACCTCCTGTTCCCGGACTTCAACATGACGGTCCCTCTCGTGAGCGTTCTTCCTCGCAGACAAGCAGTCGCCGATCATCGGTCAATCTAATTCAGACACCTCCGATCAATCCAGCAATAAATCCCGCTTTAGCGCGTCCTAGTGCTTTAGGAATACCTGAGGATGATGTGATGTTTGAGCGAGAATACGTTGTTGTCGATAAACGTACGGTTGAGGTGAATGCCTTTGCTGATGAATTGGCCAATACTTCACCAAAGGGTTACAATAGCGCAGCTTTGCAACGTCGACTTTCGTCATCTTCTCGAAAGCCATCGTTCTCTCGACAGAATTCAGCCGGAAGAAGTGGTGGTTCTCATGGTCAAGGAGAATCTACACTTGCACGAGCTATTGCGATGGCTAGTGCAAGACTTATTGGTCGCGGTGCTGGAAGTCTCCCTAGTAGCGGAAATCGCTTAGGATCTTCGCCGAGAGAGCATCATTATGTTGATGAATCGGAAATGGTTGTTATTCGTAGATTGGAAGATTCGGCTGCTAAATCCAATGCGGTTTACGAACTAGCCAACGTGAAATTCTCTCAATTGATGCCTTCTACACCGTCCAGTAACGTTTTGCTTACTTGTGATTTAACGCCTCAAGCTGTTCTTACGCTTTCTGAAGAGGCTTTAGTTCTTTATGTTAAAAGCTTATCATTGCTTGCAAGTGTTATGGATATTGCATCGAGTTGGTGGATATCTAAAGATGAATCGCGCGTCTCGCCTCGAGTTGTTGGCGCAGTTGAATGGATTCGAGAACGATTTAATGAAGCATTAAACAAAGCGCAGCTCGTTCGAATGAAGCTTACCGACGCGAAAACTAGTCTTAATGATGGTACTAGTGCGGATGAACTAAGTACTGGGATTACCGCAGAGAAATTACTTTATGATCGGGCTGTTGAAATGTCGAAATCTGCTGCTATGACCGAAATGATGGGAGATGATCTAACTGGATGTGAGACTATGTATGAGACTGCTATTTGGATGCTCCAGGCTATTCTAGACATCGATTCGACTTCTGGAAATGGGATTGATGAAGGTGATAGGCGTGTTGTTGAAGGAAGTAAGTTTTCTTTTACTTTAATTCAAGACTAGGGATTATTTTTGACTAATATGTTTTCCGTGTAATAGTCATTCAAAGCGTCCAAGGACGGCTGTTTACTTTGAAGAAGAAATTAGAAACACAGGTGAATTCTCAATACAGCTCAGCTGCAACATCTAGACCTTCGGTATCCTCAAGCCAGCACCATCACTATCAACAGCAACAGCAGCAGTATATTGCTTAAGGCATAATAGCTTCTCCTATTTCGGTTACGTTCGATTGAAGTCTACTGTGAAAGTGCTCAAAGCTCTTTCTTACGTACGAGATTCGAATTTAAGCAGTTCATTTGGTCGACTAAGGATCTTGTATCCCCCTTCAAATTTCTTTTTTCCCTATTCTATGTTCTCTTTTTTTGTACGCGAGTTGTATCTCACGTTTTATCTAATCTGGGTACATGGCATTTGGTGTCGCGGGAATCTATCAAGATTGATTTTTGTTTTAATTCACTACGTTATTTTATATTCTCTCATATATATATATATACTATGCTTGTTGGTGTCTTCGTGTGCGTTATTAATTGGGTAGTAGCTGGCCATGGCGTTTTTTTAATTGTTTTTCTAATTATTTTTAACTTATTAAGAAAGAATAGTTAAGCTCACTAACTTTGTTCACTTTACCAGTCTTATCTCTTTTTGTCTCAATGGAGAGAAAGATCTGAATTATACATACGTACATAACTTGCGAATTTCTTTTCTTTTCCTTTATTTTTTTTTATCTTTACTATTAATTTTATTATTGGATACACTTTATGGGATTTATATATTTACTTCACTTTGAATTTTCGGATTGTTTTGCGTTTTCTTATACTCATGAATGTTGTTATTTGTTTCTCTTAGTTGCTTATGGGTGTTACTTTTCTTTTTCGTATTTTGTTTTTTCTGTTAAATCTGATGTGGTCTCTACTCCTTTATACTATAGCTGGCATGACTGTTGTAGAATGTAGAAAAGTCTCATTTACTTTGAGTTGAAAAGTAAGGGGAAGGGGGGCGCGGAGTAGAGTTGGGAGTAGTAGATTTTTAGTAAGTGGGAATTTGAAGAAGCAAGTTGAGCGTTGACGCCGCAGAGCTCCTCACCACGCTTCCTCTCGAGATTTCTATGACAAACGAAGTTATCAAACATCAACCAACAATCACATTTCAAAGTGTTCACACAAATTGCTTGTATAGAAGGAAATAAAAATATACAATAATGGTATCGTATAAATCGTATATCCCATCAGGATTTGAAGTTTTGAATGATTCAATTGAACTTAAATCACTTGAAGCGTTAAATTTAACAGTTGGAAGGAAAGGAACAGATGAAGTTGAAAGTGTAAGATCAGTTTTTACTACACCTACCAATGATTCATCGTCAGTTTCCGTCCCTTTAATTGAAAGTGATGCTGATTCGCAATTACTATTTTACGTGCAGTTTATGAATATGGCAAAAGTTCACTCGATTTTGATACAAAGTGCAGTGACGAAGAAGTCTGAGGAAGGATCACAAGAAGGAGAACAAGAACGAGAAGGACTAGAAGAACAGGAGAATAAGGACATCAGACAACGACCTACAAAGATTAGAGTGTGGAATAATTTACCATCAATTCTCTCATTCGATGATGTTACGAGCGTTCCGGCAGTCTATGAGGATTTAGATATCTCAGAACCTGATAGTCAAGGCTGGACTTGTGTCAAACTTCGTTATGTACGATTTCAAAGAGTTACCTCGTTGGTTTTATTTTTGGAAGGCGATGATGATGAGGAACCTACAGGTATTAATCGAATCTTGTTCGTGGGCGATAAGGGTGAGACTCTTGCTATGGGAAAACTGGAAAAACATGATCATGATGAGTAATTTATAACTCCATTGAAAAACCATATAAACTATTTTTACCAATTCTAATTTTTTGTATTTACGAAGAAGAAAGGAAGACATTAGAGAAAATCATAAAATTTCATCATCATAAAAATCAAATTATGAAAGTGCTAAAAAAAAAAAGTTCATATATAATTCAAACAAAACACAGAGAAAAAAAAAATTCGTTTAATATTAATAACCCTATATACTTTTCATCCAAGCTCTATTAAATCCCATGCAAAATATATGTACCACAATATAAGAAAAAAAGCAATCAGAAATAAAGAGGTCCCTCTACGCCCATCTTCCAAGGAGTGCCATGAGACCAGCACCAACACACATAACTCCAAAAGCAAGCAAGACGGTCCTAATGGGAGCTTTCTTCATGTCAGGCGAGAACAAAAACTCATGAGCCATCAATTCAACGAGACCAGTATAAATTAAAATACCAGCAGAAATGCTGTCGAAGATTCCATTGGAGATAAGAGCCTTACGCGAGCTATCGTTATAAGTCTCACGAACTCCAAGGCCGATCGCAATAGCGATAGGAGTAGTCATACCATATCCAATACCAAGGACAATAGGAACCCAACGCTTGCTAGGAGCCCAAGGAGTTGTAGCGAGTCTAGTGCCAAGACCAAGACCTTCAAAACCTTGATGGAAGACAAGAACAACGTATAGAGTGTTAAACTCTTCACCGGCAGTAGCAAGACTGAGACCAATAAAGACGGAGTGGAAGATAATACCGAATTCGAGAATGAAGATAGCAGCCATTTGAGCGGACAGACTCTCAGACATAGCGATATCAGCGTCAAATTTCTCGATATCAGAGACAGAGCCGCTAAAGCCTTGGTCCTTGCTGTCAGGAAGTTTGACTGCGTCAGATCGCTCAGGACCACGGTCAGAGTCGATGTGCTCGGCAGCATGAGCAAAGTGGTTGGAATTAGTCTGCGTATCGTTCAGACCGAGACCGTGGGTGTGAGTTTCGACACCATCCTCGTCAACAGTTCCAGAGGTTTCGGCAAAGGAGTCGAAGTTAGCGAGACGGTAAGTCAAGACTTCGATGAAGAAGAGAATGAAGATGGAAACCATGCATATAGCAATAGCCCAGGGGTAGACAGCCCAAGTTCCTCCAAGACAGTCGTCACTGAGAGCTTCAACCGCGGGATCAAGTAACTAAAGCATGTCAGTAAGAAGGGTCACGCGGATAGTCGAGGCAGATGAACATACATGAATGAAGGAGGTAGCAATGATAACGCCGGAACCAAAGAACTTTGCAACAAAGTAGCAGACTTCGGGAACATTGATACGGGACTGCTTAGAGAGGACGGGGAAAAGAGCACCTTAAGCGGCCGTTAGCAGTTGCCTAGAAATAGCGACAAACAAAAGAACTTACCGAGAGTGGAGGTGAACATGATGACGAAGATGGCCGAGACACGAACGCCAATGCGGCCATCGTACTCATTACTAGAAGAACAGGCAGGAGTAGCGTCGTCGTCGCCGTCGTCGTCTCGCTTCGTGAGAGCGTGGATGAGGTGGGGAGCGAGCTGAATGAGTGTGTCCTGGAACATTTTGGGGGACTTTGATGTTGCGAGGCCGGATGAGGATGAACGAGAAGGTGACAGCGCGCCGAAGCGGCCTCTTATCATAAACAAAAACCAGTCGAGGAGGACCTTTGCGCTGTTTACTGGGAACCTTGACGGTAACCAAAGATGGTGGGAAGTCTAATGAGCCGCGCCGCCCCTGGAAGTTGCCACTTTGGCTGCAGGTGCGTATAGTGTACTCCTGTCTTTGCTGTCACAATATAAAGCCGGATGTGATTATCAAAACAGTCTGAATTTCTTCTAGTTTGTCGATAGCGGACAGCTTCGTTGCTGAACAGTTTCCTCTGTTCTTGTCGTTCCTCGTCTTCCCAGTCTCACTTTTTCCCGAGACGCAAAATTTTAAACCGCCGCACGCCGCAAGTGAAAATAACCAACAGGGTATTTCTTTGTTTGTCGTCTTGTTTTTAATCCTCTCTACCATTGGTAAATTGTCCGTGCGGCTTGCGGGCCCCGCGCCCATTTACCTGTTTGGGATATTCCTCTACTCCTCCATCCTCTTCGGGTGAGTTGTAGAACATGTAGCCTGAGAGTGCGCATCTGTTATTTAAAGTGTTCATGCTACTCGAGAAATATATGTGCACGAGCTTGTTACGTAGGGCGCAACGTTTTCAGAAGCTTTTGCCTGACGGCCACCTTGGTGGTTTTCGCTGTCCATGCACGTCTTTAATTCCAGCCATCCCGTATACCGAGATCTTAGCAGCAACCATTTATTTTTTTCTTTTCAATTTACCCTTGTTGATACTGCAAAAGCAGAAAAAGGGCGCAGGAAATCGAACAAATTAATGGCGCAATGTGCATCGCCTAAGCAAACTTCAACAAATTCAAGGGGAGGGGTGGACCGTACAGGTTATAAGGCAGCGCCTTCGATAAAATCTTTTATTTGACAGATCTTCGTACTGAATATCGTTTACACTACAGCCAGTATTTCCTTGTTGCCAAGGGAGACCGCATGCCACATTTCATTTAGTAAAAGAATATTCTAAACAAGCACGTGGTTATAGTATCTGCTCATCTCATCGCTACAGAAAAACTGAATATGGTCGTCTTTCGTTTAGGATCTCTACTGTCCAACACTTAATCCCAATTAATTCAAAAAATGCGCATATAAGCTCGAGCACCTGTAAACCTATAAGGCACGTGCATACATTGCTCATGTAACTCTGACAGCCAGTCTGTCAAGACAAGACACAAAGACCATCGGCAAAGCCTCCGCTATTGACAAGAAGAAGATTTCATATGAAGAATTCAGCCGTTTAAAAAACTAAAGCAAATATATTGTTCAAATTATATGCAGCTACTTTCTATTTTACACACGGAAATGAATTACCCGCTTGCAAGGCACCACAGACCCCAGTCCTTCCCAAAACACAAACATCATATTGGAAATTTTTGAAAAGTAATTTAAAATAAGTGCTTGGGAATCTTGCTCTTTGCAGCAATTCTCCTCTGGAATCGTTTCTAGATTGATGCGATTAGTAATGAAGTAGATAATATAAAATCTTAAAAATATAGTGAAATGTTAACTTACTCCCTTGATCTTTGCAATGATTTCGTCTGCGTTCTTAATAGCCTCTTCCCGTTTGGCAATTCTAAAAATTCCGTTAGTTAACTTTTCTCTTTTACCAAATCTGCAAATAGATCTGTTTTGGTATAATTTAATCTTGCAGAACATTTCCAGCTTTGAAAACACGTACCTCTCCGCTCTGGTATTATCGTATTTAGTTCCCTTTGGCCGACGGACACCCTTCATTGTCTTCTTCTGTGACTGTTTATGAATTCCAAACTTCTTACTCATAGGAGGCAACAATTTCTCTAATCCATATTGTTCCGCAAGCTTATATAAATCACTTTGCTCTCTTAAAGAGTAAACCGCCGCTCGATGTTTATTGGTAGCGGGATTCAGTGCTGCAAAGAAAGGATTTCGAGTAGGATCAGTAATAGGGACTGACTTCTCGGCGTATTTTTGAATTGAACGAGGCGGATATCGAATAAAAAACTTGGCTAATCGTTCTGGTAATGACTTGAATACTGCCACAGCAGCAGGACTCATTGCAGGAAATCGCATGGTTCTTAACAATCGTACCGTAGTAAATCAATTTAATTATAACACTTTATATCTCCCTCGATTTGTATACCTAAAACCCGGACTATGCAATGAATAAACTTGATTATCGATATCTACACTTTACATCCAAAATTTTACGGGTGAGCACGAAAATGCAGCTTAAACCCCTAACCTGATAAGTATATGTAATACATTACATAAAACATTGAAAGTTTATTAATCGGTTGTGGACTCGAAGAAGGTCTTGAGACGGCGGCTCGCAGTTAAGAAGAACATATAAAATTGGTTGCTACGAATTTTCAGTGTATAGAGTGTTGAGTTTATATATATATATATAAGTTGAAGGTTTCTGGTGTTTTTTAAATTGGTATTTGCCAGTAGAGAGATCGAGGACAAATGTCGAAACGGAGGGCGCCATCGTCGTCGCCTACTGTTAATCATGAACGCAATTCCAATAATGATGATTTAACTCAAGGACCGGCAAAGAAACGCGTTCAGATAAGTGATAATATAACAGAGTATTCAAATGATGATAACGTTAAGAAAAATGGAGATGAATATGATGAAGATTATGAATTAGAGGAGGAGGAGGAAAAAGAAGAGCTGAATGAATCTTTAAATGATGCAAATATGGGAGATTTATATCTAGAAACAGTAAATACTATTCCGGCGATGTTTTGTAACTACGAGTACTGATTTTTGTTTTTTAAGATTGATCGGAAAAGACTTGATTTTGATTTCGAGAAACTGTGTTCGGTTTCACTTTCAAATGTTAATGTCTACGCATGTCTTGTTTGTGGAAAATATTTTCAAGGTATTTGGTATCTACTCAAGTCATATACGCGGACTGCTAATATTTTGTATTTAGGAAGAGGAAAATCCTCATATGCTTATTTGCACAGTGTCGATGAAGACCATCATGTTTTTATAAATCTTCAAACACTTAAAGTGTACATTTTACCAGAATCATATGAAGTTCAATCAGCCACCTTGGATGATATCAAATATGTTGTTAATCCAACATTCACAAAATCTGATATTTCAAAGATTGATAAAATAGAAGTTGAAGAATTTGATTTAAATCATAAACCTTATCGACCAGGATTTGTGGGTATGAATAATATTAAACAAAATGATTATTTAAATGTAATTGTTCAGAGTTTAGCACATGTTGGACCATTAAGGAATTTTTTAATGCTGGAAAATTTTGATTCGAAGCCAGAATTGGTTCAAAGGTTGAGTATTTTGATTAGAAAATTATGGAATCCTCATGCTTTTAAAGGACACGTTTCACCCCATGAGTTGTTACAGTATGTTAGTGCTATTTCAAAGAAAAGATTCAGAGTTACTGAACAAGCTGATCCATTTGATTTTTTAACTTGGTTTTTAAATAATTTGCATTTAGCACTGGGGGGATCTAAGAGTAAATATAGATCAAGCTTTATTCAAAGAATATTTCAAGGGAAGATTCGAATCGAATCACAAAGAATTACAGTACATGCAGATGCGGGAGATCGATTAAGATTTGAAACTGATACGCAAATTCAATCGACTGAAATGCCATTTATGTTTTTGTCGCTAGATTTACCACCTGCACCTTTGTTTCAAGATGAAGTTGATAAAAATATCATCCCTCAAGTTTCTCTACAATCACTTTTAAGTAAATATGATGGATCTACTACTCATGAGCTTACAGGACATCGAAAAAGATATAAAATTATTGACGCACCTCCCTTTTTGGTATTTCATATCAAAAGAATAATCAAAAATAATCTTGTTGAAGAAGTTAACCATACAGTTGTAACTTTCAACTCATTCGCGTTGAATATGGCTCCGTGTAAGTCGACCAGCGTCAAATATCCTACTACAAATACTGACTTATAAATAGACATTGAAGGAGCTACAGAACCAGTTTTATATGACTTGGCAGCAAACGTAACGCATGAATCGATTGAAGAAAAGCATGTTTACAGCGTTCAAGTTAAAGACAAAAGTCGCGATGAATGGCTAAGAATTCAAGATCTTTATGTGGAAAATGTTCGTAGAGAGATCTTGTTTTTAAGTGAAAGCTATATTCAGGTATGTGCCCGAAATTTCCGGAGAGAGACTTTTCTTTCTTTGGCTAACTTTATGGCGAAATTTAGATATGGGAACGACGGAGGTGATATTGAGCAAGATCTCCCATGCCAAACTCACAAAAATATTATCAAAACCAAAAAAGAGTATGATTTCTAGAGCAGCGGAAATTTGTGGGTTTAATCAATTTGTAGATAAATGCAATTAGAAGTATTAATTTGATGGTTTATAGTCAACCTTGTAATTTTATTGATAACCGAACCAGAACCCCAGTGATTTTATGAAGTAAAATAACAAACCCATTATTAAAAAGAAAGAGAAATTACAGTTGACTCTGTGTAGCCGTAAGTACAGAATTTCTAGAACATTAAAATGCATGCAATCATAAGATGATATATCTAAGGCGATAAAAAAAATATTAAAAAAATAAGGAACAAGAGAATTTAATAATATTTAAATCGTTAAGAGTAGGAGAAACCCTCTAAGCACGCTTGCCGTCATGAGAATATTGGGCGCTGTTTCCCCAAATAGATCTCAAATGGGCACCATACTTGTAGAAACCAAAAGGGATGGCAACCATAGCCAAAGAAATAAAGGCTAACAACCATGAAGCCCACTGCAGCCCAAGTCTATGATACATCTGAGTGGTAAAGAGGGGGAACGCAGCACCGCCAGCAGAACGCGTAAAGACCTTGGCCGCAAGAGCCGAGGCAGCGACGGACTCGTAAGAGTCGATGATGTAGTTGTTGACAGAGAAGTAAATCAGAACCATACCATAGCCAAAAGCAAGTCCAGCTGAAGAAGGCCCAACCCAGATAATCTTCTTATATGAAGTTGCACCAAGAATGAAGAGAGCAATAGGAACAAAGGGAGCTCCAATCATCGAACCGACAAGACGATCTTCAGGAGTAGGAGCACGCCTTGAGATCGTTTTTGTGTACAGCTTTTCCAAGAAGGGAGTAGTAACAAGAGCAAACATGGCACCGATAAGAATAGGGATAAACATAAGACCAATTATTCCATCATTGTAGTCATGTAGTTCTTGAAAGATAACAGGATAGGCAAAGAAGAAGGCGTATAACAGCGAATAGATAAGAACAATGTACATGTTCATGAGATCAAGGACAGGCTCGGTCATGATAAGATTTATGGGCTTGATCAAGACCGTCTTGATGACCTCGGATAATGGAGCTTTCAAACGCTCCTGTTCTGTCATGATATTCATGTTTCCAGTTTCCTTTCTAAGCTTCTTAGCACGGGACTTCAGAATGGCAGGAGCGTAAGTCTCGGGGATGGCGCAAATTATGATGGAAACAACACCGGCGAAAGCCATATTGACCCAAAAAATCAAGTCAAGCCTGTTGGAGCCAATGTGAATCCAACCGCACACGAGGGGACCAAAGACGGGGCCGCAATAGGGCGCGGCTGCAAAATAAGCAATGGCGTTACCACGGTGCTCCATGGGCCAGATATCGGCAATTGAGCCACCCGCAAGTACAAGACCAGAGCTGGCAAAGACGCCACAGATGAATCTGCAGACAAGGAGACCACCAATATTTGGCGAAAGAGCACATGGGATGTTGAAGATAACATAGAGCGAAAGTGAGATGATATAAACGGGACGACGACCGAACTGCTCCGACAGCGGTGACCAGGCAAGCGGGCCGACAGCGAAACCGATGACCATAATTGAGCAGGTCAAGATGGCAACCTCAAGGGAAACATTATACTTGTCCTCGATAAGACCGAGGCCACCGGTTACGCAGGATGATCCGAAAGCGACGGCAATGACTAGTATGGAGACCATTAGGGTCACGAACCATTTGAATCTATTGCTCCAATTCTGTATAAAGAGTTAGCGACTTGCTCAAGGCGCTAATAAGGTTTAATAGCGTCGATGGGCGCTAACTTACCATTGGATTCTCCTTGTCACCGATGACGAAGGTCACGTACTCGACTTCGCCTTCGCCCTTTTCCAATTCCTCTGGGATCTGTTCGGGAAGGGTGCGTCTGCCGCGGAAGGACTGGATGGTAGATTGCGGTACAAGACCAGTTTCTGTCTCTGCTGTGTACTCATCGGGGAACTCTGCGCGATCAGATCGTTCAGTGGCGAAGGGAAAGTTGATGTCTGCTGTCGCGGTGCGGGAGAGCGCAGAGGCGAGCGACTGTATGGTCTCTGTGCGGTACATGCGGACGGTGTTGGAATTTGAGCGGGCGAGATCGTCTTGGACGGTGTTAATTGGAACGAGGCCAGATGCCGTTTCTGTCTCGTACTCCTGAGGGAACTGCGAGCGATCGACGTCGACGGTGTCGAAGGGGAAGTTGATGTCAGGACGGGGAGCAGAGCGCGCGGAGTCAACAGGTTCAAAGTCCTTTGCGACGGTGAGATGCTCCTCGTCTTTCGCAGCGGCCTTCTTTTCGGTCATGGTAGGACTGCTGTCGTCGATGAAGGTCGACGATGAGGACGAATGTGCGTCTTCCTCGGCCATTGTGTGTAGAGCCTGAGTGTGTGTGTGTGTAAGTGTAAGTGTGAGTGCGATCTAAGAGTGTGAGTGTGCCGGACAGATGAAAGGACAATGTGCAATGAGGCCCCTTTTATACAAAATAGGCCCGGAGCGGAGGACGGTCTTTTCGCGCGGCGCCCGCTTCGGAGACAGTCTGGTTTAAGACGCGTTTAACGAACCTCATCGCGCCCGCGCGCGCTCATTGTCTGGGCCTGACGCCACAATCTGCTGCTTATTGCTCGCAACCTGAGCACCTGTGGCTGGCTGCGACTGGCGGCCCTTATGCATAGTATCAACCTATCGCAAATTACAGCCCAATATCTTCTTATTCTTTTCTGTTGTTATCTTTTCCAATTGTGTGCTAATCGCCTTCGACGGTTTGCGGGCCTGGATTGGAACTCTGACAGCAAGCCACAATACCTTTGCATGAGCGTGATGCTCCGAATCTACGCCGAAGTGCGCGCCACTGTACCGTCTCAGTTCTCTGTGCACTTGAACGTGCTTTACTTATGCTCCATATCTCACATGCTGAGCTGTATGTGTCGTTATCCCGGGACTAGACACGGCGCCGCACAGAGCGCGGCCGTCTACTCCTGGGCGCATCCCGCGCACTTTGTTCTGGGCCGAGCCTGCTCCGAACACACCTTCTCGCGCCGACCGTCATCAGTTGTCGTCGATGTGGCAGCGAGCATTGCCTAAGGATCTTAGTGAGTGCTATTGTAGTTGAGTGCGGAGTACTGCTGCTATTGCTGAAGCGCAATAGACCTCACACCTTAATGCTGTGGGATTTTGCGCCAGTTCTGATGATGTTTTATAACTCCTCTGGATACCAAAAACCAGCAACTACAGGGACGCGTCCTCGGGACTAATTCGCGCACAGTCTTCTCCTTGTTGCGAACCCAAAGATTCAGGTGAAAATGCGATGGCAAGTCTCTTCAAATGCCGACCTATCGTCCTTTAACTCCCTATGTCCTAGCATTGCCCGCCGAAATACTGTCGCGCACGCCATCTGCAACTGATCCGTCATCGCACGCTCGACTACCTCTTTTCTCCACTAACAATGGAGCGCAACAGCTTAAAGACCTACACTGGCAACAATAGCTATGTTTGACTGATCCGGCCCGGCCGCGACGCACACACGCCAAGATTTGCAATCGTTTTTTAAAGTTTCATCTCATCTTAACATTGAAACCTTAGCTTTACGCGGTCTAGCCGCACAGCCTCGCAGTACATTTACTGACTCAATAATGACTAAACCGCTTTGTTTGACTTTTGCCCCTTTAAGCACCAGCTAAACAACCTCTAATTCTCTATACGTCACTCTTGATACTGTACACAAACTTCTCCGGCGTAACCTTTGCGTCCTCAATCACCCCCGCGCTCTGCAGAATGTCCACCGTCTTGTCAATAATCGTCGTCTGATCTACAATAGCCACATTATCCGCAAACTCAACTGTTTTGAGCCACTCTTTCGCGTCCTCCGCAGTGTAGTCCAGATTGGCCGCAATGTACTTCACTGCTTCCTCCGGGTTCGCACGAAAGTACGCAATTCCCCTGTTCACCGCTGAAAAAAATTTTGCAATTGCCTCCGTCTCCGGCTCTTTAGCAATGCACTCACTGCGCGCGGCAACTGTCCATGACGGCCATCTACTTCTATTAGCTAAAATCAAATAATTGAGAGTCATCGGCACTTACGGAGTGTAGATTCGGTCAATGTACTTGATCTCCTTGATGTCATAATATCTCTTCGATGTAAATAACTCCCACATGAACGCATCTGCAGTCTTATCGTTCACTCCATCCCGTAGGTTCTTGAAATTTGTCAAAATCTTGAAATCAAATGGTTCTGTCCAGCCCTCCTGCTTTGCCATGACAAACGGCATCACGTATGATCCACTGCCCAAGTTAGTGACAGAACTCAGCAGCCAATAAAATAAACCTACCTCCCAATACGACTGATTCCAATCTTACCCCCGTGAAGATCGGCAATTGAGTTGACGTCGTCACGATTAATTCCACTGCTAATTGCCCAGCCTGATGACCAATTAGTCATAATCAACTTGCACAATAATTCAATTGTAGCATACATAAAGGCGATTTGACATAATTTCCAACGATTTGAAACCAGTCTTGACCTTTTCCAAGGCCAGCGACAAATCCTTCAGTTAACCCAACAGCGACATCTACCGATGCCATTAGTAGACGGTCGTACGTATATAGGGGCCCACTAACCTATATCACCGCTCTTTAAAGCTTCAATCATATGCCCAGTTCCAGAAACATAGGGCATGAATTTAGGAAAAACGCCCGCATCTTTATAATACTTGTTTTGCTCTGCAAAGAACATCGGAGTAGAAAAATGTTCTGGAACAAAGCCGACGTTCAAAGATGGCAATGAACTTCTCAAAGCAGTTGAGCTAAACGTACGACTGGCTTTGGAAATCACCCGTAAATTAAAAGGAGACGAACGCATATTGAGTAGACCTTGCCAATATATAAGTTGCTGTCGTCGTCGTTGACGTTTAGTCGGAGAGCTCAAATTTGACTGATCCACGTCGTGAAGACGCACAGTAATAATTCATTGTTACTTACAAATCCGTACCAAACCCTCATTTTACACTCAGACCATCACCACAAATTTTTGCAGAATTATTGAATCAGTCAAATTATAGACACGAAAAGTTCTAAAGACAGCCTAGTTTTTTTGTTGTCTTTTTCCTCTATCGAACCAATTCATCACGATTAATCGATCTGTTGGATTGTTTGGATTGCCGCCGTCCGGTTCATTGTTTGTGCGCGCACTTTATCAAGTTCATACTCCCCGCAATAGTTCGCATCGTCAACTAGCATCTTTTATATTCCTTCGATCTTACGCTTCCGCAAAAAAGAAAAAATCGAAAATGCCTCCTAAGAAAGCTGTTAAGGAAGAGAGAGTTCTCCTTGGACGTCCTGGAAATAATTTGAAGGTGTGTTGCAGTTTGAAAAAGATGCTGGTTTTTTTTCCATCGTACTAACATTTTCTACTATTTAGAGTGGTATCGTTGGTTTGGCTAACGTACGAGTCTTGTCGTTGCTTTAGATGATAGCAAGCGATTTTAACAGATTTATTTAGGTTGGAAAATCCACATTTTTCCAGGCTATTACTAAATCTCACCTCGGAAACGTGAGTGACTTAGATATCCACCTCGAGAGACCGTTGCTAATTTATTTCAGCCCGCCAACTACCCTTACGCTACTATCGAACCCGAAGAAGCTCGAGTTATTGTTCCTTCTCCTCGTTTTGAATGGCTCTGCGAGCAATACAAACCTGCCTCCAAGGTTCCTGCCAACATCACTGTATTCGACATTGCTGGATTGACCAAGGGTGCTTCTACTGGTGAAGGTCTTGGAAACTCTTTCCTGTCTCATATTCGCGCTGTTGATGCAATTTACCAGGTTGTTCGTTGCTTCGACGATGCCGAAATTATTCACGTCGAGGGCGATGTCAACCCTGTTCGCGATTTGCAGATTATTCTTGATGAGCTGCGACTTAAGGATATCGAGTTTGCTGGCAAGTTCCTTGAAGGTGTTGAGAAGCTTGCTAAGCGTGGAGGTCAGTCCCTTGAGGTAAAGGCTGCTAAAGAGGAAGTTTCCATTGTCCAAAAGATCATTGCTTGGTTAGAGGACGGAAAGCGTGTCGCCAAGGGTACCTGGGGAACTAGGGAAATCGAGGTTATCAACCAGATGTTTTTGCTTACCGCTAAGCCTTGCATTTACTTGGTCAACTTGTCCGAACGCGACTATATCCGAAAAAAGAACAAGCACCTGCTTGCCATCAAGGAGTGGATCGATGAGAACTCTCCTGGTGATGTCATTATTCCTCTTAGTGTTTCTTTCGAGGAGCGTCTTACTGAGTTGGAGACTGAGGAGGAAATTGACGAGGAGTGCAAGAGAGTCGGTGCTATTAGCATTTTACCTAAAATTATCACCACCATGCGTACTGCTTTGAATCTCATTTCATTCTTCACGTCCGGTCCTGATGAGGTTCGTGAGTGGACTATCAGAAAGGGAACCAAGGCTCCCCAAGCTGCTGGTGTGATCCACACAGGTATGTTGGTGAACTGTATTAGTTTGTGTTATTAATTGCTAACTCTTGTGTCTAGATCTTATGAACACTTTCATTCTCGCGCAAGTTACCAAGTACGAGGACTTGAAGGAACTTGGAGACGAATCAGCCGTCAAGGCCAAAGGAAAGCTGTTACAAAAGGGCAAAGAGTACGTTGTCGAGGACGGTGATATTATCTACTTCAGAGTACGTTTTCATTTTAATTTTTTTGCTTTAATACGCCGGCAAATTCTGTGCAATTTCCATATACAGCTGCTAACTACTTTTCTGCTATAGGCTGGCGCTGGAAAGAACTAAAATTTCTGTATGTAAAGAATGTTTTTGATCTTTCTGTTATGGTTGGTTTATATGTATAGTTCATATTTTGCAACGTAAAAAAGCAAAGTTTATGTTTGTAGAAATATATGAAAGAGAAAATTTTTATTTTGAGACGAGAAAAATTAAAGATTTAAAGTTGTCAAATATTAAATATTTTACGAGCATTTGAATAATTCTGTAGATACATCACAGTCTTTTATTGTGTAGCTAGTCATTTATTGTAGTAGCAGCTGTTATCCATATTAACAACCGAGAAGAAATAATGCTAATGCTTTGTCTGCCAATTCCTAAAAAAAAACCTATCAAAGACCGTTAGACACTGTAACAACGCACGATTATTTTCTCCTTTCAAGATAAAAACCCAATGTAGGAATAAAAAAATCAGATACTGTTGTTGTCTCATAGGTAAAGACCTCGAAGAGCTGGGTTTAAATAGCATCTTGGTTCCAATAGAACCATGATCATCATTTGAAGAAAAAACTTGCACGAATTGATATTTGGAAGGAGAGAAGAATTGAGGAAAGGGATTACTTACAGATTGTTAGTTATTGTTTATTGTCTATAAGTGATAATAGAGCACAGAAATGTATTCAACAACGAGAAGCAAAGAAGAATGTCTGAAGAGCCTTAAGAAACGGAGAATTGAAAAAAAAGTAGAGAGGAAACTTTTTAATGCTTAGCCTCTGGAATGGCGCAGGTGCAACAAGCCCTGTGGCTTCTAAGTTCAGCACCGCCGCATCAATCAGTAATGCCAGAGTCGTACAAGAAACTGTCATCCGCAAGCTCGTCGCGTCTAGTCAAACATTTAAATAGCCCCCCCCCCCCCTCATTAATAAAAATTTCTTATTATCACTAAACGATATCATCATGAAAGTGACAACACAGCAGTGAGATATCTGAGATTTACTTTACGGATTTTGTATAAACTGGGATTCGAGTGTAAAGTGGGATCCGACAAAACGTGCGTATTTTGCGTGTATTCTCAAAATTCAGTATGCTTGATTCCAGTTCAGAGTTCGCGGCTGTTCCGCTTCGTTCGTCAATTGGATTTAGTTGGGTATTTCTGGTGGAGCTTATAGTTATCGGTATTGCAGTTGTCTTTGTGTTGTTTTACTTTAACCGAGTTGTCGGAACACTCATCTCCCTATCTATTCGTTGGTATACATGGCATAAATATCGAGTCTATGTTGATATTCGATCTGTACAGGTTTCGTTTCTCGGTGGGCGATTATTTTTTAAAGATGTACGATATGTAGGTACAAATGAAACCATATTTGCAGTTCAAGGACATTTTACATGGCGGTATTGGTTGAATAGGACGCGTGTGTGCGGCCTATTTACTGATCCTGACCGGACCGAAAAGAATGCGTCGTTACCTCCGAGATTCTTGCTTTATGTGGAAGGATTGGAATGGTTTATATATAACCGAACACCCGCATACGAAGGCGCTCTAGAAGAACATACACAAGCTTCAATGAATGGGAGTACGTTAGGTGATTCAAAACGAGACTCAAGATCTTCTGGTGCAAGCAGTGGATATGCGTTTGATGAAGAAAAGAGCATGAATGATATCACTACTAAAGAGCGAAATAGTGATAGTGCGTCTGACAGCCCGTCAATTGTGACTCCACCTAATGCAGGATCTAATCCACCAATGACTGTGCAAAAAGAAGGTGAAGCTATTGAATCTACAGAGGATATAAACAGCAGTTCAGCGACAAATTCAAGGCCGAAATTCCATGATCCAAATGATCCCAAAAAATCAGCTTTTTTACACATGTTCCCAGTCGAAATTGTCTGCGAAAGAGGTTCTGTTATTGTTGGTAACAGAACTACTCCGACTATTATGGTTCATCATTTTACAGGTGCAAATGGATCTCTTGATGCACTTCCTGCTCGGTCAAAACTTGATCATTATAAAATGTCATGTAACTTTGAATTTCATCAGCCAGTTATTCAACTTAGAGCAAACATGGACTATTCTGAAGCTAGTTTACATCATTCTTCTACACAAATTAATCACACAGTCGATCAAATGAAAAATTTATCACGCAATGAAGCTAGTAAGACGCAAAGTTTTTTTGATTTCTTTTCATTTTTATTAAGTAGACGGACATACGCCGCACAAGCTCCTGCAATCGAAAATCAGGGTGATTGGCAAGGACTTCAGCGATACATAGATGAAGATGAAGCTTTGCTTCTCGATGATCAAGATCAACTTGAAGAATATGCCAAATGCACATCAATTTTAGATGCGAAAAGTGCAAGAGTTACCTTTTATTATGACTTTGCTGGAATTGTGCCAGAAGATCCGGAACCTTTACCTCCTGGATACACTGATGCGGTTGATATTGGAGTAGGAGGACTTCCTCCTGAAATGGGTATAAACGTACATATTAATGGTGGTACGATTCAGTATGGACCATGGGCAGAGCGCCAGCGAGCTTATTTCTTTAATAACTTCTTCCCATCCGCGAAAGTTGATGCAGTCCCAAGAGCAAGGCTATTACCTGGAGATGACCGGATATATACCGAGATGAAATTCTACCTCGAACTTGATGATACGACCATTTTCCGGGTTCCGATAAGAGAGCCTAGTAAAGATGCCAAGTTTAAAGAACAGGAAAAACTAGATGCTTCTGCTAACGAAATTCGCTCGTTTGGTTGGATTGAGGTCAAAATGGCGGAACTCTCTACTGTTACCTTTACAAGTGCTTTGGTTGCTTCGCAACACGGTTGGCCTCATAATCTATCCTTGGAATGTTGCGGCGTGGCTTTGAGGAGTAGTGTTAATCACGAGATTTTATTTTCGTCAAAGAAGTTCTCGGTATGAAGCCCCTGGATTTTTTATGCTCGCTGTGGTGCTAATCATTTTGACTAGTTAAATGGCGATTTAAGTTCTGCTTTAAAATGGAACGGGTTAGAGACTTGGGTCTTTGACTGTGAAGCAATGGGAGTTAACACATTTTTCCTACGTGAGCACGTTACAATTTTCAGCGATATGGCTTCCGACTTTACAGCAGGTCCAGGAACTCCCTATCAATACTTTATTCCGCAGAGATATATTTTCAATCTTACACTTTTCGATCTTAATCTTCATCTTAACGTCAATGATTCAAACATTATTAGTAATCCAACAGATTTTGAGGATAACATTTTTCTGACATTCTCTAGTCCAAAATTACTGGCAAAAGTTGATGTTCCGTTGACTCATGTTAGTCCAAGGACGAATGCTGTGTCATATAAAATAATTGTAAGTTTGTATGAACGTATATAATAAGAGAGGCAGGAATAATTACTAACGATGTGATGACTAGGGCGAAAATGTGGATTTGATTTTACAGCCTCCGGGATGGAACACTTTTGCTAGTTTTCTGAAATCCAAAAATCTTGGTAAAATCACTGATCTCGAAATTGATGGTTCGTACACCAACACAGTTTCACAACAAGCGGTACCCATTGATACTTTAGTCATGAATGTATATACTGGTGATATTTGCTTAGCTGCTTATGGCTTCTTAATTCGTTATCTAATCAAAATCCGCGAAAATTATTTCGGTGACAATGTTCATTTTAAAACGCTGGAAGAATTCACTCGTGCGAACAAAACAACAGATTCAGGTGAATATGACTTGGATGATGAAGATCCCGATGATACAAGTACTGGTACAGATTATGGTGATAGTAAATCATCTCATTCAAAGAGCTTTGAAGTTCCAACTACACCGGAAAATTCAACTGATGTTTTAATTTCTTTTAAGCTTGACAGAGGGTGTTTGATTTTACCAAAATTTATTTACAGCTGCGAGGAACATTTTAGATTAGACTTTGATATGCTTGATGTCGATTTACGATTTACCAATTTCTATATGGGTATGGATAAAATTTGCATGTTATTAGATGTGGTCGCTAATCAAGGTTTTAGATTTGCAAATTGATACCAGCCCAATTCGAGGATTTGCAATGGAAATGCCTGCTGATAAAGCTTTGATAACCAAGCGTGAAGACGTGGGAGATCGAAATCCAGAGCTCTTTATTGATGGTATGACATGCATTCCTCTAGTTCTCTTCTATGCATCTCTAATGTTTATTCTGTTAAGGAATTTCCGTTTTTGGACATCGTCTGTTTGGACTTCCGCCTGACGAATCAACCTATGTTTGCAATTGGGACTTCGATCTTGGAATGGTATTCACCGAAGGTCTTCCTACATTATACGAAAACCTGAGCTGTGCAATGTCTGTGTTTTCGCACACCTTTTCCGATAAAGAAAATTCTTTGATCGTACAAGAAGCTCCGCTTTATGATGTCACGTTTTTACGAGTTAGAATACCTTCTTTTCGAGCTTTATGTCATACGGATAAATCTACTTTGGAATTTCTTACGTCGGATATTAAAATTCAATTGAATGATTTGGCTACGAAAACATACAATTCTAAATTGTCGGTCAAGATACCTGATATCAGTTTCTTAGTTCGAGAAAAACTTAACGAAGAGAGATTAGAGTCTCGAGTTTTAGGATATTTCAACACTTCAATTTACGTCACAAATTTTGATCGAAAGAAAGAAGGTGAAGAGCGACGAAGACTACAGCAAGAGCATATACGATCTGAAGATGCAGCATACAATCGTGCTCCCTTCTTTCTAATTCCCGAATTAGAAATGATTAATTCTGATAAAAGCAATAAAGAAGGGATCAAAAATCTTGTAATCACTTTACCTGTTCCTGGATTACCCCCGACATTGGTACTTGGTGGTGGAAATAATGAGGGATTCATATATCGTCGAAACTCGGCTGGTGGTTCTAGTGGCGTAAGGCATGGGGACAATGCTAGCTCGGCCTCTCTTGAGTACACATCTCTTCTAATTTTTTTTCCTTAGTTGAGCAGAATTTGGGTGACTAACATTGTATGAATCCAGGTCTGTTATTCATCATGATATCGGCGCTCATGAATTTCCTCAAACTAATGACAGGACCTATATGGGTATATATAAAATCTGTGGACTGCCTCTAACAGAATGCTAATGAAACTTACAGATAATTTTGTTACGACTTGCAGGAGCGCGTTTAATCAGAAAAATAGCGATTTTCAAAGCACGTTTATGCCTCCATATTCCTGTATTGCTGCCTTTAGAGTATGTTCTTTAAACAATTACTAAAAGGTTAACTGCAGCTAATATTTATGTTAGGATCTGCATGCCGTTAGTAATGGGTTTGATCGAAAAACCTACGAAATGGATGATGCTAAAATCGAAAGTGAAATTGGAACTATGAGACCACTTGATAACTCTGAGACTGCATATGATGCATACGTCATTGAGTTTAGGGGCGGAATTGATGGGTTCTTGTCTGCTGATGGTGTTGAAACAGTTGTAGAATTTTTGGATGCGCTGAGTAGACCTGTAAGTGGTTTTGTTTTTGGTTGAAGATGAAAGTAGTTGCTAAATTGACTCTTAGGAACCTTCTGCAATTTACGACGGTCTGCAGATAGATGTAATCGATAGACTTGAAAGCAACTTGATTAGCGTTGATTCGATTTTAGGACTTCGAGTCGTAATTCCTGGTTTGCATGTTAGCTATGGTCAAATTGAGAATCGGTTGACGGATTGTATTATGAGTCCTGCTACAATATCAATGAAAGATCATGTTGATTTGGAGATTAAGAATATGACGTTGAGCGTTCATCTGAGCGATAAAAGTTCGAACCACGGAGTTGCTCGGCAAAACCCTGTACAGCGAGTTTCAAGATTTTGCTTTACTTTTGATCATATAAATCTAGGATTAGTTCGTCATCAAGCTGCGGATCACGACATTGGTAACGCGACTCCACTTGAACTGAAAGTTGAGATGGTAGAAGTTTGGAATCGTGGCGGGCATATACAAGAAATTTCATCAATCAAAATCCAATCTATAGGTTTTGCTGCATCAAGTCAAGAGATGAAATGGATTGTTCATACTATACTTGATATCGTCGGTCCACTGCTACCGATATCAAAAAAGTTGTCTGCAATCTCTACACGCAAAGAAAATAGAACTAAGAATTTAGTGTATCTGATTGCTGCATCTAGTGCTGTTTATGAAATTGCTCATGATCCTGCATTCCTTACTCGTCCTGCATATATTCTGAGATCTTCAAGTGATCATATCCGTTCTAATGATAGTTGGAAATTGATCTCTCGCCTTCGGCATATAGCACGCGCATTACCTACTGACATCAATCAGGATATTACTCGTGATTTATTGTACGATATTTCTCCCCCGCCTGATGCTAAAGAAAAGACTATTGCTGTTTTGCTAAATTGGAGAAATTGGGAGATGGTTGATATCAGGTCATCTTATCTTTTCAGTCATGTATTTGATGGAGACACAAAACTTTTTCAAGTGTCGCCTTTACTGCAGCAACTTTTCATTGATATCGAATCTGTTACTTTGTATTTTTCAAACAGTACAGAACATGAAGATTATCTCCAATTGTCCTATCTCACGTTTAGTATGACGTGTGAAGAACCTAAAACTGCCAAATCGACGCCTCTTCCGAACGTCGCTCCTTCTCAATCTCAATATTTAACAGTTCATGAAGAACCTCATCAGCAGCGCTCCTTGACGTTGTCAGCCGGATGCGATGAAATCCGAGTGATTATAATCTGGAGCTCAATAACTCTTTATGAGGATATCACTGAGGTCCTTGAAAGTCGTTTACACGAAATTCAGGAAGCGAGACCTTCACTTCTTCACAAGCCGTCATCTTTCGCTATTTCTATAGAGGAACCAGTGAAGCCGAAGCCAGATCTAAAGATTCACATTGTATTGAGCTTGAAGTCTGTTATCAGTGTGCTGCATAGTCGTAATTTCCGACTACAGTATGCGGGACATAGTATTGAATCGAGTGTGATTGCAAAAGTCTGCGAAAACTCTCCACAGTTGATAACTCGCGATTCCATTTCTTCATTTTTATTGCGCGCTACAGCACTTGAGTTTGACGTTCTTAGTACCAAAGCGTCTCTCGATAAACGATTATTATCGCTTGCTATTCAAAAAGTTGACATTTGGGTCTCGGTTTCAAATTTACCGAACCCCAAAGCTGCGCGTTCGCATTTACGAGTAGCAGATGTGACGCTTGAGATGCAGGAAGATGCAATTGGAATATCGCGCGCTATCACGAACATCGTTAATGATGAAGTTCGACAAGTCTGTGAATTATTTCCGCCATCAACGGCAGCAAATGTTAAAGAGGCTGATGATGCAAGTACTGTAAAGTCACAATCAAAATCGACTGGTAAATTAGGTCATAAACCTGCACCTGGTGATATTATTGGAATTTCAATTGATTTAAGAAATTTCCACATTATATTAGATATGCTTCCTTCTCTTCGATTTAACGTTGCTGGTTCTGCTGTTCAAATTCTTGCAACTCCGGTTATCAAAGGAATTCGTTCTGTGGCTTTCGAAGCCGGGGAACAAATATATGAATTCAGACAGAGAAAGAAATCCCGCGATACATTAATTACTGCAACGAAATTTCCTAGAGTAACTACTATGATTCGTGTTGAAGATTCCTCTGATTTTACAAGAGCAGTGGATTTACGTATGAATCTTGATACAGTGAATTTTGATGCTTCGTCATTCCCGACTTTTGCTAGTGTTTTATCAGGAGACGTTACAAAGACTGAGCTTATGATTGCCCAAAAGGAGTGGAGGAAAACGTTAAGTCTTTTGAGACAATATATTCCAGATACATCAAATACGAGATCGTTAGAAACTGCAAGGCCTGCTAGAGATATGCGGTTAAAAGGTTCACTGTATATAAAGGGAATTGTTCTTAAAGCTGAATCATCTAATTCGGAACTTATCATGAATATAGATGATATCAAGACTGAAGGCCGGTCGACTCCTAATGATGGGCCTGGAAATAAAAAGTTTCACAATATGTCGTTGGGAACTTCATTTCCGAAAATTCAAATTTTCCTTATTAATAAGACATTCAAGACTGGAAAGTTCAAAATTCTGGACACAAATCTTACACTTTCGGTTAAAACTGTGGAAGATAGATTAAGCAAGCGATCTGTTCGTCAAGCAATTGCTGTGAGGAGCACGAAATGGGATCTTACACTGTCGCCGTATAGTTCGACGTTAATGGTCGAACTTCTAAGTCAGTTTGAAGAGCGATTGGTGAATCTTGAGCTTCCAGAATTCCATCTCCAGGATCTATTAAAGGAGCCTGATGCGCCTACTCCTCCACCTCCACCTCCTGAGGCGACAAACCCGGAAATTCAAACTTGGGATGGCATTTTCAAAGCACTTATTCGTGTTCAATTCCTTAATTTCGCAATGCACTGGGTTTCAGATGATTGTGGAGATAACCAGGAGAATTTTTTCTTATCCATTGGATCAGACCATTTGAGATTGGCGTCCAAAGGCGAAGGCAGAATTGCGATGGAAGTGAAAAATTTTGCTGTTATAGCAAGCGAGAAAATTACGAAATCAGAATCTTCTTCACCACACGTACCAAAGCAGAGTTCAAGTGTGATGCCAGAGATGTCTATATATGTCTCATTGAAACATGATGGGCCTAATCGAGCGTTGGGATTTATTGTTCAAAGTTCTGCTATTCAAGTGAGAATTATTCCTAAGGTTGTTGATTCAATTCGAGCCATTGGATCATCATTAAGCCAAACTGCTTCGACTGTAGCTGAGAAAGTTCAAGATTATAAAAACCATGTGGCGGCGCATCACAATGCATCTGTTGCTAATGGCTCTAGTGATGAAGAGATGATTTCAACTGGTCGAAAGAATTTATGGTTCAGTGGGATTAATTTGAAGGCGGATTTTGCTGGTGCTACTATCAAACTGTTTGGTAACACGAATGCAAAATATAACGAAGAACCTGTTCTTGGAAGAAGACAGTCTTCACTTTCATCAGTTGATGGAGCTGATAAACATCAGTTGAACGGACCTGTTGGAACATTGAAAGTTCCTGGAGTTAAAGTTCTGGCAGATTATGTTTCATCGCTTAGTTCTTGTTCGATGGGTGCAGAGGTTTTGATTCAGTCATCTAATAATCAATTGAAGCCTAAGGTTATGCCAGTTGTTATGGAGATGATTCATTATTTTCAAGCTTTTATTCGAGAACAAAAGGGTGAAACTGGTGATGATGATGCTGAGGATGATCTGTCATCAAAATATTCAGAAGCCGTTTCAGAGTTATCTGCTCGTTCAAGACCTGTATTTGAGGAATTTGAAAATTTGGAAATTAGTATTGGATTAAGAATCGATCGGCAGCAATTCTCACTTAGTTGTGAACCTATAGCTAAAGTTGCCGCTTCGGTTTGTTTCGATGGACTTTATTCTTCAATGAATGCTTTCCATACAGCGAATAATTCTAAACGCTTTACCGCGACTACTCATTTCCATAAATTGACCGCTTCACTTCAACATATCTATTCTAGGGAATCTAGTGCTCAAATTGCTATTGATGAGGTTATAATCTCTTCAAATAATAAGACAGATAGCGCTGCTGGATTATCATTTATTGGCAAAGTAGTTGGTGCTGATTTTTATCTTAATTTGAAGCAAAGTCATGATTTACTCTTGTTTCAAGATATTTGGGCACCCGATCATTCACTTGCACCAGATTTAACTGCTCGGAAACAATCTGCTAACAAGCGAGCTGAAATTCTTGTTCAGAAATATCGTCGCGTGGCATCAACTGAAGCCTTTCCTTGGAATGTCGAGTTTGAATTGGTTGGTCTTTCAGGTAGATTAGATCTTGGTCAATCACTTGGAAAACTTGAATGCAGCCTTGATAAAATCTGGCTTTCTTCTCATAAGTCATCTGATTGGGAGCAACATCTTAAATTTGGAATTTGCAGTCTCGTTGCTGATTGTAAAGGACGACTTGGTGGCCATCTTAGCGTTAGCGATTTGCGCGCTAGGTCTGCTATTCGCTGGGAAATTCTGGATAATGGGCATTTTGGCGTTCCACTTATTCAAGTTGCGGCTGGTATTGAAAGTCTTGAAACGAAACTTTATTATGATTATCGAATGTTTTTGATTGCCAATGGATCTGCTGTCCATTTCACGATGTTAAATCAACGTCTTCGAAAAGATGGAATTGATACACTTGTTTGCTTAGCAGATTGTGATTCGGTTAGTGTCTATTTGACAGTTTTAGCACCTTCGAATATTTTAGCAATCTTGAAAACTATTCAACGTATTGAGCAGGATAGGGCTTCTTCTTATCAAGCTGTATTACGTGATTCTGAACGTTTCAAGATTCATGCTGTACCAACAATTACCGAAACTGCTGAAAAAGAAGAAGATCTTAATTTCAAGGGAATGCAATTAGCTACCAGTGTTTCTGTCCAAATTAGAACACTAAATGCAGATGTCTTTCCTACTGCTTTGTCTGATAGTAATGTTTTACGAGTGGAAGCTGTTAATTTGCTTGCTAGATTTAATTTAGAACAAGAAGAGGCGAAACTCAAGAGTTATCTTGAGTTAAACCTTGGACAATTCTTGATTGCATTGTCAACTGCTCGACGCTTATCAGAGGATATAAATACGATTCCAATTGATAAATTTGCCGAACGTATTCGTGAATCTAAAGGTGGTACTATTATAAGAATACCTGCAGTTAGTGTTGAAATGACTACATGGCAACCACCTGATCATATGGCTACAGTTGAATTTATATTCTGGAGTATGTTTGAAGGACGAGTTGACATTGGGTGGAATTTAGGGTCAATCAATTTCATTCGATCAATGTGGAATACTCACGTGAATGCATTCGCAGTCCATCAAATTGAATCTGACGGGAAACCACTATCCTCAAAGCGTATGATGGATAGTGAAGAACTTGAAAAGAAACTTAAAGATGTGCAGCTGAACAAAATGTATACTTATATTCCTTTACAACCACCTGTTGTCGCTACACCGCAATTGAAAGATATGGGAGAAGCTACACCGCCTATTGAATGGTTGGGTCTTAATAGAGATCGTTTACCTGGTTTAACACATCAAGCTGTAATAACCACTTTACAGTCATTGGCGAGAAAAGGGGGTATGTATATTTTTTATCGTGCTTGCTTATTTTCGATCGACTATGAATCGCTGTTAACTTTTTGAACTTTTAGAAATTGCTTATTCTGACGTTCTTGGAAAAGCCTAAGACGCATTATCAGAAGGAAAAATGATAGAAATAGTAAGTTTTAATACTTTGAAAATGACAGAATGATTATAAATTGAATGACATCTAATTGTCTCTTTTAGTGAGATATATCAGGCTTGTTTTGAGGAAAATAATCGAAACTAGCAATGATTTATGGGATGGATGAGTTTTTAATTTTTATCGTTTATTTGTTGCATGGGGAATTAGGATTTGCTTTTTTCATCGTTTTGTTGCGTTACACGTTTGAATCACAATAAGGTAAAAAATATTATTCTACGATAAATTATGGTAGATAACTTTATCAAAAAGTATATTATTTCATTCAAATGAATGAAAACTGTATTTACGAACGGGCGTGCGTGCGTTCTAGTAAGTTTATCAACGATGTAAAAAAACTAATGTTTAAGAAGAATCTAAAGGTGTATATCTTACTTTCTATGTAGAAGGGTAGCAATAGCAATCACGGTAAAAAAAAAAAAAAAAAAAAAAAAAAAGAAACAAAGAAAACCGCCCCCAACCAAATCAAAATGAATCACCCAAAAACAATATCAAAGAATGCAAAAAGAACAAAAAGGGAAAATCAAACGTCACCTAAACTCATTGCGATTCCAACAAGGACAATACCTGCAAAAGCCCAATTTATACAGACACTAGGTTTTTTACTAAAACTAATAGCGGTAGCGAACATTTGTAAGGCGATGATTGTTAAAAATCCACCTACTACGCCAAAGATTACACCGTAAATGACGGAACCTTCGTCTGCGTTTGGTGGGTCTGAATTCCTGAATGAAAGCCAGGCGATAAGAGCACCGAGAGGTTGAGAAAGACCGCCAAGGACGAAAGCGGCTGCGAGGGCCATCCACCTTGAACCGAGAGCGAGGTAGAGAGGGAAGGCAATTGTGAAGCCTTCGATGAAGTTGTGGATTGCCAGGGCAATGAAGACGGAGAGACCGAGTTCGGGGTCAGCGTAGGTAGTGATATATGTGATGAAACCTTCGGGGACTTTGTGAAGGGAGATTGCGAGAGATGTTTGAAGACCGATTGCAAGAAGATCGACGATGTTTGAGTTTGGAACCACGTTTGTAGCTTGGGCTGAGGGATCAGTCTCGTCGAGAATGACTGTGGAAGATGCGGAAGATGATGTGCTGCGGTTGTATCCGTGAAGATCTTCATCAAGCGAGTTTACATCGTCTGAAGGTGAGCGACGAACGAGAGGAGTCTCTTCTGATATCGTCGAGCCATAGCTAGTAACAATAGAAGCCTGTTTCTCCTCATCGTGATGCTCATGGCTGTTTGTGTGAGAGTGAGAATGTGTATGATGATCTTCCTTTTCAGGAACAGCATGGTTATGACCATGACTATGCCCATGACCATGCCCATGACCTTCACCATCATCAAGACTCTCATGAGCACAATGGACTACACTTCGAGTTGTAACAGCATGAATGATCTGGTTCAATACAGCAAAGATAGCAACACCAAGAACATATGACGCCATCAAAACAAGTCCCGAGGGCGTTTCTCGTTCAAATAGTGACTTTGATGTAACTAAATTCTCCATAGCTTCTGGGAGTAATTCATACATTGATGTCAAAAGCTAGTACAGTCGGTTAAATTAGTAGTAATTCGAAATTTAGGACAGTTACAACGAAAAAGACACATACCATAACACCGGAGCTCAAACTAAAGCCATAGACTAATATCCGCTTGTCCTCCCGCATATCAAAATTCTGAAATCTCTTGAATCGGCGCAAGACGAGATCAGAGCAGATGATGTAACTTCCCAAAACACAAGCGAGACCCGAGCAAATGGCCAATAGCCATGCCCGTCCGGTATCAGAGAGAGGCATCGTCGTCGTGAAGAGTAAGTGACTGGCCTGTGACGGGCGCTGACGTAGACGTGCAGTGTTATTGTGTAGGCAGTGTTGCGCAGTAGCCTGTTTGGGAAGCTGATAAGAGATTGCAATGAAGCACAGCTGTCGCAAGAAACTGGATATAACACAAGCAAATAGAATGACAGCAATAACAGGAAGTAGAAACCAAAATATTCAACTAAACAATTGCGGGTATTTCAAAGCAGCATTGCCTCAGACCGGATTATTAAACTTGGTTGAGGAGACGGAGCACATTTTGGCGCCTCTGAATGTGCACCAAGCTTATGCGGCGCAGAAGGCCAAAGTGCGGGTAAACATGTGGTGATATAGAGTCGATAAGGATAGACTTCTGGGAATGGAAGGCCCAACCACGGCGTCTGGATTGAAGCATGTGCAGAGGAATTGGTTTGCAACGGAGTGTGTTTCTTAATCAGTGCTGGGTTTGTGTGGGTTCGTGAAGAAAGAATTGTTCAGCAGCAGTCAATTGAACAATGGAGAAGAAACTGGTGCTTTTATACCTGTTTTTGTCCACGGTATCTGTTATTTGCGATATGTACACAAAAGTCGTGCTACGACCAACAAGGTGCACCAACAAGGTACAATATCCTCGAAAAGAATGCAATTCTGCGCTGTCGATAAGCAATAAACATAACAAGAGCGTCATGAGACCTGCGCGCACCCATCGTTTACTACTTGCCATTTGTAGTATTCTTTTTGCGCTGCCACACAGCCTTTACATCCCAGCAGATCTAGAGTAGATTTACGCAAATGAACAATTACAAGCACTTTCAAATTGACTTGAAGCAATTTAAAGCCAGCGAAAGGCTGTTGGCTGAGCAGACGCGCGCACTTGCATAGATGCGGCTGCAACTGCACTATTGATGCGGCAGTTATGCAGCGGCGCATAGATACATACACACCAGTTCGCGTTCCTGTTCCTGACCGCATCCTCGACGCGGTCGTGCTTGCCCGTTGTCGCGCTTCTTTGTTGCTGTTACGATTTGTGCTGTGGATAAGTGCAGTAGTAATGCAGTCCGAGCAGCAAGACTTTGCGGAAAAACCGCCGTCACCGGCGCCGAAACCGGCTCGTTTGCCGTCTAAGCAAGCTACTTTGACCGTCCGAGCAGTTCCGCCGAAACCGTCAATCGCGCGCAGGATAAAAACAACCTGGATTGAGTTTGTGATGTGGATTAAGATTGGTTTGCTTAGGCTCCAGCGACGGATTACCGGGTATTTTGCGCGATCGTGAAAAGTGCATTAATCAATCTCGACTTGACTTTACCTTCCGTCCCTATCTCAAATTGAAATCATCTATGTACGCGGACAGCACACATACACACACACACACACACACACATATATATATATATATGCGTGACTTACATACGCACCACATGCATTATACGGATCTAGACGGCACGATACGCAGTTGTTCATTACCAGCATCAAAGCGGGTCACTACTACTACTATGATTACTTCATGTTCATTTACATTTTGTTTGAGTTAGAGGCAAGCGTGACTTTCCGGCGTTCATTTCATCATATTCTGATTTCTTGTATTCGTTTCAATTAGTGCTTTTCTGCTCTTTCGAGAGCTTCAAATCGACTCTTCAGTTCAATGTATTTCGTAGTTTACTCTTTAGAGCCGTCTTTAAACTGTGCGCTCGTGCTCATATTGTAGCTGCTGAGAACCACGCCGCACTCCCCCGCCTTATTAAGTGAGTTCTGCGGAGTCAGGCATTTCTCGGTCATCCTCTATTCGCCGCTGTAAACACGTAGGAACAACTGGTGGTGCTTTTGCGAATATTCGTGCTGAATGGGGAGGTTCTTTCTTGTTTCAGTTTGCTGAGAAGCTGCTCGCTTGACTCATCGTCCGAATCTACTCACTCGAAAGGGCCAAATATTAGTCTTTACTACAAACTAACATGGCGCCGCCAGAGGACACCAATCGCGAGAATAGAAAAGGAACACTGGAATATGGTACCGGCGGACTAGAGATCAGAGAACCTAACGAGAGCAGGAAAAAGCGAAGTATATCTGATTTCCAAGACGATAAAATTGATTATCCGCGTCGAAGAGCTGTCATTGCCGTCAGTACTTCTCATCTACCAAAACCTGCTAATACGCATTTCAGCTACTGACAATTATTTCCAATAGTGTGAGATTTGTCGGGCAAGAAAATCAAAATGCGATGGTGCTCAACCAAAATGTCGCTTGTGTCGCGAACTCAACGCAGAGTGCGTGTACCGAGAACGAGGAATAAAGTAAATGCCATTCTTCATCCCTCTTTAATTTATACTTACCCAGCTCCTCTTCTTAATCTAGACTTGATGCTCGAGACAAATTGATTATTGATAAATTAGAGAATATTGAAGATTTGCTTCAAAAATCAATGGCCGAACGACAACAAGGACAGCACGATGTTCAAAATCAAAACTTCAGCATCGAACAGTATCAGCAAAATTACCATCTTCAAAATAATGCGCAGCCTGCTTCAGATTTTAATTCACCAACCTCAAAATCATTACCAGAATTTTTGACTTCTGGAATTCAGCACAGCTCACCTTCAATATCGCAGCACAGCTCAAGTAGAGATGTAGCTAGCGGAAGTACAGGAAGTGAATACGTATTCTCGATTCCAGAACAGCACTGTACACCCTGGCTTCATTTATTTCAAAATCAACGAATTTCAAGCCTATTAACGAAAACACCTCCTTCTACACATGCCCCTTTACGTCTAGAGTCGTCTCGTGCTCCTCTCCGATTGAATCCGAATGTATTGTTGGATCTGTCGCATATCCAACCACTAGTCACTGCGTATTTCAAAAATGTTAATCCTTTTTACGCAATTGTGTCTCCTTTTGGATGGCAGTCGTATTATAGAGTTGCTTTATCAAACGGCTTCCGCGGCGGACCGGAAAGCGTTATAGTATTAGTTGTCTTAGCTTTAGGACAAGCAAGTACGGAAGACTCAATAGCTACTTTGCCGAAAGATAGACAAGTGCCTGGAATCAATTTTTTTGCCAGCGCATGGCCACTGGTTGCTAACTGTATGATGGGAAATACAATTATTGATGCACAAGCACTTATGCTTACGAGTGCATATTTGTTTTATCTGGTGCGCCCGTTAGATGCTTGGACATTAATTTCAGCTATATGTACAAAAGTTCGAGCTATTTTGACAATCTCACCTCCTGAGGAGTTATTACATGACGACAAAGAATTATTTGAGCGTATATTTTGGAATGCTTTAGTTTTGGAAAGGTAAAAGCCCAGTCTGTTAATCTTATCTGATTCTATATTATATTATATTATTTAATTTTTTAATTTTCTCCGCTAATACTTCATCTGGTAGTGATTTACTCGCAGAACTAGACTTACCACATTCAGGTATTGAAACGCATGAAGATGATGTAGGCTTACCATCAGGATTTCAAGCTACTGAAGAATCAATAGCAATTGCTCCAGGAACGGATGATTTATGGTATTTCTTAGCTGAAATTTCACTCAGAAGACTACTAAATCGAGTTCATCATATGTTATACTCTAAAACTACTCGGAAAATGCCTATATCTTCTTATCATCCGATTGTTCAAGAGCTTGATTTTCAACTTGCTCAATGGTATGAGAACTTACCGCAAATTCTCAGGTTTACTTTTGAACGACAGAGAGTTGATAACAGATTTGCAACTGTACTTCGACTTCGATATTTTGCTTGTCATAGTATTATTTGGAGAGTATATGTTGAAATATCACTTGAGAATGAAGAGTTATTAAAAGACAGTCGGATAAGAACGGGTGCGGCAAGATGTATCGAAGCATGTTTGCGGCAAGTGGAAGATGTGGAAGAGCATGAAGCTGGACATATTGCATACCTTTGGCAAGGATCATTATCGATAGTTGGGCATGTTGTGACTTTAATGGCAGTAACATTGTCTCAACCACTATCTGCATTACTTCCTCATTCAATGACAAGAATGGCGGAAATTATTATAGCAGGCGTTCAGACTATTTCGCAAAATGGAAAACTTGCGCCATCTATTGAAGCTGCTGCTGATTCTTTACGCGATGCTGAACACCAATGGGCTAAGAAAATACAGGCTATGGGAGTGGATGTCGAGCAAATCAAGAGACAAGGTATTTTACGCCACGGTCGGACTAAATCTCTTGATGCACTTGAGAAGCAATCGCCTAACGTAGTATTATCACCATCTGGTAAGTTTCCATCAGATAAACCATAGTATATGATTATGTATTATTGTATATTAACAACGAAATAAAATTTTTTTTAACACATATTCTTATGCTAAAACCAAACAACCCTTATTTATGTTCTTTTAGTATGCACTATTCCAAAGTACCGAATCTCTAGGCCAAATACGTTTATACAAAGACATTGCAATGGTATCCTGAGGATTAATAGGACCATTAAAGGTGCATTTAAAGTATCCATGAGTTCCAATACTTTCCTTGATATATCCAGATCTGCCCATTTTGGTATATAACGGAACTGCTTTATACCAGGCGATATCTTCAGCGTTGAAAAACATATATCTAACCGTAACAAGTTTTTTGTGAATTTTATATGGATATCCTGTAATCACCACTCTCTTTGTCATAACTCTTGACGAATCAGCATTTTCAACACTACCAGAAGCAACAAGTTCAACTCCCTTCTCAGTCTCTTTGAGCAATAAGACAGGTGTATTTCCAAACGAGACAGGAGCAATAGCAGTCGCCATAGCAGTTGTACCTTGATGTAAAAATCTTTCAAGCTTGTAAACATGATTAGGGGTTCTTCCAATTTCAGAGAAAATAGGATTAATAGCGTATCTTCGCGGACCACACTGTAAAATAAGTGACTCCTTAGTGGGAATTGGCTCCTCGTACTCGGTGTTGGGAGTTACAGACATATTTAAAACAACCTTTTTATTCTCGTATCGCAAAAGGGAGAAAATTGCAAGAAAGGACCGTGTGGACAAAGAGTCATACAGATCTTTTGATGCACGAATATAAACGACAACACGAGTTCCAGCCTAAAAGAAAAATTAGTTCAATCAAATCATAGCAAACGTAAAGAACAGAAAGCAAAAACATACAGGAACACCAGTAACTCCAGCCTCTTTCATAGCTCTATTCCGCGAAGCTCTAAAATTCTGGAACCGAGCAAGTCTATTCCAATCATCGGGAGTTCTAGAATCCGTTTCTTCAGAATCCCAAGCACTTGTTCGTAAATTGCGAAGTCCTCTGTATCTCGCGAATCTTTCTTTGGCAGATATTTCGGGTGAAAGTTCGAATTCGTCGGGAAATTCAAGCTCCTCGCGCTCGCGTTCGCGGTATGCCTTTAGTCTATAAGAACATAAACATTAGCTATAGATTTTATTTAAAAAGACACAGCACGAGAGAGCTTACTGCCGGGCTTCTTCTTCAGGCGAAAGATCAGCAAACATCTCACTCTGAGCATCAAACTCAGTAGCCGCATAATCAGTGGCCGTAGGAGCATAACCACCTTCCCTATCATCAAGTTCCATTTCTTCATCAGATTCATCATCGCCATTATCACCGTCATCAAATTCATCATCTGAGTTTTCTTCAATAATCCAACGTGCTTGATATTCTGACATTCCCTTTGGAATGTGATTTTTATCTTTAAGTGTGGGTTTGATAATATCATCCTCACCCTCATCATGTAAATAGAAATGATCATCTAATTGTACACCTTCAGGTATTTCGGGCATTCCGCCATCCATATCTTCCTCGTCGCCACTTTGCTGCGCGCGTTCGACATATGGATTAGTATCATCTTGATCATCAGTAGGTAAAGCCATAAAATTGCCTGTAAACTGATTATTTCCAGTATCAACCACCATTTGAACATCTGCATTATCATTTCCACCCGCAGAACAAATTCTATCAATTTGAAAATCACCAGCACCTGGAATATGAACTAACCTGTCAGGATTCAATTTCTTTCCTCGGACAGTTCCTTCAATGGCAATTAGACCACCTGTAGGTAATGAGGTATCGTCAACATAAATTGCTCGGTCTGCGAGTAAATATGCTCTACTGTCACGCCATTGTACGCCCTTTGGGAACTGTTGAGTTAGAGCTCTTACGACATTCAAACAGTCCTGTCTTGTTTCCACACAGTGAACTTTCTCCTGCTCAGCAAAAAAATGAGTGATATATGACAGCAGAGATTTTTTTAATTCAGTTTGCATCTTTGCGGATTCAACTTCAGCAAGGTGTTGCACGATAGTGTAAACAGTAGAAACACCTTGAGCGACAATAGCACGTAAAACAGTCTCACCAAAATGATCAACTTCCTGCTTGGCAGATAATCCAAAGACAACAAAATCAGCTACCTGAGCGGCATTGATCATGGAAGTGAAATGTCGAGGAGGTATTATATACTGAATTCTCTGATTAAATCGTTCGATAGGAACAGTGAATGCTCCACTGTAAGGTACATCAATCGAGATATCAACGCTCGCATTAAAATTTCTCACAATCGTCTCGCTATCAACATCAGGACATAAAGGAATAACCGCCTACGTCACGTAAAGAATTGTTAAAACCTCAAAATAATAATAATAATAATAACAGTAGAAAAAAAAGAAATTTGATACGTACCACAATTCTAGGAACACCTTTGCGGCCATCAAATAATTTACGACTGGTAGTAATCTCTTCTTTCTTTGCTAGCATCAACTGCTTTGCCTTATTCCGACGTTCGAGTTTAGAGATTGCATGAGGTTTTTTAGATCCAGATCCAGATTTTTCAATTTTTCCTATTATTCAAACAGCATTAGCAAATATAGTTGAGTTTAGTATTAGTTGAATCAATAAAATTGAAGAATTTACCTTTATTCTGAGCTTTAAGAGAACTCTTGCTCGTATGTTTTGATTTGAACGGTTTCTGCTTTTGTTTCAGCGAAGAACGGTGGTGATGCATCATCTCGTTCTATTCTGATACACAGTGTATATGTATATATATATATGTATGTATATATTCGTGTTATAATAACAATATTACGAACTGCTATAGAGAACTCTTCTAACTTTGCCTTGCTTAGAATAATTTTTTTTGGAAAGTCCCGTTGGGAGTTAAAGCAAAAATCAGTGATGTTAGGGTTTTTCTGTATTTGTACAAGTTGGGACTTTTTTTTTATGTAAAGGAATTGCCGCCGCACGAGAAACTTTTTCTTTTCTGGTTTTGAGTGAGGAATAAGTTGATTCTTTATTATCTTTTTTTCCAGTTTAGTTTAGTTTGATTTATTTTGTCATGTCGGCTCTTGAGGTGAATAGCGGCATTCATATGAAAAAGGAGGAAGATGGGGAAGTGGGTGTTAGGGAGATTGAAGAGGTGAAGACGGAGCTTAGTCTAGGATCAGTTAAATCTCGGCCAAAGAAGGTGAAGATACCTACATTATTTGCTTACAACACTTTATATTGTAACTAACAATTAATAATACAGTCTTCTCACAGAGTCAAAGATGCACGATTAAGACATTCTTTAAGAAGAACTGATGAAAAGTTTCGACAAGCGAAAGCAGCGGTTAAAGCCACTGAACTGCTGCTACAAGAAGAAGCAGGATTTCTGGAAGCAGAGGGTATGGAGAAGACATATAAATTCTCACAAGAAGAACTAAAAAAGAACGTTGATGTCACTACCGCTTCAAAAGCTTTTGATCTCAAACTTCCTGATTTTGGACCCTATGAAATCGATTATACAACTAATGGTCGAAAGATTTTACTTGGAGGACGAAAAGGTCATATTGCTTCATTTGACTTTCGCGAAGGTGTTTTAGATGCGGAATTAAATGTCAACGAGACAATCAGAGATGTTAAGTATTTGCACAATGATCAATATTTTGCAGTAGCACAGAAAAAATACGTTTTTATTTACGATAAAACTGGCGCTGAAGTTCATTGTTTGAAAAAGCATATCGAAGTCACTCATATGGAATTCTTACGTTATCATTTTTTACTTTCAACTGTTGGAAACGCAGGTTGGCTCAAATATCAAGATACTTCAACTGGTGACCCAGTATGTGAATTACGAACAAAAATGGGTCCTAGTACAGCTATGGCACAAAATCCTTATAATGCTATTATTCATCTTGGTCATTCTAATGGAACTGTATCTTTATGGTCACCAAGTTCAACTACTCCACTAGTGCGAATGCTGTGTCACAAAGGACCTGTTAGATCGATTGCAATCGATCGTGGCGGGCATTATATGGCATCAGCCGGTGCGGACGGGCAGCTTAAAATCTGGGACGTTAGAATGCATAAAGAGGTCCACGCATATTACACTCCCACCCCAGCCACGTCTTTGACAATTAGTGATAGAGGCCTTCTCGGCGTTGGTTGGGGTCCTCATGTGACTGTTTGGAAGGATGCTCTGAAAGTCAAGCAAAAGTCACCATATATGACACATCTTAGTCCAGGTTCAGCTGTGAACGATCTGAGGTTTTGTCCTTTTGATGACGTTTTAGCTTTTGGTCACGACGAAGGCGTTTCAAGTCTTATTGTCCCTGGTTCAGGAGAACCAAATTTTGATGCATTGGAAGTTAATCCTTATGAAACTGCTCAGCAACGTCGCGAGACTGAGGTTCAAGGCTTACTTAATAAGTTGCAACCAGAAATGATTGCAATTGATCCCAATTTTATTGGAGAAATCGATTCTCGAGCACCGAGTGAGAGAAAACAAGCACTTTTGTTAACTACAAGTGAGACTGATAAAAATAAGGAAGAAAGTCAAAAATTACAGCCAAAGGCTAAAACTAGAGGCAAAAATTCTGCTCTACGAAGATATCTTCGAAAGAAAGCTAATAATGTTATCGATGAACGCAGACTTCGGGTTCAAGAATCTTTGGAAAAGGAGAAAATCACGCGTCAAAATTATAGAAAGAAACAACGCGGATTACCCGTTGATGATATGGAGATGGGTCCTGCATTGTCGAGATTCGGTAAATAGGAGAGTTTTGTATGTTATGGATAGTTATGAAGATATAGTTTAAATATAAAGCCCCGCATTAGACACATATCGGTATGTACATTATTAAACTCATTCTACCTAAACGTTGGCAATCATATAACTATGCGTAAAGAAAATAAACCCAAATTCTCGATCACAGCAACATTTCACTCCTTTCGCTCTCTATAACGGGTATTTGTTGGGCTCCTTTTCCAAGTCCAATCCGGCGGCTAACTGTTTCTTATGCTCCTCATCCAAAAACTTCAACACAATTTCTTGGTACTTTTGTTTACCCTTGTATATAGCAACATCATCAGTCCAGGCTCTCATACCATCGGCTAAACGACCTGGAAGATAAGGTTCCTTTGCCATCTCAGTGAGTGGTACGAAATAAGTTCGCTGAGATAATGGTATATCAGCATTTATCAACAATTTAAAGTAAACACAGAAATGTAATAGAACTCACGATCGTGAATACGACTCCACCAGATTTAGGCAATTTGCGAAGACTTTGTCTTTCTGAACGAAAATGAACTTTACTAATATCAGAAGCAAAAGCAGCAGCATTCCAACCAATATCATCACTATCCTCAGATCCAATTGCGGATGACCATCCCAAGTCATCATCGGTTTGGAGAAAGTACTAGAAATAAAAATAAAAGAAGCAATATTTTAGTATTCGTCCTCTTGTTTATAAAAAAAATAAAAGTTAGAAACGCACGTTATTTCTAGCAACTGGTTTATCAACTTTCAATTTAACGAAGAATCGCTCCATTGATGATTGTAATTTCTCTTTAAATTGAGGAACATCACCCGATGTATGAATTTCAGCTAATGGCATTCCAAGTTTGTCTGATAATCTCCAGAATCCTGTTATTTTGTTGAAGTTAGTATTTGTTGAATTTGCGTACTATAAGATAAACGTAAAGACGTACCTGCAAGGAGTATACATCCAGCTTTCAGATAATACTGGCCATCTTCACCAGGCATCATAATCGCAAGATCATCTTGAACCAGCAGCGCGGCAATTTCCATTGGATCTTTTTTCAGCGGACGTTCAACGATATTGAATTTTTCTCCAGTAACCAAATTATCGATTCCAACGTCGGTACGTTTAAAAAGTGTAGGATATCTAGCCGGCAGCCAACTCCTCAATTCTTCTAAAAGTTCAATCGCAGCGTGAAAGGTATCAGGAGCAGTCGCTACTAACTTTTCACCGCGCTCTTGTAACCTCTCAACTTTTCGACCGTGGAATTTGAGGAATTCATTGTCAAGCTCAATCCAGTCCTCCCATTGCAAGTTTCTGATGCCCATTGTGACATGGTAATTGTGTTTAAACGGGCGATAAGAAATTGGCTTTGTAGTTTTGATATCCCAGCCTGGATATGGTCCTGGAGTAGGAGTCTTGTATTCAACTGGTTTCCAAGCTAATGAGATTAGTTAGCTGTAAACTCGAGGTAGTTTAGTAGACTTCTATATTACCATTTGGCATTTGCTTCTCAGCAGCAGGCTTATTCGGCGAAGGTGCACTTGTCCCTCTAAAGACCTGAACCAACTTGACAGTTATCAGAACAACCTGAAAGACGATAATTACAGCTGCAAGCATCAAAGTAAGTTCTCGACGAGTAGCAGTTGCGAAGTAGTTCTGAGCATAGCTGGCAGCGGCCTCAGAGCCCGTTTGAACGTGGAGGATGATGAGGTCGAGGACATGATCCGCTGCTTTGAGATACTGCGTCGTCTTTTCAAGTACGATAGCCATTGCTGTTTTTCCAAAGACTTATTAAAAGCTGGAATATGCGATAAACAGCGTTCAGTATCAGTAAATATAAACAAACAACTACTCTACACTGCTCCACACTGCAATTATTCACCATATTCGGTGAGCGGAGGCATATTTAGCGGCGTGCGGCTTATCGTAATCGGGATCAAAGTCCTCGCGACAGGCCAAAATATAGACCTTGTTTGGGACAACTTGTCCGAGTTAAAAACTTTGTTTCCCGATAGTCTTGTTTGGCATAACGCGATAAGGCATAGTAATGTATTCAATTTATCTTATGTACAAAAACAGTATCTATTTCAACCTCGATTTTAATAGGCAATAAGACACTAAGCTTCTATGGTATAGCCTGTTATCTGCCGGTATGCTCCTCTCAATGCCCACAGGTAGCTTAAATACCCTCGCCATAAGACTACTCTCATCGTTATCCAGCAGTGCAGAGCAATTGAGGATCTCCCACGACTCTGTATCTAAAATATACTGCTTCTCAACACCTCCTTCCACATCTGAAACAGTGTAGTTTGAATCAACCATGTAATCACATTCACTTAACGGTATATAAAGCGACATCTCCTGTCGATTCACATTATTCAAGTTTTCTGGAACCCGCGAAGCTCCATCAAGCCATGACTCTCCCATAAACTCAGTAGGTAACATGCCGTCGAAGTCGCTTTGAACAAACTTTAATCGCATGTTATCAGGCAAGAAATAAGACGACGGAAAACGATACCATTCGCGACCGACACAGACATTTTGAATCTCATTACTATTGTTTAATTGAGGTTGCTGATAAAGCGCACTGTACACATCCAACGGTGCAAAATAAAATGAATGTAAAGCGGATATTCTTAATATACTCAAAAGAGCAATCACAGCGACCAATACAAGATCAAGGAAGTACTCAACCGCAACAATAGTCTTTGCCGGAACTTCTAGAATCCTATAAATTAACTTGATCATTGTAATTGCACAATCAACAAAGAAAGCCGCGTTCATGCAAATTAATGGATACACCACATAAAAAAAACGCTCTTCCTTATGCGGTTGAGAAAAAAAAATAAAACACCATACAAATAAAGGTGTCAGAATAATCGCAATCTTTGAATTCGAAAGCTGAGGGTAAAAAGCCTGTCTTGAGGAGGAATTGAGTAACCGAATAACCTAATTTTCATAATTAGCTTATTAATATACGATGTGCACCCGTCAGACTTCCCCACGTACCAAAACTAACACTGAAAATAAAGCAAAGATTGCTACTAAGTGAAAATTTAGAGCTAGATTCATTGCATAATAAGTCCACTTTTCTGTTCCGAAAATATTGGGTCCAGTATCATCTGAACCTAAAACATTGTAAAGAACAATATTTAATGGCACAATTTGAAATTTATGAAATGCATAAGAGTCGAAAGCAACAACAATAGCTAGTAATCCAAATGAGACAAAACTTGCTTTAATAATCTTTATCAAAAGATTCACTCGAACGGATTTCGTAAGTTGTACAAACAGTCCCAACAGAAAAGGTAAAGAAGAAGCCAATGAAAAAGGCCATCCCAAAATTGCACTGACGGCAAACACAAAAATTGCAGTTCCAGGAGATTGTAAACTATTTTGATTTAAAATTTGCGCATATGCTAACATTACAAAATACATTGAAAATGAAGATGGTAAATATGTAACTGAAGCATGAAACATTCCCGTTGCAGTTACGGAAAAGAATATAAACCATTGAGCGGATGTTTTAGATACATTTCGTGATAATGAACTATATAGCTGAACTTCACAAAATGCACAGAATGATCCTAAGATCGTTCGTAAACCAAAGAACAAGCCAGCCTATACAACCTTTAATGTTAGTTAAACTCCTCTAAAGTTAGATCTAATAAAAATGACATTGACCTCTGAAAATCCTGCTAATTTACATAAATTGACAAGAATTGCATGGAGCCAAGCATAACTCCAACTTCGAATCGCGTATAATGGAGAGTATTCCCAAGTTTGTAAACCAAATCCATGAGTCAAGTAATGTGTTGGTTCCCAATAGTTAAAAACTGAATATAAATAAAAGGAAGATTAGCAATTTCAACACTTGCATATCTCAAATATTCATCTGTTTCGGTTTTATTCACCTTCATCGCAATCTGGAATAATACTAAATCGAGCACATAATGATCGGATAGCAGCAACAACACTAAACACGAACAACAAATGCTGATATGACAAATCACCTGGCACCTTCTCAGTTCTTTCAGCTTTGACGCTTCTAGACATTATAACCTATTATCTTCAGATCATTAAAGAAAATCGATATATTCATCGCGACATAATGACGGCGCGTTAAAGACATGTAAACTCTAATCCGAATTCAATTTTGAAACAAACGTAATCATAAGGGTTTTGTGTAATATGAAGAAGGAATTTATATACCTTTTGGGTTTTCAATAAATTAGAGAAAGTGAATGAGGATTTCATAACAAGGCATTGCTTGTATATAGCATAATCGTTGGTTATCAGTTGCAGAGATTCATCCGGAGTTATCTATCCGTGTTTTAACAGGTCTCTGTAAAAAAACAAATAGACCAATATGGAAAACGAGCCAGCAAAAGAAGATGCGTCCGTCGAAGAACAACAGCCTGTTGAGTCAGTTGTAGTAGATGCATCTGCTTCGAACCCGAATGTCCAAATACCTTCTGTGAAAGAAGACGTTCTAGCTGATGATGATAACCAGATAGAGGCGCAAGAAGAGCAAGTCGTCGTTGTTGAAGATGCGACTCCTGCGCCCGCTGGGAACGCCAGTATTGCTGTGGAACAAGATGAAGCTGTTGCGTCTCAATCTAGCTTTGAACGTACTTTGATTAATCCCGAGAAACCCGTTCACTATGAGTCGGATGAGGAAATCGCGCCCCAGATGACAAAGTCGGATGTGGATGGTGCTGCAGTAACTCACCCTTTCTTACTTGAGGAAGCCGAAGGATCTGAAGCTGCTAGTGAAGGCGATGGTAGCGCGCCCAGTACCGGAGATCCGGTTGCTGTACTCGACGTGGCTTCAGTAATGCCGGTATCAAACAATGACAGTAATCCAGCTGACAAACCTGTGAATGAAAAAGAAAGCCCAGTCGCCACAGCTTTAGAGGACAAGAATGATTCCAGCTCTTCCGATAGCTCTTCTGACGACGAAGATGACGATAAAGAGGAAGGAGAAGAAGAAGAAGAAGAAGAAGAAGAAGGGGAGGTTGAAGAGTCTGTGACTGGTAGTCCTGGTGCAGTTGCTGACGATGAGTTCGACGAAGGTGATTCTGGTCCCTTAAAGACCAAAAATGAGATCCTGGACGAACCTGTTAAGCCCATCGATGTAGAAATAGGGCCTGATGAACAGATTGAAAAGCTAGGAATTGTTGAACGAATTGTAGGCAAAACCGTTATTGTCGCTGCGTTTACTACGGGCGAATATCGCGTGTTGGACCAAGATTCAATCCTGGTCTTTGACGATCGTAAACCTTTTGGACGCGTGAGTTTTTTCTTATTACTTATAGACAAATATTGATTACACAGGATTAATGGAACCTTTTTTTCAGGTACATGAGACCCTTGGTCCGGTTCAAAAACCGATATATTCGGTTAAATTTCCAACCGATGCTGAAGCCGCGAACTTTTGGTCTGAAGTGGGAAAAGAAGTTTACTATGTTCCTCGATTCAGTACGTTTGTTTATACAAACGAGATTAAAGCTATCAAGGGCAGCGATGCGAGTAACTGGAATGACGAAGAGGTTGATGAAAATGAACGAGAATTTTCCGATGACGAAGCGGAATTGGAACATAAACGACGATTAAAGCAAAAGGATAATCAGCGAAAAAAGAAAGATGTTCCAAAACCTGAACCACATCCGCGATCACCTAATCTTCGAAGACCAATTCCTCAAGCTTCTAACGTTTCATTTGCTGATTTGGCTGGTGAGGATGTTGCGTTTCTTGATCAATTAGCTGCGGAGGTAGAAAATAAACGGAAGAGAGAAGTTGATGAAGATGATGACGAAGATGCTTATGAACCTGAATTTCAAAATGCAATGGAATACCAAGATTCTTCAAAAGATTCAGAGAAATCTGATGCAGTGAAAGATAATCAGAACATTCCGCAGCAAAGTCAAAAGAAGGAAACTGCTGCTATTATTGATGAGGAACCATACCATACTTTAACTCGTCCGTCAAATCTTTTGCTGAACTCTAAGCAGCCTCCTCCTCCTTCTCGTCCTCGAAACGATAACAGAAGAATGCCGCTTTCTCCTCAAGAGAGCAGAGGGTCGCATGAAGGTGCAGAGTTTGCTGGTCTTACTCATAGTCAAAAGCGTCGATTGCGAAGGAAGAGAAAAGAAGGCCGGGAGAGATTTGGTGATAGGCTTGATGAAAGGTCGAGAATTGATGAAAGGCCAAGAGGTGATGAAAGACCAAGAGGTGATGAAAGACCGAGGGCTGATGAAAGACCTCGCTGGCAAGATCGTGGACGAGAAGATACTCGACGAGATTATAATGACAGATACCATTCAAAACCACAGGATGATCGTCGACAAAAACCAGCATATCAATCAACTTCGCCCTCGGCTCAGAGATCTGCACAATATTCTTCACAGCCTACAAGGAATCCTTACTCAGTTGAACCTTCAGGTGCTCCGTACTACGGGCAGATTCCTGCGTTACCACAGCAATCTAATCTACCAAGTTTTGCGCAGCAATTACCACCTGGCGCACACATCAATCCAGCATTCGTCCCTCAGCTTCAGCAGCAACAGCAGCTGCCCGCCTATAACCCATATCAAAGTCAGCCGGCCACTTTACCAATTCAGCAGCAGCAAGCTCAAACCTATCTCGACCTTCTTCAAGCACAAGTTCGTCAACAACTTCTCGCTAGATCACCTGCACCAGCTCCACCAGCAGCTCCAATACCTGTTCCACCCCCTCAGCAACCCCCTATCCAACCTAGTTTCCAGAATCAAAGTCAGGCCCAATTACAGCAGCAGCTACAAGCTCTGTTACATCAAATGCAAGTAAATGCAGCTCAAGCAGCACCAGCGGGCTCAACACCTGCTGTGCCAGCAGTTAATCAAGCACCAGCCGATGCATTCGCCCAAGCTCAGTATCAATTAAATCTACTCGGTGTGCTGGGAGGCGCGGCCCAGCAGCAGCAGCAGCAGCAGCAGCCTCCTGGCCCTAATAACGGCGATCCGCGCGCGCCGCCGAGCGACCCACGTCGTCGATATTAGGAAGTATCAAAACAATCCCTGTTTTTATTTATTTTTTGTATATAGAATACTGAAAAACTATTTACTGTTTTACTTTTTTTTTTTTTTTATTATTTACATTCTTGGCAATCTTATCTATTATTGGAATTCAAAAAGGATGAAAAGAAAATGTCTATAATAAAATCACAGCGACGAAAAGCAGAAAAATTACCTTGTAAATGTGAAAAAAAAACAAAGGCCAAAAAGTAAAATAAAAAAATAAAAAAAGAATTAAAAGGTCGGATAGATAAAAAGCAAACAAAACGACAATACTAAAACCTGAATTACCCCACAAAAAAACGAAAAAAAAAATACATAGATTAATTAGTTAATTTATAAACAAAAAGAAAAAGATGAGAAAGAAATAGCTGATAGAACTCCTTTAAAATTGCTATGATTCAATTGATAAAAGCAATTATGTATGTATACGCGTAAGTAATCAAAAAAAAAATCAAATCAAATGAAAACAGAAGCTTCAGTGAACTTCTGAGACGCTATTTTTCAAAAAACTGTTTGTGTCTAAGTAGATGAGGAAGCCTGAGAGACAGCGTCAAGGACTTTCTTCTCAGCGGTTAAAACAGCGGCTTTTGCCTGTTCTAAGTGAAGTGCTTCTGCTACTTTATGTTCAACGACGTGTTCACGATCAATTGCGTCCTGGACTTTTGTCTTTGTAGAAAAAGTGAGGAATGAAAGATAAGCTTGCCAAATTACACCGGCAGCAGAGTTCACGAGACCACGGAAGTGAGGTGGGATAAGTGTGAAATTGAGGATAACGACGTTAGGCCAGAACATGCAGCCGTTCATCCAGGCAATGGGGACTCGTTGCTTGAGGGCGGCGACGATCTCGTCTTTGTCAGTCATGCCTTGCCACAGGAGACCTGAGGTGATGAAGGACGAGAGGAAGAACGGCGCGAAACAAGCCTGATTCGCAACGCACTTGAGCGCAAGAGAGATATATTTGTTTGGATGGTTTATGTAGCGGCCCATGATCAGGAACCAGCGGTATGTAGGCAAAGAAAGCAGCGAGCCCGTGACCATGACCTTGACCGTTCGCAGAGCCAGATATTCTTCGTCCGGTGTAATCAGCAGCTGGGAAATAGTATCACCAACGAAACCGACAACAAGAGCCTGAAGCATTTGGGTTATATGTGGCCGCCGGTCGTGAAAGCGTTTGTAAGCTGTGGAAATCCCGGTTGCTTTTGAAGGCGGGGGAGACACGGGAGCTTTTACCGCGTCGGAAGTTATCCTCCTCCGGAAGTTGCGAAGGAAAGTATTCGTCTGCTCAGTAAGCGTACGCCTAATTGCTGAATAGCGCAAATACATTGTACAAGTAGGTAAAATTTCAAGTTACTGAAAAAAGAGAAAGAATAACAGAAAGGGCGGCGGAAGCTGATAAGCACGAAGGAGTATTCAAAGAGTCGTCGCATTAAAACATTTGCGAACACCGACTTTGCGTTCCGAGACAATAATCCCGAGCCGGAAAATCCTCATCTCCGAGGTTCTCGGCCCCCGACAACAACAACACAACGACATTTTGATTGTTAAAGCCTAATTTGTATATAATTGAGGTAAAAAAAAAATTACTATTGCAAATGAATTAAATCTAAGGGTAGTAGTCAGATATAACAAAACACAAGCTCTTTTAGATTCAACGGATGGTTGGGCACGAATTGTTCCTATTTAGTTGTTTTGCCCTTCTTTCTGCAACCATTTTTATATCTCACCCATCATCTAATAACAGAATTCATCAAACAACTTGTTTACTATTTAATATAACACACAAATATATGTACAAAAATACTATATCATCGACCTCAGCAAAGAAGAACGGATATATAAAATGACTAATTTCTGACTACATTAATCACGTGACCTTAATGGCAAAAACTCAAAAACAAAAAAATCTCTCTGCCGAGTCTAGAGAAGGTAGACGAATTACATCTTGATATAATTCATCAATTTTGCAGTCCAAACAAAACTATAAAAAGAAAAAGGACCAAAGAAGAGAGGATTTTATTTATTTATAATTTCTACGTTGAGAAAAAAAAAGTTCGATTCGGCTTTTTTTTATATACCAGGATATTTTTTTTGATATTTAGGGATTTTAGTAGAAAAATTAACCAATTCAACGACTAATTTTCTATTGGCAAATAATTGTTGATCTTTTCTTTTTATTTATTTGCTATTTGGTATTTGATTATCTTACGACGACAAAACAAAATAAAAGAAAACAAAAGAGTTAAATAAAAATGGCTGATCATACTAGAGATCCTTGTCCGATTGTCATTGTTAATGACTTTGGTGGAGCTTTCGCTATGGGTGTATGTCTTTTATATGTTAATGTTTTGTTTTGATTTCGATCTGGAGATTATCTTGTTGATACTCGACTTCACTTCTTCATTTGAACGGTAATCGTCGAATCGGGTTTGACTAAAGTTTTCTTATTTCTCTAGGTTATCGGTGGTACAATTTGGCACGGAATTAAAGGTTTCCGAAATTCACCTACTGTATGTGATACTACGATTTTTGTTGTGTTTTTGCGTCTTTAGCTTATTCACGGATGTCTTCTAATGAATTGAATATAGGGAGAAAGAGGTTCCGGAGCACTTGCCGCGATCCGCTCACGCGCTCCCGTTGTAGGCGGTAACTTTGGTTCATGGGGAGGAGTTTTTTCCGTATTTGACTGTGCGATCAAGGGAATTCGCAGGAAAGAAGATCCTTTTAATCCTATAATGGCAGGTTTCTGTACCGGTGGTGCTCTTGCTATGAGAGGTGGATTTAAACATGCGAGAAACTCTGCTATAACTTGCGGTTGCTTGTTGGCGGTCTTCGAAGGTGTTGGAATGGTTATTTCGAGAATGATGACTCCAGCAGCTCCTCCTGTTGCTCAACAACCTGTATGTTGTTCCTTTTTCAAGAAAATTCACTATTGGATATTTGCTAACTTTGTACATAAAATATCATACAGCTCCAGGCGTAAAAGTGTGATCTTAAACTTGTGTTTTTGCGGTTCTGTTAATTATCTCGGTTGCTTGGTCTCGGTTTCTCTCCCCCCCCCCCTCTCTTTCTCCATTTCTTATCAATATTATTATTGTCCTCCTACTTCTTGCGTTTTGCGGTATATATACATATTTTTCGCACAATATTAGTATGTTCTTGGTTTGACAATTTATTTCGTTTTGTTTCCGTCTCACCCTGTATTATAATCTCTCTATACGATACAAAACTACATTTGCAATATCATCTTATATTAAAAATTACATCACGCACTATTGTACATGCGATGAGAAGTTGCGGTGATTCGTTTTCGTATATACATACATTCATACATCCATCCCTTACTCTCTTTTCGCTTTTCGGCGGTATTTATAAAAAGTAAATTTTTTTTGAGTTAAAATAATATTACATTTCTCCAAGTGTTTACGGGAAGACAATTTTTAGTTGATGAAATAAATGTAGTTTTAAAAAAACGAAAAAAATGGTAATGTTTTCTTTTGTAGTTATAATGAAGCATCCAATACAAATGCAGACTTTTTTAAACTTATATACACAAATTAGACATATAAATTACATATCTCCAATTAACTTCGCCGCCTCTTCAATTTCCTCCACTGACAATTGTCCTGGTGCCGCCATAATTGGCATATCAGGATGTGTAACTGGAGTTAGAGTTGTATTTAGAACTCTACTCAATTGACCAATTTTTCCCATATTGATTCCCAGAAAAGGGGTTTCGTTATGTGAATCTCTGAATTGCTCTAATTGAACATTGTCGATTCTGTGTTGTGCAAAACCGACGAATTTGATGATATCTGCCCAGTCTCCTGTAATTGCTTCTTCATATTTAGCTTGCCATTCTGGACCATCCCATTTCCATTTCCCACTAAAATCATGATTTGAAGCGATTAATTTAGTAAACCGACGAGCATCGATTATCTTTTGAATCATCCAATTAGGCCATGAAAGTTCGACATCCAAGTACGCTACTCCGAGCTTTAATGCAAGCATTATTAATTCAAGAGCTTTAGTATAGTCATGATCAGGAAATTTGCCACCTTGCGAAATTGTACGGACGGTGAAAATAATCGGGATTGCAGAATATTTTCTGATAATCCCAATTTGCTCTTGAACGTAAGCAACGCTTGCACTTTGCTCGTGAGGCGCAGCTTGTAAAAGATCAACTCGAAGCTCTAAAGCATCTGATCCTGCGGTAATTTTCTCAATGATTGGCATCGCAACTTGAACATCGGGATAAGTCAAAGCTAAGAAATAAGATCGAGGCTTGGCTAAAATTTTCTCATGAAGTGTAGATACTCCAGTCATAGTCTCAAGAACGCTACCCAAACTCTTACGGAAATGCACAACATCTTTCTCGTCAGAAAGATTATCACTGTAAATCAAGTAATTTGAACATTCGGTAAACCACTGTTCTCGTCGCTGCCAAACGGCAAACATATCATCAACGTAACTAGGTCGTGTAACATCAACTGAAAGATATTCCATAATCAACTTAATATCACGATGAACATGTATAACAATTCCTGCACTCTTAATATACGCCTGCAATAGTTTTTGAGCTTCAGGTATCTCAACAACACCACCTCCGCATGCAAATACATGTCCAGAAGGAAATTTCTCCATAACTTCTTTCAACACAACAAGTTCGAGCTTGCGGAATCCTTCCCACCCGTCTTCATGGATAATTTGAGGAATAGTTCGTCCGGCTTTTTCTTCCATATATGGATCCAAATCTTTGAATTTCATTCCAAGTGCCTCGGCGATCCATCTACCAACAGAAGTTTTTCCAGCTCCACGCATACCAATAATGAAAATACTTCGTCCATTATTAGGAACGAATTTCTTTGCAACAACATCGTCAGCACCTTCAAATCCTTCTTGAGAAACTTTAAACTTGTAGTTTAAAACATCCCAGTATCCAGGCCACGTCTTTTCCACACATCGTCGCTCTTTAATCAAAACTGGACCTGGAGCAGCAACAGCAAGTAAACTGAAACTCATTGCAACACGATGGTCATCATAAGTATGTATACCTCCTTTGGGGATTTTCAAATCTTTAATAGAGGAAACTCCATGAATTTCAATACCATCTGGAAGTTCCGTAGCATAGACACCAAATTTGCCTAATTCGGTGACCATGGCTTCAATACGGTTACATTCTTTAACTCGTTGATTTGCGATTCCTACAATTTGTGTAGGAATAGGCTTTTCATCACTGCTCTCATACGCAACAGCTGCTAAAACACTCGCAGTCAAAAAGGCATCAGTCATAGGCTCCATATCTACCAAGGGTAAAGGCTTTAGACCACCAATAGCAGGACCGGTAACAGTAGTCGAGGTCTCAGTTTGGACAACAGTACATCCCATGGGTCGAAGAACATCAACCGCAAACTTGGCGTCTCCTTGAAGTGAAGCCGATCCAATGTTAGGAACAACGCAAGTAGTTCCGGTGATAGCAGCAAATGCAAGAGGATAAGTTGCCGAACTAGCGTCACTCTCAACAACATATTCAGATGGAGCAGTGTAAACCGCTGTTGGAATCTCATAGGTGTAATCCTCAGTAGTAGACTTCTTAACATACACACCGAAAGAAGCCATCATAGCAATAGTCATATCAATATAAGATTGCGAGATAGGTTTTCCACCAACAAGAGCCAATGTAGTAGGGCTCTCAGCATATGGAGCAGTCATCAAAAGCGCAGAAACATACTGTGAAGAAATAGTTGCTGCAAGCTCAATTCTTCCACCCTTGAGATGCTGTCCAGCGGTAATCCTTAATGGTAAGCAACCCACTGCTTCCAGGTACTCAATTCCCGATCCGTTACCTCTCAACGCGTCCACAAGAGGGGCAATAGGCCTTTCTTTCATACGTTTATTACCAGTTAAAACAAGAGACGGCGCGTCTTCAGCAGGCGCGGCGATAGTAGAAACCGCAGTCAAGAAACGCGACGAGGTTCCGGAATTTCCAAGATAGATTTCTTCAGATGAGGCAACAAGTTTCCCACCTTTTCCTCCAACTCGCAAAACATCTTCACCAGATTCGTTGGAGATCCAAGTAAATTCGGCTCCTGAAAGTTGACTAATGGCATTCATCATGTGCTCAGTATCATCTGATCTTAATAAATTATGCATGTTGGTGGTAGAATTGCTAAGCGCAGCAAGTAGCAAAGCGCGATTGGTAATTGACTTTGATCCTGGAGGAATAACTTCAACTTTTGCTGAAGAATCGAGAGTTGTCGATTTTACTACAGCATCAGGAGACAAGACAAATCTAATATCTTCATCAGCAACTCCGGTCGCTTTTTGTTCATAGGTTTTGCCAATCCCAGTTAAAAGAACAATGTTCTTTTGAGCACCAGAGTTTTTCTTGTCGACAGCCATTGTGCGCATAAGTTGATCAACAGGAGTAGCTCTACCATTCGTACGTTCACAAACAATTTTATCGTGAACAGAAATTGGTAATCCGTATTCCGTCAAAATTTTCGAAAGACGGGCGACAGCAGAATCGGAGAGTAAACCCAAATAACGGGAAAGTTCTGCTTCTTTAATCATTCCAATGGAAACACATTCACCGTGAAGAATTTGAGGTGTAAGTATAGCTTCATAAGCATGGCCGATACTATGACCGAAATTAAGAATATTCCGTAATCCACCTTCTCTTTCGTCTGCGGAAACAACGTAGGCTTTAACTTTTATTGACCCAACAACAAGGGCGTGTAACATTGTCTGAATCGATGACAAGTCAACAATTCCAGTCTCAGGATCACGGTTCCGGAAAGCAGCAAGGAATTCAGTGACGTTATCCTCTAATCTTTTGAATTCTTTTTCATCCCAAAAGGCAGCAGTCTAAAAAAAAAACAAGAGTTTTTTGTAAGTGATGCGAACAAAGGAAGCCGATTAAGGAAACAAGATAAAAATAATGCGGGGTAAGCATATAGTAATTTTCAAATTTCATACTTTAATGATTTCAGCCATTCCATTGATAAATTCACGTTCCGGTAAAGTTTCCAAGAACGCTAGATCCACAAAGATTCTTTGCGGTTGCCAAAAGGCTCCAATAAGATTCTTTCCCAGTGGCACATCAATTGCAGTCTTTCCACCAATAGAAGAGTCAACCATTGACAAAAGCGTAGTAGGAATCTGAACGACCTTGATTCCTCGCATAAACGTAGCTGCCACATATCCTGCCATATCACCAATTACTCCACCACCGACGGCGAGAACAACACTGTCGCGAGTACATCTGTTCTGCAGCATCCAATCCTCGATGGAAGCCTTTGTCTGGCGCGACTTTGAGTGCTCTCCCGGCGGGACAGTTTGACAAAGAAGTCGAGGAGGAAATTCTAGAGTCTTTGTAAGTTCATTAAAAGCACTCTTAAACGAATCAAGGTGAAGAGCAGCGATATTTGTGTCGGTAACAAGAACATAAGTCGACGACGGAATCTCCTGCAAGATCTCCTTCACCATCGAATTCACAAGCCCGTACCCAACTACAATAGAGTCTTTCCCTAAAATTGAGACTCGAGTAGTCTCAGCGCGTTCAACCATTGTGAAACGTCGCCTTCTATAAGCAGGGAAATTGAGTATTTAAAGATGATATTTGGCGGAGGGGAAAAAGGGAGCAAGTCCTCGAGCAGCTTTCGCTAAATTTTTCTGCTCGGCGTCCTGACTCATATCACGTGACTTGGGCTGGTTTTGCAACTGATGCGGCTGCATGTAGCTGGTTTACTATAAATTGTGTAGTCATCCCCATTTTACTGCTCAGTATGTATGTAACAGCAAGTATATTAACATGGAGTCCAACCCACGACTGGCAATAAGTTTAAAGGGTTGCCGAGCGCACAGCCTCTCTTGGGCGGCCTAATCGGGCATTGGATCATATCGTTCGTTGAGTCCTGCTATCTTTCCTCAACTACAAATTGCTTGGTTTCTGCTCTTTAATTCCTTTTTCATTAGTTTGTATTTTTGTCTTTTAAAGATCTTTTATTACTTGCTTTGTTTTTTTTTACCCGAGTCTTTCGCACTGCTTCAATAATGGGAAAAGCACAATCAAAACTCAGCAGCGAGCAGCTTCTCGAGCTTCAGAAATCGACGTACTTTGACCGTCGAGAACTGCAACAGTGGTATAAAGGTAGCAAAAAAGCTTTTGAATTAGGTATTTACAGTTCTAATATACTTACTATTTGTCACAGATTTCTTGAAAGACTGCCCGTCAGGTCAACTTAACAAGACCGAGTTCCAGAAGATTTACAAACAGTTCTTCCCGTTTGGAGACCCGTCTTCATTTGCGGAATACGTATTCAATGTCTTTGACGCTGATAAATCTGGGACTATTGACTTTAAAGAGTTTATTTGTGCTTTATCAATTACTGCCCGTGGATCCGTTGAAGAGAAGTTATTGTGTAAGTCTATTTTGTCTCTCTGTTCTAGGTGTATCGACTCTAGACTAGGAAAAAAGTGGGAATATATCTAACTAGGCTTTTCTAGGGTCATTCCAATTATACGATCTGAATAACGACGGTCGAATTTCTTATGACGAAATGCTGCAAATTGTTGAAGCTATATATAAAATGGTTGGTTCGATGATGAAACTTCCCGAAGATGAAGCAACCCCGGAAAAAGTACGTATTTCAACACCCTCCTATCTTCTATGGTTTTTAGTAGCTGAACAAGTCTCTTTTTCTTAGCGCGTCAATAAAATCTTTACTGCTATGGATAAAGATAAAAATGGAGAACTGACAATTGACGAATTCAAAGAGGGGTCTAAATTGGTATGCAAATTCTCATATTTTTACTTCTTGATAGTCCTGTCATACTAACCACTTCGAATATAGGATCCTACAATTGTCTCTGCTCTGAATATCTATGACGGTCTTGTCTAATTCGTTAGACACGCTCAGATTATTCTTCTAAACACTTCAGTGTCTACAAGAGAGTCGAAAGCTTATTTATATTACGAAATTGCTAGTCTACACGTATAGTGTTTTTGTTTTTGTATAATCGATTTGATTAGTCGGCGTTTGCTTGCATTTTTTCTGTTATTTTCTATTTCTATTTATCTTTTCTTTCTTTTTTCTTTTTGTCTTTGTTTTTGCTTAGTGCTTGCTTTAGTTTTTCGTCTTTTTGCTATCATTAATGAATACTTATTTGTACGCGGCTACGAAATGGAATAAACAGTTGCAAATTAGCAAAGAGTCAATATGGATTTGCAACCTTGCATTTCAACAGTAAAACAACTACTATAAAGAATTGCTTAATGCAGCGCGATTGTATTACCAACCGTCCCTTTTTTAAGATAATTTGCAGAATGGAAGTGCTGATCAAGATGCTTCTGCAATTAAGAGTGACATTATAATCTGAGCTAATCTCAAACAAACAAAACAACAAACAAAAAATATAAAAATAAAAATAAAAAAAGGGGGAGGAGAAGAAATGCCAGAACACAAAAAGACAAAAAGAATAAAAAGAGAGGTGAGAGGTAGTTTCTACTGTCGTATTGATTGGTAATTACAGCATATCTGTAAATGTGCTTCGCCACCTACTTATACAATGCCTTCTTTTGCGGATGTATTTAAGAAGATATTTCTTTCCTTTCTTAGACTATGATTCTTCCCAACTCTTTTCAACTGTTTCTCGTACTCGCTTCTCGTATTGCTTTCTGTGGTCTTTGTAAAGATTAGATGCTTCAACATTTGCCGGACTGGCAGTATTAGGATCATTTAACAAACTATGAGATGTTAGAAAGCTGCCTCCTCAATAACAACAACAACGACTGCTAAACAAACCTTTGAATTGATGTTAAAATAGCGGCAACATCGTATGTAGGCGACCATCTATTCTGCAAGATATCCAAGCACAAGTCTCCTGAAGCATATACATTCGGATGAAACATTTGAGAAATAAACCGAACTGAAGGTGGCTTATTCGGATATTGTTCATCAAATTGTAACAGCAAACGAAACGTGCCGTCTTCAAATGGAGTATCGTTAGGACCAATGATTACTGCGTTCCAGGTCATGACATTGTCTGAAACGGGGGATGCGGAGACACCGGCCGGGGGATCTTGCTGCATGCGCTATACCAGGAGTTAACATTCAGCATAATCAGCACACAAACATATGCAGAATCAAAGATCTATATGAAATAAATCTAATCCAAAGTCTTCTTTCAACAACCCAACAATAATAACTGCCAGTTTGAAGGCGTAAAGCGTGCGCGTGCTGCCTAAAAAGCTCGGTAACAAAGCCAACGTACCTTGAAATCTCGCATCAGTCTTCGTCTCGCAGTGGTCGACATCTTGTAATATATATCAAATATTCTATATATATGTAAGTCTTCTACCTAACAATACCCAGATATTGCAGAATGTGCAGAATATAAACGGAGTTGGTTGATCAACGAAGTAGTAATCAGCGCCGCGACTTTCAGCGCTTGGGACTTTTCCGCTGTATTATTAACTTTATTTTTGAGCCGCCACATTAAACACGTAAAATGATTATTAATGATTTATTATTGATCGCTATTTCTATTGTATTGTATATAATGATGGTTCAGAGTAATAGAGGGTTGTTTATGAATATAATTGTGAACCGAGAGTTAGGCTTGAACAATATCCATCAGGGCCAGAGTCATTAACCCTCAAGTACTACATCTCAGTCGTTATTAAACATCACCCTGATACTCCATATACTCATATTGTACAGACATATATCTCGTAGTGGATACCAATTGGTTGAATCTAAACAATAGCTTATTCTAATTACAATATCAGGTTCTAATATATATAATAAGACGGGAGGTGCAAACCCTGACTATAACGCGCCCCAAAAATTAATACGAGTATTTATCTTGAAAGCATATTGATAAATCAAATGCTTTTATGAATCGCCATATTTTCAATCATTTGAAACCCGAGTTCATCACTTCTTCGTCCTTTCTTTTCCCTTCCTTTAATGAAATTTCAATTACACCAGCAATTTCCACAATTTCCAAGCGACATTAGCGCAAAGAATAGTTGCTGCCGGCACAGCATACAGTTGTAAAATTTCCAAAGACGATCTTAGTCGAACTTCAGAATCAACTTGCTCATCACCATCAAAATGCCCATTCACATGATAACTTTCTAATAATTCATCCTTCTCTGCCCAACGCTTTTGAAGCCATCTTTCAAACTCAGACTCATCGTCTAGCGGAATAGTGGATCGGTGAAATCGGCGCCAGTGCATATGGACGGCCTTTGGCGGACGTCCTTGCCCGTATATGATTGGCAAAGTAAAATAATCCTGGCCATACCCATCACGCGGAACTCCTTCATAAGCCACAGTACAATCGTAAACATAAGGCACGTTGATATTTTTCAGCGTAAAGTATAGTCCACGAGCACGGGGTAATAACAAATGTTCAGGTTGCGCAAGGTTGAGCTTTTGCGCATAGGCGAGACTTCTTTTTTTGGTATTTTCAGTGAAATTTGTACCTTCGGGGAAAATAAGAACCCAAGATGGCCAGTCGGGTTCACTGTTTATACCATTAAATGCATTTCTCATTATTCTTTCGTCTTTTTCCCATTTCCGTGACAGGAAGACTATTTGTTGAAACTGTTGTTAGTACGACTCAGTTGTCTAAAATTGGAAAAAAAAAAGCCACCTACTAAATTTGAAATATTGCATTCCCCAACCAAGAAATGGGATATTTTTCAAAGATTCTTTTAAAATAATATACATGCCACCATGAGCTCTACTAGTATATGCCATCCACCACAAATACAACCAATCGGCATCAATTTGATGGTTAGCAAGTAGCACTACTCGTTCACCAAATTTGGTCTCAAGCGTTCCATCTTCCCCGCGCTTGATAAGTCCACGAACAGATTGATCACCAACCACATGAACAGGAGTAGGCGCCCACCATTGGGTCAGGCTTGTCAGCAATAGACCAAAGTTCTTTTTTGTGTAGTCGACATAGGCGTGAAACCACGTTTTTGAAAATAACCGAATTGGAAGACCAATTAGCTGCAAGGAAATCAATTGTTAGATGACGGAAAGAGTAGTAAACAAATGCTATGCATACTTGAGTCAAGTTGATGCTGGGAAAAAGAAAATAGGACTAAGTCAGCATTCGATACAACCTCCGCTATGCCCGGCAAGTCTCTGGAATCTGAAACTAGATACGACAGACAATACATACGTAAGAACCGCTGTCGTGAAGTAAAGTATGGCTGTTGCAGATCGAACCGCGCGAAAGACGAGCGGCCGCTTCTGTCGAATCGAGGTCGTCGAGGCCGTCGATAACGCAGACGCACGCTTAGCCATTCCAGACGAAACTACGACGGTGGGATCCGAAGACGCAGACGAAGACGAGCTCGCAGAAAGATCCGAGAGAGCCAAAGAGTCAAAGGTCGAGGAAGAGGCAGAAAGAGACGCGGTCGTCGAGGGCATCGCGAAAGGTTGTCGTCGCGGTGCTTTTTGATGCTGGTCTCAAAAGTGCGGAGGATAGTTGCCGGCTTGGGTCTAAACTCTATCAAGAAGTGTGTGCGTGGAAGGGGTTTGTATTTCATACGGAGCATGCTGGCCAGTATTGGTATTCATACACTTTTCTATAGTCGATTATTGTACGAAGAGTCAGTTGTGTTTATTTGCGTGTAGAATTAGGAAAGCAATTGATAGAGAAGCGGTGCGTAAACATCAGACTGTTGATATAGCCTCTTGTCCCTCCTACACGGGCTATATCAAACCTCACCTTGGTAAATATCGTACTTCTACATATTCTACAAGACTGATTTGAAGTTCCATAGCCAATAGAGGCAGCCTGTTGGTCGACAAATCAAACACTGAAAAATCAAGAGACAAGTCTGCGCGCAGTTTTCTCTCCAGTCGATTACTTTCATATAGGATTCAACTGTATTCACATAGGTGCACGCAAACACACAAACCAGATAAAACACACACATGCAAAGCAGGAAGTAAAATAGAAATTTCGTATATGTCATATTTTATAAAATACAACAAATGTCAGTTTTATCTACCGTACGAGCCAAACGATATATCCCGAAGACAAATTCAAATTAAGCTCCTGAACAGGCGTTTTAACGCTGCCTACCCCAATGTGGGGTACTCGCCGTATAGGTTTGGGTCTCGCCCGCAGTCTTTTTGCACTCTTCCTCAGTCTGTCCCTTACTGCTGGCTTTCACCATTTGCTTGTTCATGAGCCGGGTATAACTGCTGTACATATTGCTATCGCATATAATCATTGACATGGTCTTGCAGCTCTTCTATTCGTTCAGCAGTCACTCGGGGGTACACAGTAAAGTACCAATAGTAACATTAATACCATGAAAACTCGTTTTGACGACAATGAAAAAATACACAGAAAAATGGAATAACAGTATCAAGATTACTGTCAGCAATAGTAATAGGAAAGCAACAATATTTTGTATCTTAACCGCTGATATAACAGCCAGAATTAGTGAAATCCCCGGTTTGAATATATCTATATAAAAATGAATGATGGGTATATGTTGATATTTTGCACTTGGATTTAAATAACAAAACACCATTAGTTGAAGATTATGTTAAATAAAGGAACAGTTACAGCAGAAATACAATATGTGATACAATATGTGATACTGTTCAACATGTACACTCGTTGGTTGGTGAAATACAATCGACTATCTGAGTATCATCAGATAGATTTATGACTAAGTATCCTCTATCTCACAGATACCCGTTTGGCATTCTCCCATGCTGTCCACTCTTTTTACCTATTCTTCATAGAGATACCTGTCTGCTTCTCTATTTCACAATCGACTCCGACTACAATTTCATATTACAAAGAAAAGCAAGTTTTCAACGCGTACTTATTCAGTATTAGAGCATATTGAACCTCTCTCCACGCTCCTCATCTGACACCAACTCTCGTCGCAAACTGTCGACTACTAGAACAATACCCGTGTAAAGCGCATATGAATACCATGAGCAGACAATGAGTCTAGAGGAGCACTACCGTATTCGTCCAGTCGCAAGACAAGAGTATATGCCTCTTAAACATCTCCGAACATCGACTGCAATGCCGTGCTACCGAAAACCTCATTTCTGTTTAACGCTTGCTATCATATTCTAATTTAAATTAAGCAATGTCTAATTTTATTATATATTCTACTTATATCATAATTTATTAATATTGATATTATTATTTTCATTTTGTCATATTTCACTACGCTGTTATATTTTTTTATCTACACTTTCGACTTTAACCTATACCTGACTGTGCACTGAATTTTAAATTTACAGAGTGTGAAAAAAGATATAATATCAAATTATTTAATACAAATTTGTTATCTTGAATGCGATAAAAGTTCCTATACTTCAAATAACAAATACCCAAATGAGAAGACCGCAAAACACTAACTAAAGCAAGCTCGTTCGATCAAGTCAACTCAAAGTGCATGAACAAAAATATCAAATTTTAATAAAAGCAAATATTGAAAATGTCATGATATCAAATCTCTTCCAAAAGAAAAAGAAAAAAAGAATTCACACGAGCCAGCGCGAAAATTGCAAAACTTTTGGAAAAACCATGAAGAAAATAATCGAGACACGAAGAGACAACTAGTATAGTGGCAATTAATCGCACCGCCAAAGCAAAACTCAAAAAACTCAATAGAGAAGACATAAATTACTTAATTCGCCAAGACCGAAGAACAAAACAAAAAAACAAATTAGATCAGATCAAATCAGATCGAAAGCAAAGCTAACTTCAAAACAGAAAAGACGAGAAAAAAAAAATAAAAAAAGGAAAAACAGACAAATTACATGCACATGCTTATGTAGACTTGTTCTTGCGCGATGCTCTGTAAACTGGATTCCAGGGCATTGGGATAGGTTTTACGACAATGAGAGAGTTCTCTTTGTTAGCCAAACCAGCGAATGCGTTGTAGAACGCAAGGAAAGCCGCCATCAGTCCAAAGACACCGCCGACAATTGTGATAGCATCTCTCTCGGGGTAGAACTTTCCGAGTCCTAGGAAAAGGAAAGCAAGATCAAGAGTGAAAAAGAGCATGAAGAAAGCGACAGTGGATCGAAGAGTGCAAAGAACAAGCCCGAATGTGAAGATGAACCAGCCCATGAGGTATATACCAAGCATAGTGTTCAAACCATGAGTGTCGTCACCATAAGAAGAAACGATACCGAAAGCATCAGTCTCGATCGCTGCAAATGAAAGCCAGAAACCGCCGAAGGAGGACAGAGCAGTGGCACCAAAGGTGTTCTCGACGGCCATCTCCCACATACCGGCCAACAGCTGGATCACACCGCCATAGAAGTAACCGAGACCAATGAAGGTAGATGGATTAGAGACACCGCGGACTCGGACATTTGCCATGCAGAGAACAAAGGTGGTCAAGCCAAAGGCACAAAGGCCGAGGGGAGCAGGGTTACCAAACTTGCGTGAGGGTTGAGTGGTGTAACCTAAGCAACAACATGTTAGCATACATTGCAGCTACAAACTAGCAGCATCATCATCAAAATGTATGTTTCGGCGCGATGTCGGAGAGAGCGATATGTAGGCCAGGCGCGAGGGTGCGCATTGGGTCGAAAGGCATCGGAGCAGGCTCGGAGGAAGATGCTTCGGCATAGATTCGGAGCCTAGATCAGCACAAACGGCCGAATCTGCGAAATGTGCAACGGTATATATTTGGCTCTGCTCCCCGAGGTTTGTGTATGCCCGCCAGCTCTATCTACTCCTGTTTCCTTGCTGTTTTACTGTGTGCTGTTGCTCTTCGATGGCTGTTGGGGACGCCAAATGCTTTCAAATCCAAAGTGGCGTACGAGATAATAAAAGAGAGCAAGAGCTCAGGAGAGAGAATCGAGCAAAGGCATAAGATACAATGTAGCAAGTGCAATACAGTGTATTTGGCGCAATATGAAATATACCAAGGAAGACAAACAACGATGATGATGATGATGACGCGCTAGGATAAGATTTTTAATATTAAAAAAAAAAAAGACATACCAGGATTAAGGGTACCACCGAAGGCGCTCATGAGCTCTCTGCGGGAGACCCAGGAATCGCCAATACGAATGAGATCCGGGTCGTCGTTGTGGGTGATGACGCGCTGGATCTTGAGGTGATCGGAGACGTCTGATTCAGGCTCAGCGAGACCTGCCTCGAGGTGGTTGGGCTCCACAGTCTCTGAGGGCTTTTCTGTGTATGAAGCGGTGGTTGAGGAAGAGGACATGTTTCTGATATGGCGCAGAGGATGAAGATGGCTGTTGGGAGGTGGTTGCCTGGGCAGAGTGGTGGGCAGAGTGGTGTGGGGAAGAAGAAGAAGAAGAGGAGGAGGAGGAGGAGGACGGGGAGAGTCTTAAAGAGGAGGAGGAGCGGGGGTTTGGCAAGCGCGAGACCGGGTCAACGGGCAGCTTGTTGAAGGACGGCGAGCCAGTGCGGGGAGAGCATTGAACTGTGTGGCTGGTGGTCTGCTGCTGCTGCTGCTGCTGCCGAGTGACGCGTGTGTTGAACAGGTTCAGTCTGAGCTGCGCAGATTGGCTAGAAACCGCTCGAAGCACCTTCGCAATCTTTTCCTGTCCTCCGTCACGCCCGCCCGAGTCTAGTCTAAAGTCACAAGCAAAATTACGCTGATTAGTATGTTCAATTGCTTACGATATTGTATTTCCACTCTCTCTGCACAGCAAGCAACAATAACGTAGGCCCGTCACGCGCGCTGTGGACGGCGATCGGGTGACGCCCGGCAGCAGCCTTGTCCGAGATGAGCTCTTAACATGCTTAGCTCACCTTCCGGCGGATGTCTATTTTCGGCCGCCGGAGCAAGAACAAATACGTGGGCTTCGTTCGCTACGGTCATGTCTGCCTCCCCGGCCACTTGCAGTCGAGCCCGTCAGCGGTAGCTTCGTGAGCACTGACAAAAGGGACCTGTTTTTGGCTGTCGAGAACAGCTCGCGCAGGGCGGTGTCACCTGCGTCGCGCGTGTTGCTCACTGCCTTCCGCCGGCATCCGCCACTGCCATCATCACAAGGTGGCCTGTTGTGTCTCGCGCGCCGCAGCCGCACATTCCGCCAGACACACCCGCGCACCCTTTACTGCCCTGGTCTGCCCCTCTCACCCCCACGAACTTCCGCTGCATCGGTGTGTCTCTTGCTTTCCGGATAAACTCTTCCGTCGCCACATTCAGCACGGGGTCTACCGCGTATTTCGATGCTGCCCTACCACCTATTGCTGACTCTCATTAATGTCTACCGCTCGAGGGCACACGGCAGGGGGCAAATGAAACTATATGGTTTGGGGGGGTTTTAAGTAATCTGGGCAGTAATTCTGGGGAAGATGTTTTTGCCCAACAAGAAGCAGCAACGCAACGAAACCAGGGAACAAAATAGGCGTCCTACATCCGGCTGCTTTAGGTGTAATGTGTCGGCGTTCGTCCGGAGCCGGCTAACCGTCCAATTAGCTTTGCTCAAACGTAGCATTCACCTTCCTCTTCTTGTTTGCTTGTACAAATATTGTACTGTTTGTTTCTTTTTGCATTTATTCAGATACTAGACAGCAACACGAATATTTCGATACCAGTCACTTGGTGGCTTTAATAAGCGTAGGGGGTATAAACAGGAGAGAGGGTCAGGTTGTTCGCCAGTAATGGTACTACGACCACTTCCTGTTGACCACGCACGCAAACAAGTCCTCATCCGATGCATGTAATAATTTTAAACTCTGTATGAACCATGGATATATACGCACCAATTAACACTATGAAATATTCCAACACCTCTGAGAACGCGTTGTATATAATCGAGCATATTTGATATACACCGAGCACGTATTCTGCATCGCAAGAACAGACTTGTTGTGATGGCAACTTCAAACGCGGCCAGTCACCGTCTCTGTTCGCGCTGGTGCAATCAAGCTTCCGCACTCTCCTGCCTCACTATTGCTGTGTGTCCCATTTGCTATTCCTATTCCTAGTTGCCCTTCGTAGTGCAAACACAGGCAACAGATTAGGCATACACAGTGCAAATTGCTACTAAACACTTATGAGACCTCTCATGTCACTAAGATTCCTCTAAAACACCTACATCAAATGCCCATCTCCACACAGCTCTGCACAGTTTGTCATCAATCCATTTGCAATCGCGCTAGTCCGTGTGGCCGCGCAAAGGGTCCTTGAAGGGCCATGTGACAAGGAAGCAGCAAGTGATGTTGCAGATAATAATAATCCAAGGAGCGGAGTGGCGGTGCGCGCTCCTTCTGTTACCCATACTAATCTTGTAACCTCGCTCGAGTGCCGCTCTTCCGCACAACACCTGTGGAAACAGAGATAATTGACTGGCTTGGCCAATTTGCAATCAGGTCAGCAGATCAGCGCAAGAAAGTCAGGAGCCAGTTGTGTCATGCTGCAGAGGAATAAGCCGTCAATTTGAAGGGCCCGTCAGAGAGTGCAGCGAGCGTATAAGATATGGAGGAATGCAAAAAAGAAATCAACAGGCAAGGATTACAAGGCACAATAAACCTTGATATATATATGTATATATATATATATATATATATAAGAAACCAGTCTTTATAACATAATACAGCAAAGTGGTGACCGTAGAGACAATTCTGTATGACTGGCAGCTATCCGTCTCCGCCTCCGTCTCCGTCTCCGGTCCCGACACACTCACGTAGCCTCCACAATCTTTCGTTTGTTTTTATCATTGAGGAGAATCAAAGGGGCTATTGATAGTCTCAGGAGCACTTCCAAACGTAGATAAACCTGGGGTCCCCGCATTCTCTTAGGCGCGTGTTGACGATATGCCTTCCTGGGTCTCATCCGTCCAGCGTTGCGTTCAGAGACGTGGGTATTCCCAATTGGGTATAAACATTACACTTCCTTTGCTGCCCATTACCTACTAAACAGCGTAGCTAGCTGTAAGCCTCTATTAGTAAATGGTATCTCCAGTGTTGTTAAATGCCCAAATGTCGTTGTTGCTGAGGACTGGACGATTGTGCGCAACGTCAAGCACAGAGTGTGGTATACTAATAATAATAGCAAATGCCAATACTTTTCTTATCCTATATTCTGTTCTGTATATTGATTTGTATTGTTTGATACCCTTTAGCTGGAATATCAATACAGGATGGCAGGAGAAAGACGCAAATACTTGCTCTGTCCCTATATAAGAATGTCAGTTCTCGGCGTCGGCGTTAGTCATATATGCCCAATGAACACTACCTCCAACGCCGATATTGCCTTTCCACCGTGTGCTTGAGAATCGCTCAAACATAACGTTTGATAGAATACCTTTTTTCTTTTGCTGTGCTAAGCTATGATGTAACTGGTTTTTTTCGACTGCTGTAGTAGCAGTTTGCTGTGCATTTTAATTCCGTCTTTGTCGCCATCTTTAGCCGACTCTAGATTGCTAAGAGTCGACTGGTGGAACACTGCTATGAAGACCCTTAGTCAAATGCATTAGAGCAAAAGGGAAGGGAAATCAAAAAAAAATAGCATGGAAAAGGGATTTGCTGGGGCGGGCACGACTATATATTAAACTGTCAAGCAGACCGAGGGGTCGGTCTTTGCGAGGTTCTTCATCCCACTTGCGGATGGCGCTAAGGGTTGGCTGTGGGGAAGCTACGGACGTCTCTTTCCGTTCTTTGCAAAACACACTTTGAATTGGCTCTTTCTTTTTTTTTTCTATTGCCCTAAGTGTGACATTTCTCAAGTATATGCATGGGTTAATCCCACTGTTAAATTGCTGTGGCTGTTACTACGACATTAGGCCGACTGATCAATGCTTTGGCGGGCTTCCGGAGGCAAAGCTAAGCAACTGGTTTCGGGTCTGGAGCTTGTGATTACTGGAAGTCCTCGCGCGACAACCTGTCAGGTGATAAGAGTGTGTTTATTGTTTATAGTCTGTTGTTGATTGTAATACTACCCTTGTACGTCTCCTCTTTCAAATGCATCCTCTACTCTTCATATAAAACTCTACGGATCGCAAGAACAACGTCGGAGGACTTTACAATGATATTATGTCCACCCCACTGAACTGCCAACATAGCAATCCTGCGCACCTCGTCATCCCTCGCAACTGGCAAAATACTCTCTGTTTCCTCTGCAACTACTTCAATTTCAACCATGTCTTCTTCCTTCTCGGCTGTAGAGTTGTCTGAGAACCTCTGATAAAATACATATTCACGAGACTGCTGCTCGTCAATACTAGTGACTTCAAACAACCCTTTGCGCTCGCTCTCGTCCATATTGACAAATTTAGTCAAGTGCTGATAACTAGTCGGCGGGCGCATCTTCTTTTCAAAAGCAATGTCATCATCAGCTTCCAACGCTCCACGGAGAGCTGCTTCAACCAATCTCTCGCCATGTTTAAATGGAATCTCAGCATCTTCAAAGGAATGGATAATTAGCACCTTAGACTTTCTACTCGTCCTAACAAATCTTTCTAATCTTAAATCACTATAGAAAGGATAGTGGATATACTTTGCAATGAGCGCTTGTGCTTGTGGCAAGTATCCTGCTGGTCCGATGAGAGAAAATACCCCAAACGCTTTGAAGTCCAATACAACATCTTCAATGGACGAAAACCCAGCAATTGGTATAATAGCTTTAAACTCAGTAGGAGGTTCTGCTCGAGCTAATAAGTCTGCAATTCCAATAACAACTCCAGTTCCGAGAGATTGACCAACTAAAACAGTCTTTGCAGGAGAAATGCCAGTAAGTTCAGTGATTGCTAATGCAGTATATGCACCATCCTCAATCAAATGATTTTCAGATGGAACTCCTGTGGAAATTCCGTAGCCTCGGTAATCAACTACAAATAAATGGGTATGGGCAGGTGAAGTAGAAAGGAAAGCTCGGTAAATATCAGGTCTATGCATTGACGCGATACATCCGGCATTTCCATGATCTATCAAACCATAATATATCAGCTCATCGAATTTATCTTAAAATCGAAAAAGGAAAGGAAAATAAAAGCATACAGTAGATAATAATACGAGCATATGGATCTTCTTTCAAAATATCCCGATGAACCGCTGCAAGTTCCCCGTTATCAATCATCTCCTCTGTAGTTGCAATTGCAGACAGTTTAGATTGATGAGATTCATATACATCTAATGGAAGAATGTGCCATCCAAATAATTTCTCTCCATCTGGCATATCTAACCAAAATGGGGCAACTTGGTTTTCTAATTGGAGAATTAGTATAGATTGTATATTTGACGATGACGAATTAACATGAAACGTACTTGCAAACCCGGAGAGTTCAGGATGGTAGAGTGTATCATTACTTCCAAATTTAAGAGCGTTGAGAAAAATAAGGCTAGGAATATTGTCAGGAATAAACAAAATATCAGATCCATATTGATCAATCCACTTACTTTCGTTGAAATGGCTCATAAGTAAGAAAACCAAGATAAACAGCATATAATAAAATTCCAAAAACTCCAAGTGAAAGAGTCTTTGCTAAAAACATGTTGATCGCGGTAACAGACGAAATAAAGGAAGAGATGAGATGGTACTAATGAGTCGAGGTGGTGTGTTCGAATTGTAATATGGCGCTTGGCTCAATAAAGCTATTATTCATTAATAGTTTTACAGATTCCGGTAATCAAAAATGTGTAAGTTTACGATAGTGGAATCAAATTGAATAGTCCTCTTTACAATAACGATCCTATCCAAAGGTGGACGGATCTTGCATCGAACGCATAAATCTGATATATTTGGTATACGAGATGTAGTTTAGTTATAGCTTAAATCCGAACGCAAACCCTGCCGTTTCGCGCACTCTGCGCCCTCTAGCAGCCAAATACGAGAGCGACGCGACAGATAATGCATGCAACACGGACACACACTCGGGACTTACTCTGCTCGACTTCAAACTTATTTGATGTCAATCCGGTAACTACGATAGACTTCCGCTCGGTAAATGCGCTGCGTTGCCCTCTCTTGAAGGTTATATAAACGATAATTCATTATACGTCTCATCTCGTTTCTGCTGCTCTTTCTCACAGTTTTTTTGTTAAATTTCTGTACACCGTCTGTGTTTAAAATTTTAGTTTTTGATTTTAGCAATTGTAGGAACAGCTCTCGAGGCAAGTTAAAAGGATTGTAGCCATCAATTTGACACTAAACCGTATTGGGCACCTTTAAAACTAACGCCAGTTTGGATTCAGCGCGGCTATAAAAGTGCTTGCCCGCCCGTTTCCCTCCTCTTTCTTCTTTTCTTTTCTTCTTTCCTTTTCTTCTTTCCATTCTCTCATTCAGCTCTCGTCTCTTTCAAAAGCTTACTCGTTCTATGATTAAGAATGCAGATCGAACGCGATTCTACTTGTGATCATTACCATATCGTTCTCGACGCATGGTCATCGTCGTTTACTCGAACTCGCCGATTGTTGCTCGCTTCATTAGCATTTATAAATGGTATCCACCACAGCCTTTCCGTGTACTACCGCAAACGTTGTGCTGTTTTGAAAAATTCTCCTCCACCATGGCTCCCTCTTCTTTACGTGAACATGCGTATCACGTCTGATGTGCACTAGGACTGGCGCCTGACGCATTTGTCTCCGCCATAAGCCTATGGTCTTTTTCTTTTCCGCATCAGTTATTACGTGGCTCAATACTGAAGCTCCTTATACGTTTTTATGCATAATTATGGGCGATTAAGTCAGTTGCTTACTGTCTTTGGATGGACGCTTTCGGAAACGCGTCTTTACTTGGTTTTCCGCACTGTTAGCTTGAGGTCTCAACTCAAGAGTGTATTTTTTTTTCGTACTTCTTGGTGGCGATGTTTCCCGCATCTGATGATTCTAATACCTTTTGCTGCACTTTAAATAAATACCCTGTCCTGTTTTTGTATTTTTGATACCCAGAGGGGGAGAGTAAGTAGTTGCCGTTCTAAGGCCGGCGTGTCTTGTTCCGCTTCTACTTACTGAGACAGCCATAGGATTCTCTTTTGAGATCTAGTCTGGTTTGAACGTCTTGTAGGGATGCCTAGTGTGGCTGCAAGACAACAGAGCCTAACGCACTCGGAGCAAGTGGGTGGTCTAGTTTACCTATAGGTCACGATGGCCCATTTGTTGATGTTTAGTGGTCAGTGAAGCACTGCGTGATGGAATGTTACGATGACAGTAAAGTTTCTTTAACATGTTATATGAAATATAAAAGTAAATGCTTGCCTGCGTACCTGTTAATCATAACAAAACAAATCAAATCAAAACATTAGTGTCATATTCGCAATATAATTGTATAAGCTTCTTAACGTAGGGTTTTGGTGGCCTTTATGGTAAACTCAAAAACCTTATTTGCCGATGTGAGAAGAGTTGAACACCTTTCATTAAGTCGCGGCTGAAAGTAGTTGACTACTCGGACAAAAACATCCAATTTCCACGAAGTTCATTGATCTTTAATTTAGATTTTGTATAAGTTAGTTAGTTCTTAGTTTGCAATTGATAACTGTTTTAATTTGCAGAAATCATGCCTACAATCGAAGTCGTTGCTGGATCATCTGAAGATGAAGAGGTTGGAAAGGCCACCGAAGAAGTAACTTCGACTACTATAGCTACAAAGTCATCAAAGAAGAAACATAACAAGAAGAAGAAGAAAACTGTTACTACGGATACTGCTCAATCTGATGGTAAAACATCGAGCGATATCTCACTGGCTACGGCTACGTCTTCATCAACTGTTGCTCCGGGATCGAATATTGTGAGAGATCTGGAAGCTCTACTTAAGCAACTCTCAATGCCGCAGGATAAGGTACTCTTATTATATTAATCTCAAGAATTAGATAGCTTTACTGACTGAAATTAGCCCCAACAAAAAAGCATGGAAGATTACAAATTCTGGCGTACGCAGCCAGTCACAAAATTTGACGAGAGAATTGATGATGAAGGGCCAATTGATGAGCCCAAGACTCCAGAAGATGTAGCGGATCAACCGTATCAGCTTTTGAAAGAATTCGAATGGACTACACTTGATCTCAGTGATCCTGAACAAGTTAAAGAGGTGTATGATTTACTTTACGCTAATTATGTTGAAGATGCAGATGAAACGTTTAGATTTAATTATTCTCCAGAATTTCTTGATTGGGCTCTTTGCGCACCTGATTCTCGCCCGGAATGGTTCATTGGTGTAAGAGTTGCTGCTACATCAAAATTGGTTGCGTTTATTAGTGGAATTCCTATGCATTTAAGGGTTCGTAACTCTACTTTACCATCCGCTGAAATCAATTTTCTTTGTGTCCATAAAAAACTTCGTTCTAAGCGTCTTGCTCCTTTGTTAATCAAAGAGGTTACTCGTCGGGTTAACAAGCAGAATGTTTGGCATGCTCTGTATACTGGTGGTGTCGTTCTTCCAAGTCCAGTATCGACTTGTAGATATTACCATCGTTCGATCAATTGGGCTAAACTTAATGATGTTGGATTCAGTCCTTTACCCCCGAACTCCACTCGTGCGAAGATGATTTCAAAGTTTACTTTACCTACTTCGACATCACTTGCCGGACTACGACTTATGGAACGTAAAGACATTGACCAGGTTTTTGATTTGCTCTCAGCTTACTTATCAAAATTCGAACTTGCTCAAGTTTTTGAGAAAGATGAACTATTACATTGGCTAATGCACAAACATGGGCTTGATGGATTTTCAAATGACGCTAAAGATCCCAATCGTGTTATCTGGACTTATGTAGTTGAAACTCCTAACGGAGCAATTACTGATGTTGTATCCTTTTATAAGCTTCCTTCGACAGTCTTGGGAAATTCTAAGCATGACACTTTGAACATTGCTTATTCATTCTATTATGCTTCTTCCGTTGCTTTGGAGTTTGAGGACAGGGCTGATGCGGACGGAACTGCAAAGTTGAAAGCTAGATTGATTGAACTTTTTAATGATGCTTTGATTATAGCAAGAGACGTATGTATCTGCAATTCCTTTATGTGTTTTATTTAAGTTAACTCTTTGGCTGCAGCTTGGTTTTGATGTCTTCAATGCTCTTACACTTCTCGATAATCCACTTTTCTTGGAAGAGCTTAAATTCGGTGCAGGTGATGGATACCTAAATTACTATGTATTCAACTACAAAGCATTCCCGATTGCCGGTGGAATGTTACCCGATAAAAGTCTTGATACCGTTAGCAGAAGTGGGGTTGGGGCCGTTATGTTGTAGTCTTTTTCTACGGTTTCCTTCTTGTTCTTTTTTTTTTTTGGGAAGCTTGATTTGGTTCTTATTTCGATAACAGCCAAATATGGATTCAAGGTCTATGTAGATATGTTTTTTTAAACCCCATCATTTGCGGTAGTGAATTGTATAAATTATATGTGATTAAACCTGGCTTGTATTTTATTAAATAATATGAACAATGCGCTTAATTTTTATGTACAGCTCTGAGAAAGGAATAAAAATAAAAAAAAGGATATGACACTATTTCTGCGATACGTCAGATTATCATAGTCACTGTTGAGATTTCGATTCGTGAAGTTCCATTTGTCTCTTCATATTTCGAAAGATCAAGAAATTTATGCTACGTCTTTCATAATCCTTGATTGGAATTTCTTTCCCATCCGCGAATTCTCTGTCAACCGATTTATTGAATTCATCAACTGTGAATGATACTGGCTTTCTTTGCTCCCAGAGTTTCTGAGCATATGATTCCCTTTGTTGAAGTCTGTCTGCAACGATATTCATTTTTCTCGCTTTAGCGAATAATTTCTTTGTCTCTTTATCAGTCGTATCGACTGGTACTGAATGATACTCCTTGACGTAACTTGAAACGGTTGGTAGAGTGAAAATCTTATCAAACTGCAACTGTGCTAAATCTTGACGTTCATAGATTGCTCTTTCCTTAGATTTCTGAGATTCAGCAGCTTGTTTTCTCATACTTTCAATATGAGATTCATATTCCTTTGACAGTGATTCCTTAAAGTATCTTCTTCTAAGAGCAGACATATCAGCTCGATACGATGCAGGTCTTTCAACTTTAGGCTCAGGAATAGTCTTTGTGAAAATTTCCTCGAGAACAGGGAATGGTTTAACGATTTGTACCCGTGAAATTCCTCGCGGATGTGGAACTCCTTCAGCGTATCCCTGATCTTTGCTAACTGACACTGGTTTGGGAAATTCAAGGATCTTTCGCGGAGTGGGAAGTGTTCCCGAAGGCAAGCGTGTGCGTGGTTTCACCATTGCGCTGAATAATACCAGAAAAATCAAATAAAAAAAAAATTCCCCCAATTGAAAATTCAACTATGCAGTGATTAAATATACTATACAAATTCTACCCTCAATAATTCGTATGCTACTCGCGGAATAGATAAAACACCTTCCCTGTTTGTGAAAAATTCAATTTTCTCGGAGGTCCAGTTTTCGTGTTTGCATATGCGGAATAGGGTTCATTATTAATTTAGTATGTAATTGTATTACTAAGCTTTACGTCATTTTCCTTGAATAGGGAGCATACTCAGTAGCACAGAACAGTGAATATTTCACTAAATTTATCATTAAATTGCTCTGGAAAAAATAGATTTGGATATACTACTAAACGAAAAATAGGATTTACGAACGAGCGAATGAATGTTTGAAATTATAAGCTGTTCATGAGAACAATGCAAAATGATATCTATCGATATAATTATCTCATTAATTGGGAAAGTTGCGCTTAATCCGCTTCTAGTTGTTCTTCCTCCGTTACTGCTATTGCGCAGGTACGATATATAATTGTTGTTTTACATCGGATTTCTGTGATGTTAATAGGACTATTAGTGGACGAGCACAAGCTACTGATTTAGAATTTATATTGTCACAGACATATGCAATTTTAGTAGTTCTATACAATATAATGCAACTACTAATTGATGCATCACGAAAATTCCAGCTTGACTGCAAAAATGATGTTATTGTAATTACAGGAGGAAGTTCGGGATTAGGCTTTGAAATAGCGAGCGAGTTTTTGAAAAGAGGTGTTTCTATTGCTGTTCTTGATGTTCGAATTCCGGAAAATAAACTCGATGGTGTTAGATACTACTTGTGTAATGTGAAATCTAATGAAGAAGTTATTGCAGCGCTTGCTCAAGTTGAAAGAGATGTGAGTATGATACGTTCTTCTTTTGTTCACAGTACGTATACTAATTTTGTTTTTTTTTTCGTTTGAAAGTTGGGTGTTGTCACAGTGCTGATAAATAATGCTGGAATTACTCGACGAGGTAGTGTTCTTGATGCTAAAGTCGAGGATGTTCGAGAGTAAGTTCCCATTGTCTCTATATTTTTTGAAACCCAATATTTATGTGATTATAGGACACTGGAAGTTAATCTCCTCTCGCAGTTTTTCACAACAAAAGCTGTACTTCCGAAGATGGTTGCTGCAAATCATGGATATATAGTTACAATTGCATCTTGTTTAGGATATCAAGGACCTGTGAATTACGGTACGTTAAAATCGTATTATGTCTTTCACCTAACAATATTATCTAATTACAAAAAAAATTATCTAGCTGCATATGGTGCCTCGAAAGCAGGATTGATAGCATACCATGAATCCCTTACTTATGAATTGGCAAGCAATAATGGTATAAAAACATTAATAATAATTCCCGGACAAATGCGTACAAGTATGTTTAATGAAATCAACCCTCCACTTCAATTTCTTGCTCCGATAGTCGAACCGGTAAAATTAGCCAGGAAAATCGTTAGAGCTATAGAGACTGGTCAAAGTGGGAAAATCTGCACTCCGCTGTATGTAAATTTAATGCCAGCAATTCGCGTGTTGCCTACTTGGTTGATAAAACTTTTTAGAGATCTTTCAAAGATGGACAAAGTAGTTATGGACGCTAGAACTGAGTAGAGAATTTAGATCTTTTATAGTGTATTGTTTTTACACTATTGTATATTGATTATTGCTACGTATTAGGTTCGCGACGTTTGTTACTGGTATCAGATATTTGCTTTTGAGTCTGATCATTGCATTACTCATTGCTGGTGTTTATTTCATACATAAGAGGGAGTTTGTTTTGCTTTTTCTTCCTATTATTCAAAACGTAAAAAGTTGTATAAAGTCAGTTTTGACATATATCAATAATATCAACAACATCAACAACAAAAAGACAGACTAAATTTGATGATTTCCTTCTCCATACACGAAATCATGCCAATTTCTTTTCAGAATTCGAACTCCATCATCAAGTTTCCACCCTTTCATTTCGCAGACGAATAGAATAATCTCAGCTTGTAAAGCTTGCATTTGATTTCCTGCAATCGGGAAATCTGTTTCAACTAATATGCGATCATCAGGTACCGTTCGAATTACTTTTTTGAATTTCTCTCCATAGCGCTGGTTTATCAATATCGAAAATGAAAAATATACTTTGATAGGGACTTTGCGTTTGTTGACCCATAATCCTATTTGATCTGGGGGTCCCGAATAGGAATGCAAACAAATTCTAGTTGGAAATAAAAGGAAATCTGGTGCTGGTGGTGAGGATGAGTTATCAACGTTTTCTTGCTGTTGTAATAATTCTAGTTCTTTTTTTTCTTTTTTTCGTTCTTTTTTACTCATAATGTGATAATTCGACCATAGTTTAGTAAACGTTTCATATAAAACTCCATGTGCTTGAACTCCATGAATCGAAACCGCGCGCTCGTATTTCGCTGCGACAGCAAGTTGAGCAAGAAATATTGCGTTTTGATGTTCAAAAGTGACTCTATACGGACTTAATTTTCTAGTGTCTACTTCACAGCATTGGTCATTTTGTTGTAGATTTTCTTCTCGTTCTTGATCCTCGATCAAATACGAGATTTGTTTTCCGGATTTAGGCAGTCGAAATGATCTATCAATTCCAACTTCACCAACGAGTGCATTTGGGTGTCTTTCGATATTAAGGGTGAGCTGTTCAATAAAGCTCTGTAAACTTATCGGGTCTGGTAACATATCTATGAATTCATCCGGTGGATCCGGAAATAATAATGATCGATAATGATCATATTTTGAAGGTGGAGGTTCATCTGTGGTATAAAGTAAATGTGTGAACCAAGGATGATATCCTATTCAGCAATTAGCCCCTATCTAGTCACAGCAGGTAGCGGGAAACCACACCAAAACTAGGAACAACGCGATCAGGAAATTGAAGAGCAGCTTCATGAACTTTCTCTTGATCATCAAGTCTCGTAGCCATTATAGTAAGTTTTGAGGTCTTGATGGTTTCTAAGCCTGATTTTAATAGTCGAAAGTTATCTGTAGGATGGCAGTGTGCATCATAAACTCCTATTTCCCAGATATCGTCTGGAAGATAGCATTTTTTTAATTCTTCGGAGTCCATTGTTTGTATCTTAAGTGGATTATCATGTGTTCATTTTCCAGTATACTGTCATTTTATTTCATGCACAGAAACTTTCGTAAAAGAACAATTCTCTCAATAAATACGGTTAAAAATTAAAGCGTATTTTTATAGTACTTTAGTCCATCAAATAAATTATTATCAGATGATAAATTACACCCATATATATGTAAACTGGGATAAATTACGTGCTTGAACGTACAGCTGCGGCCTGAGATTCTCCCAACAAGAATAGGTTTAAACGGAAACGATGCCTTTTGTCCCAGCAGTGGACGTCAGCACCAGTTCTCCGCAAACTTGTATTTCTTTTATACGCACATTTCATTTTCATATTAATTTAGGAACAGTTATTAAGTTGATACTTTGCATAAGTAAAATACAAAAAAAAATGCCTGGTATGTTTCCGTGACTTTTTTTCTAATGATTCGATGAACACTAACTGACCCATAATCCCAGCACACCTCGGACTTGGTTTGGGATTTGGTATTGGATTAGGAGTTACGACCGGAGTTCTTTTAAGTATCGTTATATACAACGAACGTGAAGCCATTGCTGAAGGCGCAACTCGGATATATAATGAACTTAAAGAACGACTAGCCGCGATTGCTGAAGCAAATCAAAGTCGTCAACTTCACCGCGCATTAGCTGCTTCAGACGATAATCAAGAGCTGTCCGATTTTTACGATAACGCGGATGACTATATGAAGAGTGATTCTATATTCGCAGACATCAACAGCCTTGCTTCGTCTTCTGCTACTGCTGCAATTAAAAATGAAAAAGGCGCAAGTTCAGCCAGAGAGGCTTTACGTGAAGGATATAGAAGACGTCATGCTGTTAATTCTCATGATTCTGAGCACGAGCATCTTCTAAGAGAAGTAGCTTCTGCGTTGCGACACGAAGAAGATGTTGGAACTGGTATGTAAACTATAGCCACTTATCATCATCCCCCACGCTGATCTCTCATATCATACTAAAACCTTACGTTATAGAAACCGAAAGTTGGGATTCCTTCAATGACGCGATGACTGAAAGTGAAATTGAAGCAGACACGGAATCTGAATCTCATCCCAGATCACTAGGAGAAGCCACTTCCTCCGAATTCGAATTCGTTAGTGACATGGCTTCTGAACCTGGTAGTGGATCTCTCGCCGGCGATGATACTGATAATGAAAGTGAATACGAAAGCGCAGCTTCGCGCCGTCCTCACAGAACAGAGAAAATTCCCGCGTAATTCTAGCTCGAACGAATTGGGTGGTCGTCTATTTACCTGTCTCTGAATCAATTCAAAACCATCAACTTGTTACTTTTTTTTTTTTTTTCAAAATTGTATTCCGTACTTATTTCTTACGTTTGTTTTGGGACTTATGTTGCAGTTTTTTATTTTTACTACTTTTTGAGAACATACGGGCGCATCGGTGGTTGTATTTTTTTTTTCTCTAGTGTTTGTTTTGTCATGCTTTTTGTTAATTCGGGAAATACTTACGGCGAAGGAGGATGCGGGTGAGGAAATTAACGGATCGGAATTTATTTTGTAATCACATTGCCGCTTTGTTTTACTGCTAAAGTTCTTTTATACAATTTAATCTCCTTTTTTTGTTATTATTATGGCTGCTATTGCTGCTACATCAAGCTGCTATTTGATCGTCGTTTATGACGACGACAATTCATCATTAAAAAATTATATAAAAATTATGTAATTTACATTACGTAAGATATTTATTACTATTTTGGTTTTAAACGTACGGTGAGTTAAACGCGCGACGACGCGTCGAGTTTGCTTTGATGAACACGCGTCTCAATTTATAGATATCAATTAGATTTCTCCTCAGCACGGCGCAAGAACACTTCTTTTTTTTTTTTTGCCATTGGCGCTTGAAGAACTTGCGATATAAGTAGATATGAAAGAAGTAGGAGGTGATATTATTCGATCTGGGTTACCATTTGATCTTGTTGATGATATTTATGAAGTTGATAATGCTAGCGGCGACAACAGAGATGAAGAACGTGCTTCAAAGATGGGTTTGAACGAAACGTTGGGTTTGAGGAATAATAGTGATAGCGGAGTTGATATGGAAGATAAGCCGGAATCTGAACATAGATTAAAAAAACGTGAAATTGGACGAGATACTCTACTACAATTAGCACCACCACCGCCGGAGGATCGAGAGTTGAACGAAGAGGAAGAAGAACTGATGATTAGAGAAGCAGAGGAGAATTACAATAATCGAGATTACGCTGACTCGCCGCCTCCATTTGAATTTCTTGAAGATGAAGCTAGTATGGACATTGAAGAGAATGGGATACCTGCAGAACACGAAATCTTACCTGAACTTACATTTGGACAGGACTTTGAACAAGGCACAGATGACGAAATCATGGATAAAGATGACGGGGATGATAATCGTGCGGATATTGAGGCGCGATTAGCACAAATCCGACAAAATGCTCGTTCAAATTTTAATTCAGCTACGTCCAACAAGTCGAATTCAGCAGTCGAGGATCTCACGAGTTCATTCTACAGACGTGCTATTCTTTCCAGCGGCAAGCAAATTACATTATCCCAGCGTCCTTCAAGATTTATGAAATATAATAAACGAAATCAGCAACCAAAACTTGATTTGTATGGTACGGATATTTCGACGATGATGATTCAAATTGAACAAGAAATCAAAGAAAAAGAAGAAAGAAAGAAAGAAGTGGAAGAGCTGAAAATCAGGAATATGGATCTTAAACAAGAATTATGGGTGGAGAAATGGAGAGCTTCAAAATGGGTTGATTTAGTCGGTGATGAAGTATGCTTTGCAGCGCGTTTATAAAACTCTGTAATTACAAAATTTAACTAATTATTTAACTTGTTTAGAGAACGCATCGCCATTTACTTCGTTGGATTCAACAATGGTCTCACGCAGTTTTCAAAAAGCCAATCTCTGAACTACCAAAATCCAGACCTCAAATGCACGAATCCGGGTTTCAAATAAGCGATCCCTTTCATCGTCCTCATAAAAAACTGATTTTGATCCATGGCCCTCCTGGATTAGGAAAAACTACGGTTGCTCATGTTGCTGCTAAACAAGCTGGATACGACATTTTGGAGATCAATGCTAGTGATGAACGTGGTGGTCCTGCTGTTCAAGCAAAGTTATCAGGCGCTTTGGAATCTCATCGAGTTGGATCAAAACCTGTTTGCATTATTATTGATGAAATTGACGGTGGAGCTGAATCAGTGCGTACAATCTTTTTTTTAAAGAGCTTATAATGGCATATTTTTGTTGTTAATGCATATGTTTAGGGATTTATCCGAGTCATATTGGATTTACTAAATTCTGATACAAAAGCAATCCAACAACGTCCGACATCAACCACCTCACTTTCCGGAGGTCATAAAAAGAAAAAGAAAACTGCAAAGTTTTTGCTACGACCAATTATCGCAATCTGTAATGATCCCTATGTCTCCGCTTTACGAACTCTACGACCTCTTGCTGAAATTATATCATATAAACGGCCACCTGTTTCTGCTATCGTTACTCGTTTAAGAGAAATTTGCGCCGTTGAGAAATTATCGGTTAACTCTAGATCTCTGAAAGAATTAGTCGAAAATATGGAAGGCGATGTACGGGGATGTATCAATACTCTTCAATTTGATATGGGAGGATCGAGAGTAGGAAAACAAAGCATAGGGAAGAAAGATATTTCCACTAATCCAAATTCAATTATCAGTCGGATATTCAAACAAAATAAGAAGACTAATTCAAAATCTGAGCAATTGCAGTCAATAGTTAAAGATATTGAACAAAACGGAGAATTTGAAAAAATACTAATCGGCTGTTTTACACTTTATCCAAGTATGCAATTTACAGATGATTTACTCGCAAAACCTGTATTAGCAGGTGATTGGCTACATTTCTATGATTCACTTTCACATTCCATATATCACAATCAGAATCGAGAGTTAAATCAATATCTATCATACTCAGCCGCGATATTTCATTCATTATTTAGCAGTTCATTAAATGACGTTCGAGAATTCTCAATTCCAAAATCTGACTATGAAGCATATGAGCTACAAAAATCAAATCGAGATTTATTAAAACAAACAATCTCCCAAGCCCCGGCTTCAACTCTTCGAATGTTTAGACAGGAGAGTGTTATTGCTACTGAACTTGCTCCATTTTTGTTGAACATAATTAATCCGGTATTGAACCCAGTCAACTCATGTCTCATATTAGAACAGGAAAGATTATTGCTCTCTCACGCGGTTGATATTATGATCGATCTTGATATAAAATACATCCAACAGAGAACAGAGAGCGGGGTATACGTTTTCAAAACCGATCCTCCGATTGAACAGCTTTCTAAATTTTCTATTCAAGACCAAGGAACTGCCGCAGTTGGAAAGTATATAATTAGACAGTTACTGAGTCAAGAGCTTGAATTAGAATTAGCAAGGAGATCAAGACGACCAAAGAATCCATCTCAAATCAACGGAACCAAAAGAAAGAGTGAAACTGCAAAAAACAATGATGAAGATGATGATACCCATCGTGATAAACGACCTTCATCAAATCAAAATGAACCACTGTCGTCCTCACCCGTCAAAATGAACGAAACAGCAAAACCTCTTCGTCCATCCTTTGTATCTTTTTTCACAAGGTCAGCCTCTTCGTTCAATAACGGCAGTCAAGAAAACAGTGGTCACTCAAGGCAGAATTCAGCGCAAGAGAATAAAGATCGTGAAAGAATGGAGAGAGAAAGTAGGGTCTGGGTACAATATCATGATGGGTTTTCAAATGCGGTTAAGAAACCCATTCAATGGAACGAGTTTTGGAGAGATTTATAGTCATGCAAGGTTCTAGTATATCGTATATGTACAATCAATATTAAATTTGAGTAGTATCTAGATACGCGCTTTTTTTAGCGGTAATTATATACGTCTTTACAATTCCTTGATCATACCACCATTTAACAACTCTTCCAAACACCAAAAATCGGTCAAATCGTAAAAATTTCCCAATCCGATCGTTCCCCCTTACTCTATTTTCCAAAAATTTTGAAAGTCCGGGAAATACATGATCAGTTATATCATCCAATTCAATAACCCAACCGTTGGTTGAATTGAATCCCGATTCTTCGAGGAGTGAAATATACTCCTCTCTTGTAATAAAATTTGATATCGGCGTCTTTGCTAGTTTACAAATTACTTTTAGGCCGAGCATTTTTGAAAATGATAACGAATTCGAAGAAAGTAGAAGATCTTCTGCCACGAAACAAACCTCAAAGCACTGGTGTTGATTGCGTCTAAAGCTTTTTTCGTAACAAGCTTCCAAAGACGTACTTGCAAATTTCAAAAATTTATTTCGCGAAGGTGAAAAGTGGTATAAACAATCTAGTGCGATAATCTTATTGATTGAACCATTCATAACAATTAAATCGATTAATTCAGAAGGCCATGTACTTGAATCAGGTGAACTGCAATCTAATGCATATATCCCAGCCTTATCCAGTAGGTCATGCTTCTCGAGCTTTTTATAAGCATACTCGGCATGCCCTTCAAGCGAAGTAACGCCTATATATCGTTGTACAAGTTGCGCGTAGACTAACGACTGATCTCCACATCCAACTCCTATATCAAGCAATGAATCGTTTTCGTTTAAATTAGCTGCTAGAGATAGCTTCCTAGCAAGGTTTGTAGCTGCTTCTACAAATGAAATTTCAGACGTGGGACATCCTGCTCGTTCGTCGTAAACCGGCCAATAACCCATATTATTCCATGTTGATAGTGATTCAGAATTAATGTTTAACATTAAATGTGAAAAATCGTAAACCTCATTTCGCTGCTCCCTGTTATACTTGACCCATTTCAATTTCCCTGCCAAAAATCTAAACAGCAATGCAGTGCTTTTTAAAAACACCGAAACGATAGTATATACACCGACAAACAAAAATACTCGCTCAACAGTAGTAACTCCATTTACAGATGATGATATCCAAGTCGTTTTAACTAGTGCGATAAAAATTGCAATGGTAGCAAATATTCGAACAATAAATTGCAATAAATAAGTATATGTTGCCCCCATTGGTCCATCATTAACTCATTTGCCTCGCTATCAACATCTCCAAATCTCCGAATCCCACAGGTTTCGAGATCTCCAGGCAATTTATCTTGGGTAAGGGTATAGATATATTTTTTGTCAGGCCAAACATAGCACAGCAGTATGATTCACATACCTCACCAGCGGGATCTCACTGTGGCCGGCGCAGTAATCATTCTTTAGAACGTATTTATTTGGAGTAACGGTCGCAAAGCATAAGCGTTAGAAAAATTAGTGATCGACTTTTCGTCTAAGAGGTTTATAGTTTCCTATTCGAGCATGACGATGCTTAGATGGTTTCTCGAAAAGGGTTGTTCATTCTTGAAACAGTTTTTACTCGCGTATATTGTATTTCAGCTGATATAGACCGGCGACAGAAAAAGTTAAAATACAAACAACAAACTGGAGCAGGGATGCACGTGGATACACAAGGGAATTATGGGTAAGGAGTAAAGGAGTAAAGGAGAACAGGAGATCAAAAGGGAGAGCTGGAGCCGTTATTAAGGACTCCTAACTTTAGCGCGATTACTTAGATGTTCCCCCAGATCACAGACCACCTATCTAGATCGTGCATGTACAAGTTATGAAAAAACGCGTTAGACCTTAAACGAGATATACCATAACTTTCTTTACTTTTTTTCTCTGAGGCGTCAATTTTATAGACAGGAATGTGAGGCTTGCAGTGGGTTACTGTTACGATTCAACGACTAAATATGAAGACACGCGAGTTGGAGACTACTAAGTACAGCAATCAAATTGCAGGTACGCGCTAAATCGCGACGCGGGCTAGATCTCTCTCTCTCTCTCTCTCTCTCTATCTCTCTCGCGCGCGTACGCGTTTCTTCCTCTTTTATTTGTTTCAAGTATATTTACGCGTCGAAACTCGCGATACTTTTTTTTCCAAAGTAAATGCTATCGCAGAATCTCTTCTCGATTTGAAGTTCTGTTTATTCACATTTAATTGAAATGGATTGTAACGCGACAAAAGAAAATAAATAACGTGGCATGGGTACCTAAGTACGTGAACTTCTACAAACCTTAGTTGCCGCGCGGGTGTCAGGGGCTCGCATTAGCATCTACACGCGTCCCCTTTGTTTGCTGGACAAACGCGACCTTTGTACCGCGTTTAATAGGACAAGTGAATGGAACAGAACATTTTGGTATTGATATAATAAAAAAGTATAATCCTTTATTCCGAAACTACGAGTGATCTTGCGCTAGAGTTAGGAAGAATACTTTGAACGCGATTTATTTGTCATATGTTCGTCACTTGGAGTTGCCTCCTGCTATTTGCTCTGCTCAGCGCTAGTACCAGCATTGTTCAAAAAAGTAGCATTTAATGAGAATTGAAAGCAATGAGAAATAATAATGACACACTATTACGTACTATCCTTAGATGTATAAAACTAAAAACAGATCGTAAAATAAAACAGATCGTAAAAATCTGTATACGTCTGACATGCGTGTCTAGACGTACGCGTCTTATTTCCTGAAAAGCGGTGGTAGCTTACAATTTAATTATATCAATACCTAGAAGGTCTGCTTTTAGACACTTTGTACATTCTTACTGTACTTGCATCTATATATATTCTGAGCTGTTGAAATTAGTGATAGCGCTCATTTGTAGATGCTGAGCTTGCGCTATATGGATTTCGCTGGATACACGAATGAGATAGCGCCCTCATGCTACGAATAAGTTCAGCGGTCTTATAGTATCTTCTTTGCCTTAGGATTTGTGGTATACTCAAACTCTAAGATTATTCGCATTACTATAGACTGTTTGCTGTTTAAATAACATGATAGCAAGAACTGGACGGAGTTTCCCATAAATCAGGCTTAAGAGCTAAGAGTTCATGAGATACCGAAGATCTCATGAGTTTCGCTTCACCGGCAGCTCCTTTTGTCTGCTGATCTAGTTTGAACCTTCGTTCAATACACTACTGGATGAGAAGGCTGCACGAAAAGTCAGCCATGACTGTGCACTCAAACCCATACGACACTCAAAACATTACACCGTTTTCAATTATAGAATGAGCATGTGAAATTATACTGCTACGTAACTTAAGCGGTAACTAAAAGTCCTTGATTCTGGCTTGGAGGGAGAGTCTCGTAGGAACTATCCGGATGCCTGCGTTTCGGTTCGCGAACTACGATTAAACAGTTGAGCTACCCTACCTCCGGGTTAGCCTTCGGCATGCGACTCAAGCATCAGCTTGGCAACGCATATATGTGTTCGTTTATGTTCAACAGTAGTTCAAGATATTTATTTTGAAGTTAATATACGCAGAGAATGCCGTAATAATCTGCAAAGTCAGCGAACTACAAACACAACACAAATAGGCGCATAAAACACGCATCGGCCTATTGATTTGCAGAAGATTGCGATCTTCTAACACTCTATTTCGGAAATATGCACATATCGCGTTAAATATTTTATAAAGCACTGTTATTCTTAGATAGTGGGAGCTAGTCAGCTCTTATCTGGTAGCGTCTACTGAGAGATTCCCGCGCTCCGCGCTAAAGATCTATAAATACACAGTGGGCAAGCGTGACCGGATTCATTCCTACACACACATTTGTAGATTTAGAAGCATTGGGTATGTCTAGAATCTTGGTCATGATTATTACCCAATGACCTTTTATTTAAGGCAAGCATTGGCTTGGATTTACTACGTCGCGGAGTGTGGAGTATGTAGAGAGTGTGGAGTATCTAGAGCGGACAGGTCTTGGTAAAGAACGATCCTTCCGCAAACGAGAGTCCAAGTATTGAGGGCCGGAGAATGGCCATTTTTGCGCTCAGTTTCTTTAAATCTGTTAACGTTCACAAAAGGCGGCAACGGTGAGAATTATTGCTAATTATACGACCAGCCCGGAAACAGATGAGCTGTTTTTCGTCGCTACTTCGTAAAATAGATAGTGAAATTAATGAAGGAGGACCAACATCTAATCTGGTACATGAACCGTGATTGGGATGATTGATAGCTAATATTAAACAGATCGTCAGGGAGCGCGCGCGCGGTTTCTAAGGCATGGCTTTGTGCTACATACCGTCAATGCCGAAACGCATTAATCCGACGACGAGCAGAACTGACGAAAAAATAACACAAGTGGGTCTTTTTTCACTGGTCTCTTTGGCGTTGGATAATGGGCGGTCAAAGGCGAGCCCGGTTAAAGGCTTTTCTTTACCCGGACTGTACTGTGTTTAGGTGGGTATTTCCCGCCCCGCTGATTAGCAGAGAGATTTTCACGCACTCGAATTAGCAACAAACAAAGGACAAAATATTCTGCTTTCTCCTTGTGTCTTGTTTGTGTGTGGAACCCCCAGAAAGCTTCCTATTCTCAGGGCCGGTTGTCGATGCAGATGAGCGGCCCGTAATTCTTCTCTCCAGCCATGCCATGCCCTGCGCGCGATTGCGCAGATTCTTGCCCGCTGGTCGTAGCAGAGAAGCAGTCCGGCAGTGGCCTGGCTGGTTCCGCGATAGCAAAGAGCCCTCAGTTATCAACAGACCGTGGAACACGTCGGCGGCGTGTAAAAATAGCATTCTGCGTATCTGGCACTAAGCACTTTGGGCCTAAACAATCCTGGTACCGCTCAGTTCACTGCATTAGAGTTTGCTAATTTTAACGTTTGCATATTACTCTGTTAGTCAGAGGTACTCCGCCAGGCTTACCGCTCTCGGCCAGGTGGTTTCCTAGTTGGTTCCAGCGCGTCGCCCGCGGCCCTCATTCGCTGCTGCCGCTCGTGGTGAGTCGCGGTGGCAGGCACTGGCGGCCGGAATGAGCAGTGTTGCTAATTCTCTCGCAGGCACCGCTGGTGGCAGTTTTCGCGGGCCGGTAGGCATATGGGGTGTGCATGAACGTCCGGGCGCCAAAGAGAGTATCCGAAGTGCGTGTGGGCAGTTGTTCCTGCGCTCGCTACTCGTGCTATTGGGAAACCTATTTCCTGCGCTTCGGAGTGGCTACCGTCAGCTTGCCTGTGTTGCTTATAGGTCTGCAGCAGGCGCAAATATGTGTACAGCGTATATGTGCCGACTGTAGCAGGTAAAAATAGGACTGTAGCACATAGAGGTGCTTAGTTACAGGGTATGGTACTGCGAATGATAGTCCTCCTTCCTTCCGCGCTGCTTGTCTCTTCGCCCGAGGTGTGAGTTTAGCTAAATGCCTGTGCACGGCTGATCGCTCCGGCGCGCTCTACGTTGTTTGTTTGTTTGTTTGTTTGGTTTAATGTTTGGTTGCCTCTCTGCATTCCTCGTATCTGAATTCAACGAACCAATATTCTTCACTTGCTGGGTGCTAGGCATCGGCCCGGCTGCTTCCAATGTCATCTCTTTGGCCGATCGCCATACCGATAGGTCTTTCTGACCACCTTCTGAACTCCTGCTGCTCGACTCGCTGCTGGCAGAGCCCGGTTGCCATGGTAGCAACGCGCATGACGTAGGAATGTAAACACGATCGGCCTGCATGCCGCAGGCCAGACGCGCAACCTAAATTTAGCGATGGTACCAACCCAGCCGCACCGGCGCGGCGCGCAGTTCAACGTCTGCCGGATATAGCTAGCCTAATGTGCTTGTTCTGGCGCGCGGGCGTGCAGAAAATGACTTGCCCGAACCCAGTCTCGCTCACAGAACTTTGTCCTCTGCCCACGCATATAATAAGCCCTGCCCCCAGCCTGTCTCCCTCTCCTTTTTCTTTTCCTCACACACTCGCTTTACAACTTTCCCACCTTAGTCACTCGCTTACCGCAATAACCAAATCTTTTTCACAATGAAGTTCACCGCTGTCCTCTCCGCTGCCGCCATCTTGGCTACCACTGCTTCGGCTGCTTTCACCAACGGAACCACCTCCACCTGGTTCTATGATGTTACCACCACTGAGATCGTCACTGAGTACACTACTTACTGCCCTGAGCCCACTGTCATCACTGAGGGAAGCAAGACCTACACCGTCACTGAGGCCACTACCTTGACCATCACGTAAGTTGCGTCAATGATTTATTCTGCATGTGCTGAGCTCTAACAATTTATCCAGTGACTGCCCTTGCACTCGCACCAAGACTTACACTACCTCCACTGTCACTGTCTGCCCTTGCACCAAGACTCCTACCCCTGAGATTGTCTCTTCCACCTCTACTCCTTCTTTCTCTACCTTCACTGGTGCCGCCAACAAGGCCCAGGTTGCCGGTGGTGCCGTTGCTGGTGTCGTCGCCATGGCTGCTTACCTTTTGTAAGTGGTTTAATTCGATGACATCCTGTGTGCCACAATAATGGATGGCCGTGCACGAAGCCAATCATATACGGTTTGAGATTCGTTACATTTGCATGTTTGTTAAGTCCTTTTCTTCGTTGCACGCGGTGAATTGGTTGCTGCGATGGGTAGATGAACGCTTCGTGTTAGCGTATTAGATATTTTTGGAGGCGCGGTTTAGAAGTATGTTGTGGGATATAGTGTTTTTTGGTAAACTTTTAATTGTGATTCGGGTAATTGTTTTGTGCTATTTGTGATATCTATTAGGCTGGCTTTGGAGCGATTGCAATGTACAGTATGTAATATTATTATTTGCACATTGTATTGCAGTAACGATGAGGAAATTAGTCTAGTAGTTAGTAAATGGTACATTATTTTCTCTTGATTATGGAATGGTGTCGGGGAATGAGTGAATAGTTTTGTTTTTCTCGCGGGTTCCTTTGGAATGTTGAAGTTGGTATCTGACTATTTTAGGGTTTGATTTGCAACTGATGCGGAACCTTGATTTGCTGCATGGCTACTGCACGCGAATAAGTGCGTCGTGTACCTGGCTGTTCCTGGCTCTGTTCTGCCACGAGTTCAAGTACTTAATGTTGAATTGGACGGTACGGTATCTACATACGGTGCTCGTGAATCAAAACATGGTACTTACGAGACGCTCTGCATTTAGAGACGGGAGGGGAGACGAGCAAATGTGAGTCTGGCAGTAGTAAGAAAGAGGGGGGAGCCATCCGTCTGTTTTGCCTGAGCTTCAGTTCTTCGTACCGGTTGCTAATGTGCGGGTTTTGCCGGCCTCCGCTCTCACTCACTATCCCGCGCTGCGCCCAAAAAAAAACCCCCCCTATATTTGTTGAGCAAGGTTTTATAAGTTCTGTTGGATGGGGACAAGGAGTTGCAGATAGTCAAATTGCCATAGCAGGTGACCTTTCTTCGCGCAGAATTGCTGGCGCTCATTTGCGCAAAGAGGCACTGAGTAAACCGTAAACATTAAGTGGACCCAGTTGGCACGCGTCAACAGGCTGACATCACACCGAGACCTTTTCGGCCACTCCCAATGCGGCACTCTGCTAACAAATCTCTTTATTTTTTCGTCTTGTTTCCATCCGGCTCTCGAGGGTTTGGTGAACTGTAATGAGCTATTTTTGGTGGTTTATTTTTGTTTGTTTGTTTCCTGTCATTCAAATTATGCCTTCCAGTTTTGCTAGCCTGCCGCTACTAGCATGCCTGGTGCTACAGGCATGCTACCAGCGCTTACAATTTTAATCTGCTTCTGTTTTCGCTATGATACTGATGAGTAGGACGCTTTCTGTACTGTGCACTAGTGTCCAGCCGTAATTGCACGAAGAAAGAAAACTGAAGTAAAAAGTGTGACTGGGGCATGAGCCAGGGACTCACTTTTTTTCTTATTGGCATGTAGTTTAAATTGCCCAGACTCAATCCAGAAAAGACTTGCCTACCAGCAATTAGTAGTTTCCCTTCATTGGCATTTGCTATATGCGTTAATTGGTTGATTTTTACGTGACTACGATGCAATATCGAATTTAGATGCACACAGTGTCTGTTTTTGACGCGGGCTTTTTGCAAGCCAAGAATGGAGCAGCGCTTTCACCGGATGCGTTCAGTTTATGCGAGCCAGTCCTGTAACCAGTTTTCATTGCTCTCTGATTTTCGGGCTAAATATTCATAATGCAAATGATTATATTGCACTGTGAAAGCCATACTTTTTGAATTCTCATTTAGCTTTTTTTTTTATTTTAAATAGTGCTTTGAAACTTCATTTTAATTTGTGTGATCTGATATTCCTCGGCGCAACAAACTTCCAGTCTTCTCTTTCCTTAGGCTACGACCAAATCACAAATTCCGCTTCCATCGCGAGCCGATGATCTTTTAAAAATAGCCTAAACAGAGCGACAAATCCGTCGAGGAGTCCGTCTAATTGAGTACATTCCCCTTTTTAAGTCAGTGAGCCTCAGGCCTCCACATCAAAGATGGATCCGGTGATTACATAACGCATTTTGTTCTCTGGATGCGACTCAATTTAGAAACGATCTTCAAACTCAGTCTTGACAGAAGAGTGGTGTAGATTTTTTCTGACATTTAGCAACTCGGGCTATTAAACCACTCAAAGCAATGCATTCAACAGAGGATAGAAAATGATCATCCATTTCAATTCTCATTATCTGTGAACGGTATTTACGCGCGGTTACTTTTAATCACAATCGAGATGTCTAACCTGCGTTGACGTTGATCCAAGCCAGTCCGTAATCGTTGTTTTGTCTCTGATTCTTCATTCCACAACTGCATTAAAACTCTTCCGATCAACATTCATACCAACACCCCACCTATTCAACATCATAACATCAATATCACACGCATCTAATTCACCCTTGGCTAATGGACATTGTATTCACCATACTTTAGAATCACCTCTAAATAATCGCAGCCCCGGTAATATTTCCCTTTCATTGAAACACGCTAGCAGATAAAGATATTTTGTTAGGCTGCCTGAGGCAGCAAAGGAGTGTATAGGACCAGAAAAATAAAAAATGCAAAAATGGTTCTGTAGTGTAGTTGGTTATCACTGCGGATTCTGATTCAATTTGAGCTTTCCGCCGACCCCGGTTCGAGTCCGGGCAGGACCTTGTTTATTTTTTTTCACTTAGCTTTATTGCATAAATAAATGTATTATTTAAATGTAAAAGAGAACTTTGGTAATGGAAGCGAGAGTACGAAATATACGATTGATAGGGAGAGTGGGGTATCATAAAAACAAGAAATTTTCATAAAAGTTGGAAGTTATCAAAGTTGTTTTGTAATTCTGAAATACAAAAAAACATGGAATAAACTGTTTGATCCCAATGAGTATATCAAGATAAAACAAAAATTAAACATAAGCACGACTTTAATGACGAAATAAAGGGGGTTGAAAGGTGAGCTGTTTGATAATTTAAGTGATCGCGATATGTATTAACTTTAGAAGTTGGCTTTCGTTTATATATATATATATATATGTCGCACTTCCTGGATCCGTTTTTATAGTAGTTTTGAAAGGACTTCTGCATACCGTGATGAAGAGGAAAAACAAAAAGGAGAGTGATGTTCATTTTCATCGCAGTTTTTGTTGCTGCAGGTAACATTTCTTAAAAATCAGTTACGCGACCATTAAAGCTGTAATCTCCATGTTTTAAAGGATCTTGTTTAGGTCCGCCAATTTCGCCGGTCTAAGTAAGAAAAAAAATATACCAGTTAGTAAAATTCAATGTTGATTTTAAACAGGAAAATGGTGTATGAGATTAATACCTTTGGATTAACATCGCCTTCGAATTCGGGAATTGTTCCGTAAAAATCAGCATGTTTAGCGTTGATCGCTCTTAATCTATCCAAACTTTCTTGCTCTACTGTTTTACCATTGCTTCCGGTTTCTTTTCCTTCCATAGCAGCAGTTAAAGTTTCAGTATCAATTTCAATCTTCGGTTCATCTGTATGAGCCGTGAATGGAGAATTTGCTTTTTTCAATAATTGTTCGAATTCTTCTTGTTCTTTCTCTGGGAGGCGAGGTGGTCCGGGACGGGGTTTTGTAAGATCAGCATATGTCCGATTAATTTGCAAGAGTATTTGAGGATTCAAAGTAGTGAGAGGTGTTGAAGTTGTAGAAAGATGGGGGCGAGTAAACGATCTTGAAAGTGAACGGATCATGGTGGCGGATAATTTGAATATTCAAAATTGAACGCACTTCTCAGATAATTGAGTAGTGTATGTATAAACAAAAAAAAACTATATATGTTTTCTTTCTTTATTGAAATTTTTCTTGTCTTTTGGGCAAGAAATGTAATTATACAGTTTTGTATCGTGCGGGGTGAGTACCGAATTAAATGGATTTTAACCCGCCGCAAGATGGGTCATCTAGATTCGCGTAGTGCCCAGAAACAAACCGAAAATTATCGAAATATAAAAAACAAAGTATATCTAAGTTACTTATAGCACGCAGTTTATCAATAATTTAATACACGTTTTTTTGTTATTATTATAGGCTTGTGCATTTTATTTCTTACATCTTTTTTATAGGTATATTGGTATACTGAACTTAGGATTCTGCCGAACACAATATTTTCCAAATTTATGAATTAATATTGCATATTATTTACGAGAAATAATAAAAATGCACATGTATAAATATATTTAGGCAATATAATACTTCCTACTCTATAGGGCAAATAATTTATAAACTCGAGGCAATAGAATCATCCAAAATCTTGATACCTTCCTCAATTTCCTGCTCAGTAATAATCAAAGGTGGAATAACACGAATAGTATTAGTTCCAGCAGTGATGATCAGCAACCCGTTTTCCCTTGCCGCGTCAACAATCGGTGTTGGATCACTATCAAGCTGTAAACCCCAAATTAAACCAGTGCCGCGAATTTCTGTGATTTTAGAGGGATATTTTTCCTGTAGTTTTTGAAATCCGGCTTTAAAGATTTTTGATTTTTCTTGAACCGATGATAAAAATTCAGGTGAAGTGAGTTTCTCAACACAATAATTTCCAACTCGGCATGCTAACGGATTTCCTCCAAATGTAGTTCCATGATCGCCAACTTTGATGACTTCAGCAATTCGTTCTGTGACAATCACAGCTCCAATCGGCATTCCATTTCCTAATGCCTTTGCAGATGTTAGAATATCAGGTTGAGCTTCAGGTCCAAAAGCTTCATGGGCCCACATGTAGCCTGAACGACCTAATCCGCTTTGAATCTCGTCATAGATAAGAACGGCATCAACTTCATCACATTTCTTGCGAAGTGCAACCATGAACTCGGTAGAGGCAGTGTAAACACCTCCTTCACCTTGAATAGGTTCAATAATAACAGCACAAGTCTTGTCACTGATAAGGGCATTTACGCTTTCAATGTCGTTATATGTCGCGTATTTAAAACCAGGAACCATAGGACTGAACGGCTTTTGATATTTGGGATTAGGAGTAGCAGACAGACTACCAAAAGTTCGTCCGTGGAAGGAGTGTTCAAATGAAATAACCTCAACTTTATCAGGACTAGCATTCTTAGCACCTGATTTTCCAAACTTTCGAGCAAATTTCAATGCAGCTTCATTTGCTTCAGTTCCTGAATTTCCGAAGAATACTCGAGCCGCGTTTTTCATTCCATTTGTTGCGAGAGTACGTTCAATCAACAGTTTCGCAAGCATACCTGACCATTCATTGTAGTATAAATTAGAAGTGTGAACTATGGTCATAGCTTGCTCAAACATAATTTTGGCGATTTCAAAATCAGCATGGCCAAGTGCGTTCACAGCAATACCAGCTGTGAAGTCCAGATATTTTCTGTAGTTGCCAGAGATTAGCAGTCACATAGGTATACACAGTATCAAAGGAGCTTACTTCTCATTGTAGTCATAAAGATAGCAACCTTGGCCCTTGTACAGGACCATATCAGGCCGCGCGTAGGTAATCAGACTGAACGGGTCATGCTCTTTAATGTATTTCTGGGTAGCATCCTCATTCTGTAACGTGATACGGGTCAGGACACATAAATAGAACAGGAAGAAAAGCAAGGGGACTTACGCCAACTTCGATATCCGCGGCAGGTACAGAAGACGCGTGGCGGACAGCTGTACGAAGGTGAGAGGATGGTGGTGATTGGGAGAGTAAGAATGCGGAGACCGGGCGAGCTGAGCGCATGAGAGCAGTTCGGCGAGTCACCGTACGTGCCGCCACACGAATTGCTGACAACATTGTTTTTCGTTCTATTTAATTCGACCTGATGTATACGAATTTAACGAAACGTGGCAAAGCGAGTTGGAAGGCGCTATCCTAACCTATCTATAAAGACAAAAAAACAAAAAAACAAAGAAGTTTTAAGGCTACAACTTAATTTTCGCGATTGAGTCACAACAGGCACAGAAATGACTAAGAGTTCAATGACTAACAAATTTGGCATCCAATTAAAAGAGATTACATAACACGCTAAGGTGGCCCTACGTGTGCGAAAAATTGCGATTAGAAGCGGACGGAAATCAATTAGGGGCCCAAATAGGATCTAATGCCGAGCCGCATCGTCGGCCTAGAATTGCTTGGCCACCGAAGAAAGGATGCGAGGGGTGAATGTAGACCAACTGATTAGCACTATGCTAATTTGTCTGCTTCAGTCTGTCTGTACAGTCTAGATGATATGCTGTGGAAATTAGTATTAGCGGGGGAGAAGCAGGGTTTTGATTGTAGGGCTTTTGTTGAAAATCTGCCAGTCGAGTGAACCAGCGCACAAAAGCAGAGCATTAAAGCAGTACAGCGCAAATGACACTGTACTTTACAGCTATTCGCAGTCATAGCAGTCATAGCAATACTAGTCACAGAGGCATTCAGACCACTTTCAATGCACGTGCGATATTTGCGCAGACAGGGGGGTTTCGGCGTGCGCGGTTTGAATGGCGGCCAGGCTTTGGGTCGGGGCGGTGCGGCGTTGGCCCGGCGCAACATAAAGCGGCCACCGTGGCCTCTTTTTGCTCGCCACGCGTCACTGCGCCCGGTCGAGGGCATTTACTACTTCTTGTGCTTTCTTCCTCTTGTCTTCTTTCTCACTCTACACACACACACACACACACACAATATGTCGGAATCGCCTGAAGACTACGGCTCTCCCGTATTCTCACCAGATAGCGCCTCCCGCAAACGCCGCGAGGAACTCTCTCTTCCGCTTCCTCCCGGCGCACTCCCTCCTCGCAAACGAGCGAAAACCGCCATCGAGAAGGAGCAGCGTCGCGTCGAGCGCATCCTCCGCAACCGCCAGGCGGCGCAGTCATCTCGCGAAAAGAAACGCAAGCAACTTGAAGAGCTTGAAGCCATCAACCTCGATCTTCGCTCGGAGAACAGCGCTACTCTTGATCGTCTCGCAATTGTGGAAGCCGAGAACAAGGCTCTTCGTGCAAAGCTCGATGATATGTCACTGCAAGTTGCCGCAATGAAGTCCTCCGACCCAGACTCATGTTCTCAGCGGATAAAGACAGAAACTCCCTCCTTTTCCGACTTTCTCTCCGCTGAGGTCTCTTCCAATCCTTCCGTCTTTGACTCCCCCTCGTCATCATCTCTCTCATCGTTCTCTCCCGCCTCTGCTTCCCTTTTCGACTCGTACAGCACATCTCCCGAAGACTCCTCAGATCTTCCTACCACTCCCGACGCCCTCGATGTCGTGGCCTTCAAATCGATGCATCATCCCGCAGCGGTGATGTCATTCCTTGACCTGCAGCGTCATTTGAAGGAACTACCACTCATCTTGGGCCCCTGGATGGAAAGGATGCTGAGCACGACGGTTATGTCGGCGATGATAGTCTCGCACATTTACTCTTTGAGGTTGCCACAACTGCTGCTATCTTCCCTGAACCAGCAGCAACTTACGGCGCTCACCCGATGAGCAACAACGATTCAAATAATCAGCTTTTTGACTGGGATTCTGTTCTTGACTCTCAAAACAGCGATCTCGACAGTGATTCTAATATTTCGGCAACAACTGCTTCCTCAGCCTTGACAGGCTTCCAATCAGTAAATAACACCACTTCCGCACCTTCGAATCTTAGTACCGATGACCATACCTCGACTTCAGAAACTCCGTCGATTGGTGAGGGTAACAACGTTATCAAGACCAAATATCCGCACGGCTCCCTTGCTCTCAATCTCCTCAATGATGGTAATGAGAAGCCGCTGGTCTCGACAGATGGCGCTCGCCCTAGTGGCTGTAGCGACTGGTCGGGGATCGCAATGGGGATTGCCGCTTCGTTTGAATAACTTTGGTTTTTTTTGATAACGATGTTACTTGACACTAATTGATTGGTAGTTTTTTGAGTGTCTCTTGGTTTTGTCGAATGGTTTGTTTCAATTTTGTGGTTTTGACAGATTCTTATTGAATTTTGTCGCGTGTGGTTTGCTATTGGGTTTCAATTCAAATAAGGAAGACTTTGAATTACGCTTTTGAAATATGTGGTTCATCTTTTCGATTTGCTGTTTTGTTTGCAGAGAAAGACAAGGAAGAACAGAAGGAAATGAGTTGTTGGTAAAGGCGGCTAGTTTAATGGGTTATATCGGGTCTTTTATTATGAGTTATGGAGTGCTTTTTAATTTATTTTCATATGTATATTTTTGGGTTTCGGATCTTTTATTTTATTTTCTTTTTTTATATTTGTTTTAAAGTCTAAGACTTTATTGTGCATGGATTGCCTATTAGAAACAAATATTACGACTTAACTATATATACTAATTTAGTAAATGTTTATGCGCAGTCATTTGTAGTAGTGATGTGGTTGAAATCGTCAGGATTGCCGTTTAGTACTTGTAGAGAGATGTGCAAGCGAACAATGGTATGCGATATTCTAGAGCAGACGATTCAGTCATTAACCCACACCATCAGAATTATTTTATTACGGTACAAATAATTATATTAAGAGCCAGTACACATTGTAATCTAAGAGACTTCATCAAGTTCAAAAACGACCACCATGTAAATCTTTCCCGTAGATTTAGATTTCAATACATATCTTAGTGGTTGACCATCCCAATACTTCATAACAGACATATTATACCCAGGTAATTTGATAGCGAAACCGTTACCACCCGTGTTCATATCTAAGTAAGCGTTGTGAAAGTCGAACTTGTAAGTCTCGCCTGCTTTAAAAACAAATCGTTTACGATTATCTTCGTTTAAGAAATATTTCATGCGCTCGGCTGAAGTCGAAGGAATGATTCCATCATCATCGTCACGGTCTATTTCAGTACCTTTAATAGAACCGATAGCTAGCGTATCTTCTTTTAAAAATGCGTGTTCTTTCGCTGTTTCATGAGTTGTTGAAATCACATTTATACTACTTGCTGCGTAACCAAATAAATAGGGCTTATCGGCGTAAACATCACCAGTTGCCGACGGATCGATGGTATAGTTAAAGATTTTATATGCGAGGCTGAACCCATACGGAAGATGATCGCGAATAGGTCTATCAAAATCGTTTCCAAATAAAAGATCATCAAACGAAACATCAGATGTGAATGTGATACTGAAAGCAATGGAGTATTGATCATGTTCATGCTCCGAATACCCAAAGTATTCATTAGTCTTAGGAGATCCCTCCGGAAGACCTATATTCAGCACCAGCTTAGCAAATCTGAATTTGTCTCTACTAACAAACACACAGAAAGAGAAATATACCCGTATAATTCTGAATACGAACTATTACTCGAGCATCAGATTCAGGTGTGCTAACTTCTACGGCTGTATCAGTATTAACAGGCACCGATTCTTGATCCTCCCGTTCATAACGCGATCCGGCGAATACTTTAAGTCGATAAGGCATAACTGATTTCCCAACTCCACCAGGCACAGCAAAATCACAGTATTGAAAAGAGATCTAAAAACCAAATAAAGAGAAATTTCTGCAGACGAGAGGACGGAATTACAACCCGACTGAGAAGCCGACAGGACGACACTCGAGATGCAACTTCGCCGAAGATCGGCGTGCGGCGCAAATCTGCCTCTAAATGGAAGACCTAACCCGCTGCTCACGTGAAATTTGCTAGGTGGTGCCTTCCCCAACGTGCTTTCTACTTGCGATGCGATGCGTACACGGCTTTGTCGGCAATCAACATGCCAATTCTTGGGTATTGAAGTGTTCATGGATTGATTAAAATGAGACTTTCCTGGATTTGTCCAGCGAAAGTCGGATATTTGCCTGTCGTTGCGTACAGTACGGCCAGCCAATGAACAGAATGAACAAAGACCTTGATATATCATTAGGCCAAAAGGCAAAGCGAGAAGTGTAGGAGTTGAAAATCCTCTGCTTGATCCAACTGACCACCGACCACCCAACATCTGCCCACCATTATTTCTGACTCGCACCATCAATAAAGCACCAACAAAATCTCAGCCAAGTTTTAAAATACAGAAATCTCACGAATGAGAACACACTTATGTTTTTACAAATGCTCTATTCAGTACTCGGCCTTGAGCTCGTTGCCCAAATCATATGGATATTTATCCATAAGGAACTGCGTAACAAGATTTCAGACAAACTAGTCTGCCACATTAGTAGACTATAAGCCCTATTATTTTGGATGACTCTAGTACCCTGCTCGTGGTTTTATGTACCTAAACCATCCAGAGTTTCTTGATGGATACGATAACGAGTAGGGCGAGAATGGGGTTGAAGCTCGGCGGGAGAAGGAAGATAAGCGCGATATCAGCAATCAACCACACGAAACGCGTCGAATCTACCAGATCTCAATTCAACCAGCCACTATCTGCGCAGTTTAGAATAATTAGGAATTCTTGTTAGTTTTACGCCTTTACGTTTCAACGACTAGCATATTATATTGCGCCCTACAACGTGAGATTGCAAGTGAGCCTTGAACTCCCGTTGTTTAGACGTCAGCAGTGCTTTCAACTTGACCGCGCTTTGACGCATCATTACGACAGTACGCATACCGTGTCTTCGTCGCTGTCAAATTGTAAGACAACACATCAGAAAATGCCGAGATGAGGATGGTTGCTTTTTGGCATGGCAGGATACAGCTACAAAATTCTGTAACAGTTGCCTGCCAGGCACTACGCTAACACGGCAAATAAGTATAGTGACGCAGGTACGGCTGGGTACCTGCGCCTTCTCAACAAGTACATGTACACTTCGCCAGCGTGCTGACCCTATCGTGTCTGCAGTCAGCGTCCAAGGCACATCTACAGTCTGTCCTGGTTGTGTCTAATCAGAGACTGCAATTTTACATATAACTTTTTCACCAAAGTAATCTGCTTTGTTTTGTGTAAAGGCTCATCTCGTGTTCGATCGTTGTACCTCTCGTTGTACCTCGGAGATACAATTGAACGTTACAAAGGAAGTTCGGCATTTCAAGGCCCGGCTATGCTGCAGAATCACATATAATACGGCATATATCTCAAGAGTCTTTATACTTGCGCGGTGTAGCCGACCCTAGCCCTTTCCGCTGTCCCCGCGCGCTGTCGGGATCGCGTCTAATCTTCTCGCCGTATTTACGCTTTATTTTCTCTATATTTGCTGCTTTTTGTTTTCATAGTCGCACTTGCTCTCTTTTTTTTTTCTTTTCAAGGTTTTTGTTTTTGTTTTTGCTTTTATTTTTGTTTATTTTTGTTTTTGTTTCGTTTTTGCTATTTGCTTGCTTTTTGACTAAGGTATGCGCTCGACAATACTTCCTCTTCTCAGATAGTCGCAGCTTACCCGTTAATCCAAGGTCAGGCCTATCTCCTTCCTCAACCATGCTTCTTCCTACTACCTACCTTCGCCGAAAATTTCGTACATTGTTTTTGTCTGATGTTACTCCATCGTCGACGCTAGCTAGATTAGAAACTTCATGGAGTATCAAAAAGACAATAAGTCGTGTTCAGGCTCATAAGTACGTGGCGACAGATTTACAATATGTTTTGGATTTTCTGATTATCGCCTTTGTGCTATGTATCGTTACCGAACCTGGCCTGATTGGTAAATCTCTTATTGCAATTGGGTTTACGCTGCTTCTCCTTTTCCCTGTGACGTCCCAATTTTTTTTCCCGTTCTTGCCTATCGGAACTTGGCTCTTTCTATTCTTCTCCTGTCGCTTTATTCCTGCATCCTGGCGTCCTCCTATCTGGGTTCGCGTTTTACCCAGTCTAGAGACGATTATTTATGGTGGGAATCTTAGTAAGATTTTAGCTGCGCAACAATATCCTTTTTTGGATATTTTGGCTTGGATTCCTTATGGGTTAATACACTTTGGAGCCCCCTTTGTTTGCTCTGGAGTTATCTTTCTTTTTGCAGCTCCTGGTACACTACCGGTATTTGCCCGTTCTTTTGGGTATATGAATCTAATTGGCGTTTCAATTCAACTGTTGTTCCCTTGTTCACCTCCTTGGTATGAAAATATGTATGGCTTAGTACCCGCTAATTATGCCGTTAAGGGATCTCCTGGTGGATTGGCTCGCGTTGATCAAATTATTGGTCTTGATCTTTATACTTCATCATTCACAGCTTCTCCTATGGTATTTGGTGCATTCCCATCCTTACATTCAGGCTGTGCTGTAATTGAGGTTTTATTTATGTCTTTTGTATTCCCTCGTCTTACACCTATTTTACTTGGTTATATTCTATGGATTTGGTGGTCAACAATGTATTTAACTCACCACTACTTTGTTGATCTAATTGGCGGTGCGCTTCTCTCAATCTCGGTATTTTTACTCGTCGCAAGATCGTATATGCCTAAAGTCCAAATGGACAAACCATCTCGTTGGGCCTACGATTACATCGAACTCGGAGTACTTCCCGTTCCTAAAGCTCGTCTCACAAAAGAATATACTCCTGGAAATTGGGGTTTATACAGTGCATCTAATACTTCTAATTTGGCTGTCGAAACTCCTACTTCAGAATGGGAAATTGAAACTTTGGCGGATAACGATGATGAATTTGATAGACCGTTGGTATATTCGAATAATCTAATCTCTTCAAGAACGCCAAATAATGAAAAAGCAACTTATGAAGCAACTTATGAGGGTTAAAAAAGCTACAGCGGTGTGTCGCTGCATATTATGTATATACCACACAGAAAACCTAGTACTACGAAAACTAAACTAACCGAGGGAGAGGAGCTAGAACTTTTTTTTTAATGTCTAATAACTGAATTATTTACGTATGTGATTTTGATGAGATTAATGTGTTTTTTTCTCGTACCAATGCATTAATTGTGCATTTTTAATGATTATCTTCTGGTATTTCCTGTTCATCGCTTACTTTATATAAATGCTTTGCTATTCATTTTTCTCTCTCTTAGCAGGTTGTTGAACAGAGAAAAGAAGTAAAGAACTGGGGTTTGATAAATTAGTTTGCGAGGAGTTCTTTTTATTATGATAACCGTAACTGTATCTATTTGTGCATTTCATGAGTTTAAACGTGCGTTTTGTATGTATCTGGTTTAAGAAATTATCTAATTTAATTGATACACGAGTTATACTGTTTAAAGAAACTCACATAATCTTGAGAGTCGCAGCTTGATTACAAAAAAAAAAAAAAAACCATAATCACTGCTCTTTTTAGAAAAAAAAATATGTTTTGATGTTTTTTTTTGTAGAATGTGCTTGTTGGAGGCTGTAGGAGGCTAGGTAATGCAAGTGACGCCGCAAGCTGAAGAGAGCGCACCCCATTAATTACCATCAGCCATTTTCGAATAATGCTGGGAAATCCAGTAACTGTCCATGTATCATAATATATAACATCTCCTTACCACTCTTAATTACATTGAAATCTAACTCCCGTGATCCATTTAACTATTGTCAACGCGTCATAGAAGCTCATAAATATATATACAATCCCCGATCGTGTAAATTGACCCGTTTACGCGTTTCAAAGCGCGTCGCGTACATAAAGCCATGCATTCGAGGCATGTATTATGATAACTTCTTGCCGTAGTTTCCTTTCGTCATGGCAAAGTTTCAACAGATCTATCAAGCATACTTTAACTGAATTTTTGATGACGATTCGATGTATTACACCAGTCATGTGCCGCTTGCATCGTATCACATACAATTTGAGTTGATATGGGAGGTACTTTTAAGTACTTACAAATATATATTATTAGAGAGAAATGGTTTTCTTTTGTTAGGCTTTTGTTTCCCATATTTGTAGTGACACCGGCAATAAATTTTGTATTGTGTAATCAATTATAAAGAGTATTCCAAGATCAATAAAAACAAAAAGAATCTTAAACATTCATTTTTGATGAATAATCTCAAAACCACCATTCATTACACATGTCAAATTTACAATACTGATGTAACGCTCTCAAATAAGCTACATTTAACAAGACAAAATAGAAATAAAAAAGAACGCCCAAAATGTTAGAACGATCACCAATCCAAGCAGTAATCGAAAAAAAAGTCCAAAACAACCATATTAAACAACCGTGCAGTAATCAAACCACGACCAATTACTCATCCACCCATTCATTCTGCAGAGGTTTTTTTTTTTAATTCCCGTTTCTCAAGTTTTTGGAACCGCAGATCTATTGGCAGCAGCTTCTTGTTGAGCTTTAATTTCTGCCATTTTTCGCTTCATCATCACTTTCCCAAAGAATCTCAGCATGAATGGTAAAGTGATCATATCGATAACAATCCAAGCTACTAGAACTCCATAATTTCGACCCATTGTATTACGAGTATCGAAAATGATGGTTCGAGTTGCATCAGCTAAATTCTTGATTGGTAGAGCATAACCATATCTGTAAAAGTTATCTTGTAAAGGAATTGAGTAAAATGCGGCGGAAATGTTGGAGATAACGGTAAGAATCAGACAGAATCCTAGTACTGGAGGATATGTGGAAATGCATAATAGAGCAATGTTCTCAAGGAACATACCAACTGCCAGCATTCCCAAATAGTTTGTCATCCAAAAAATAACAAATCCAGCATGTCCGAATGAGCGAGTGAAATCCATTTGAAAAGCAAGAGAGACCAGGGAATAGAATAACGACAGAAAGAAATACGCAAACCAAGAAGAGCAATAACGATAGAGAATCAAGTGTGACTTTTTAAGATGAGGAGCGAGAATTTGATGAATTGGCGCAAAGAAATTAAACTGGAAGAAAGTGGTAATAATGATAAAAATCAAGCCCACTTGAGTAGTCGCTGTTGCAGTCGGATTATCAAATGGAAATAAATTATCCATCGTAATCTCACCCGGTCGCGTAATAACTTGAGGCGCGTTCTCAACAAGACTAGGAAGAGAATAGTTACTCGCAGCGAGGGAGATAATTTGTAAAGCAAATTCAGCAGTATATCGAGACTCAAGGTGCTCAACCCAAGTTACGATATATCCCATTGCAAGCTGATCTCTAGCTTGAGAGTACGCAAATGTGACGCTTTCAGCACCAGAGTACGAAGCACCATCGGACTCCGGATTGTCAAGTGCATCAGTCAGCAGCCGACTAGCGTTTGGAGCAATATAAAATACACCCCAAGTATTTTCGTGCTGAACATGACGAACAATTTCTTCGTAGGTAATCAAGTCGACAGTTTTAACGTTGATTGAATCTTGAGAGCCGGCATACGATTCAGCGCTCGAAATGAATGCATTTCCAACCAAATTTCCTTCATCCGCGTTGACAATCCAAAGGTGAACGCGGTTCAAATAAGATAATCTATCGTAATAAGAACCCCAGTAAATGGAGAAAGTCATCTATAAAAGATTAAAAATCAGTCAGGTTTTTTATTACAGCAAATTAATAATACGCTCAATGGCTCACATACTATCATTAATGTTCCCATAACAAGCAACGCAATAATAATTTTTCTAAAAACAAGTAATCTCTGCTCTCGTAGATTTGAGCTGAAAAAGCCATGTTGGACAGGAGGACCGGCAGGGGGGCCAGGACATGTACCACTATGACCTTCCTTTTCGGAATTTTCAGTCCCACGAAAAGACGGAGATTCGGAGCTTTCCTCTTCATCTAGTTCCCTGGGATTTTGAGATTCGGTATTGACGAGAGCTTCATTGAAACTCGTGCTCTCGACAGATACCAGTTCTTCGCTGGAGAGCTCTAAACTCGTGGGTTGCCGGTCCTCAGGAAAATTGGTTTGACTTGCCATTTATGCAAAGAGCAACAACTAAATATGTGATATAAGATGAAACGAAGAGCATGAAGGCAGCAGCCGAATGTTTATATACAGTTCAATCCGCACTCTCGAGAGCGCTACGGCCGACACACTGACGAATGCACAAGTAAACAGAGGACCGACGAGGTTTCGCTTCTGCTGACAGAGTTTGTTACATAAGGCAGAACAAAGGTTCAAAAACCCGGTCAGTGCGGGAGAAAATGATATCCATGTAAAAAAAGTGCTTTTCTGTTTGCCGAAGTCGCGCTCAAAGCCCGACTATCGAAAAAAAAATACAAATGACGTAGGCGGATGGTCGAGTTTCGCGCGTTTCGGCTCCTGCATTGCTCAAACGGGACGTTAAGTCACCCTTAACTCCACGTTCTCGGATGTAAGGGATACCGATTACAGGCTTGTTAAAACACTCATGGATATCATGATATCTAATCACATTTTACATTGTTTAACGTCAGCAGCTTACGTTCGGCAGGAAATCTACGGATCTTTCTGAGATTTTCCATGAGACTTGCCTGATTTCAAAGCTCTCTCATTCTCACGGATGTCTTCGTTCTTATGTGTACTGCTTATTCGATAATATTATCAGCTTTATATTCAAGGCAAAAAATTAAACAAATAATTGACTAGGAAAAAAAAAACGAATTGCAAAACTAATAAGACCAAGTCTGTTAAGCAGAACGCACTCGATAGCAATACGGTGACAATTTACAATTCTTGTAGTAATAATCTCATTAGCCACAGGAAAACGAAATTAAACAGAACGAACATCAAACAGACTCGCTTGTAATAGGAAAAAAAGAAAAACAAACAGAAACAAGTACAATCGTAATTCAAGATATCGTCAGAATTAACAGTATAAATCAGAGTTCTGAGCGTCCCATGCCATTTAATACGGGTTTTCAGTTTTGGTATCATCATAAGGTAATTATTGTGCTCAACCAGAGCATCAGTCACAACGCGATCACTCTATACTCAAATCAAATTATCCATGACCACGTCGCCTCGTAAGTATAAGAAAATTTAACACCGTTGTATTTTTGTTGCTGTAGAACGATGCCTTCTTCATGGCGACATCGCCCTCAGCGTCGCAACAAATACTGAAACCACCTGTTTTAATGTAGTGGATACCAGGTGCATCTGTCACGTTGACGTATCCATCACGGTCAAGTTTATGCTCATTGTGCATGAAACCAAAGTAAGACCCCTCGTCGATGTCCATCATCTCAGACTGAGAGTACATCTGTGCATTCACGTTGGACGCGGTACCATTCACATTTGTCCTTGTGATATTAGCACCCATTGGTGAATTTCTCGTAAATTTAAGATCAAATTCCAGATCCACAATCCCATCGTCAACTCTGCCATTCATCAAACTCTCACAAGACGAAGCATTCGCTGTAATAACGCCCATGATCCAAACAAGAGCCACCCATAGTCGCAAATCTTTAGAGAGGTAAATCTCAATCTCCTGCAAAAGTTGGTAATAGGACTCATAATACCGTCTTCTTCAGTAGCCGGCGCGTTGACAATCACCTCTGATACTTTCCTTGTAATGGGCCCGGTAATGCGCTTCTGGTTCCACTGGCGATTCGCCCAAACTGTGAGACGACAGTCGATATGACCGCTTTCATCTCCAAAGTTCGTTTATATTTTTATCTAAAAGTACGCTTACCTTAGGCTAACGAGTCCCACAGATTAGTCCGAGCCAGTTAGTTGCAAACCACCATTGTTCCTTCGCAGAGGTAATACTGTGCTGTCGCTGTTGCATTGCTAACGATCGCCATCGAGCGTGAGATAAACTGTCTTATTCCCAAGTGCACAGCTTTGCGGACCTCTATCAGGCAATAATACTCAAGAGTGTATTTGAGTCCGTAGGACAGGAGAGGTATTAATTGAAGATTATGAAATCAGCGGCGATAAAGGTAAGAAATCGGTGACGTTGTTGCTCATCGTAGGCGACAAGACAGAATTTTTAATTTATCGTAAAAGTGGCGTAGGAGGCAAGAAATCTGATAAAGGAGGTGAAGCCACAGACATTTGCGCAGACGCGCTCTCGAGTTTGGCTAGTAGTCAAGAAGTCATAAGATTATAATGACGCCCGCATGATCAATCTTTGTAACGGATAAGGAAAAGCTGACAATCCAAAAAAAACAAAGAAGTAACGGCTATTATAATTTCAATTGTGGTAGAGATTATGTTGACATCGCTGACTGACTCGGCGGACTTTCGAATTTCTCAAGTTACAGATCAAGAGAGTGACCAAAACTACAGTGATGCAATATTCTATAACAACTGTGTCGTCCTGTAGTAGGCACTGGGCAGTTCAAGTGAAGACAAGCGGAAGAAGAGAGCGCGGCTAGTCTATATTTACCTTAAGCAATCAAGAAAATGATCGAGAATCCAGCCGAGTCATATATGCTACGTACACTACCCTAATCCATGACCCTGCTACCCATAAGGCACTTATTTAAACTGATAAACCTGCTTCAACGCGTCATATTAGCTCATACATGTATACTTTCCATAGCTGGTAAAAAAAGGGTTGAGCGCGTAGGCACTACGCGTCGCGTCGATAACTTAAACGGCGCAACATTTGGACTGCGCTGCTCGCTGCCGTTGACAGAAAACTCCTGAATATATTTCAAATTTTTTTTCAATATCGCCAATATCTTTAACTATACTCATCACTCTTCAACTGGTAATAGCAGAAATCGAGTATGGTCTCTGGCCATTGCTCCTTAAATCTCGTCTGGTCACGTGACCTATTACTTAAGGCGACAGCTTCTTTACATTTTCCCACTCCGTAATGATTATTTCCGTTGTATCATATATGACTTTGTAAATTAGTCCGCCTTAGGCAACTTTGCAGAGCGTGGGCCTCTTGTCTAAACTCTTATTATTGGAAAGTAATACGACTAATTGTGTGTTTTTTTTTAAAAATAATATTACGCTAACTACTAATCGCATATCTCGACTTCTGTCGCAAACTTCGTCCTTTAACCAGTAATATAATAGGAATTAAAATCATAACCACTGTAATACCCGCAAGAATAGTATTACCCCAAGCTACAGGGAATTTCTCCGATGCCAAGTTATTAAACATAGGCTGTGAAAATAAAGGAAATGTACAAGCGAAAAGTGAACTATACATGCTAGTTCCTGCAAATGTTGAAGCGATGTATCGCGATGTTATTCCTAGATATGCCGATAAACTTTGGAGAATTAGGAAGGAAGCAAATGTATATAAACCAAGTGCAATAATGGGAGCTATCCAATGAACGGAGGCTGACGATGCCCATCCACACATTACTAATGATGGAGGAAGGATAAGAGCACCAATTAGAGCAATGTAAAACATCTGCTCAGGGCCTTTTTCATCAATTTTTTGTAAAAAACAGTATTTCATAGACAAAAAGTAAAAGGAAAGTCCTAGTATCAATCCAGTCGCTATACCAATAACAACAAGACCAGCTTGAATACGATTGAACCCATAAAGACCAATAAGAACACGAGGTACAGAAACGAAAAAAGTTTGCAGAATTCCGTAAAGTAATGAAGAGTAAAGATTGACGAAAAACACAGCTGATTCAGCAAATGCGATAATAAAAGGTCTAATTAAAGAGTCTTTGACAAACTGCCGATTAGAAATAAGCTGACATGTCTGCATCGCTAAACTTGTATACCGAAAATCTCCAGTCACGCGCTGTAGGCGCTTTGCTCGACGAGCTAAGACTGTATTTGGATTTGTTTCCGGTAGAAAGAAAACTACTAGTAAAAAAGTGCCAGTTCCTAACCATGATAGTCCCCAAAAATTATACCTCCAGTTAATAACTTGGGTAAAAACACCACCTATCAATAACCCCATAGCAGATCCAAGAACAAGTGACATAGACCAAAATGGCACTGCATATGGAACAGTCTCGCGACTGAATACATCACCAATTGAACCTCCACCATTAGCTACCGGCGCAGCACCTACCACTCCTGTAAAGAAATGTAAAATAACAATTCCAGCAAAATTTTGTGATAAAGCTGTAGGAATTTGGAATATGATGAAAAGAATTAAACTTGGCAAATATATCCAATTTCTACCGATAAATGGGACTTCGGACAGTGGAGCGTATACCATTGGCCTGACATGGAATTAGTTTCCTTTGGCTAAAACTATACAAAACGCGCAAGACTAACTTACGATAAACCATATCCAAGAATGTAAAAAGTTATAGGAAGTAGTACAGTGACTCCTTTAATCCCAAACTGTTCGGCAATGAAAACAGAAGCAGGAGAGTACATTGATGAACCCATATAAATCGAAAACGTCATACTCATAATTTCAAACAAGATGAAAAGCTTTTTAAAATTTGACCAATTCTGAGGATTTTCGGGATCATCCGGACCATACCATCCAACTATAAACAGATTTCCCGATTCGTGTTTCCCATTTTGTAAAGAGGTGGTGACTCCTGGATTTTCTTGTTCAAGTTTGGGTGCTGTTTTTTCTCGATCTTGGAAATCACCGTCTCCACGGTTAACATCATTTTGAATGTCAAAATACCAATTACATGGAACAACGTAATCACTTTTCTCCTCTTTAAATCTGAAAAGTCGACCTCTTGAAAGAATATGGATAACCTCAACTCCCCAACTACCTTGAACTATATCCAGCATATTTATCACAGTGGAAGGTTATATGAAATAGAGAAGCGCCGTGAAAAACAACTCTAGCGCTGGATATAAAACAAGATACACAGTTAAACAAGAACAATAAAAAGACAGTATCCTCGAGAGAGTGAGCATTTGTGCAAGCGAAGAGGTGGTGGGTATCAACGAGAGAAATCAACAAGTACGTAACGCCCAGAACCGATCAATCAATCAGCATAAGCTAATCAGTTCCAATCACCGGAAACAGACCGATCACTTTAAACATCCTGCCAGAGAATCACAGCCATTCGTGCTCCCGATTCGGCTCGCCCATAAACTTGTGTAAGCCTGTTCGCCCGAGCTGAGCTATGCCTCTTGTAATACAAGTTCTGTGTCGGGTTACCCAAGAGGTTTTGGATGGAGCAAGGGTTTGGTAGATAGTAAGCTGTTAACAGAAGACGCCAATTGGGAATGCTCTAAAGGAATGGAGGCCGATTGAAGCGGTCAGCTTTATGTGTGCTTGTACCGAAGTGGGTCCGGTGTACTTAAGGATAGCTAGTGGATCCGCTGATTTGTTTTTATTACTTTTTCTTTATTTATTTTCTGTCTTTGTCTTTGCTTTATTACTCTTCTTGGAACAAAACAAACAAGCGTAACTCTCAAGAATTAATAGACACTATTTCCCGACGACGTAAAGATAACTGGTTACACACTTGAGTCAAGCTATAAACTGAATCTTTTTCATTGCTTTCTTGTGTTACAGTGCGTTTTTGTAGATTACGGTATAAATACGTACACGCATTATAAAGTCGTAAAATTAAAAGACATTCCTCTAGTTGATAAATAAAAAACTCATCAGGGATTTTAAATTACACCCTGAACCAAACCCAAAATCAGTAATTATATGTATATCTCCATATGTCATAAGCAGTGAGCAGTTTAATTGGCGTACTGCGACTTCGACCTTAGTTTAGCACCTAAATGCAACAAAGCAACTGGGATTAAAATCATAACCGCAGAGATACCAGCTAATATGGTAGTTCCCCAACCCACTGGGAATTTTTCTGGTCCCAAATTCACAAACATAGCGCGCGCAAAGAGAGGAAATGAGGAAGCGAAAATTGATCTGTAAAGATCGTTACCGGCGAATGTCGATGCCAAATATCGAGGATAGGACATTCCCAGGTAAGCAAATACGACTTGGAAAATGTGGTAGCCGCCAATGAGATATAAACCACTTCCAATAATTGGGACAATCCAATGAACTGAAGCAGTAGAACTCCAGCCAATCATTAGCAGTGCAGCGGGCATTAAAAACGCTGCAGTGAAAGAAATGTAGAATATAATCTCTGGTGGTCTGCCAGCTTCCACTCTAGGAAGGAAGAAATACTTTAACGCCATTGCGTAGAAAACATAGCCTACCATAACACCAACTAAAATTCCAAAGTACGCCATACCGTTCTGAATCAAATTGAACCCATAAATGCCATTAAAGACAAGAGGGAAAGCCTCAAAGAAAGAATACATAACGGCATAGACAAGAGCGGTATAGGTATTTAGGAAGAAAACACCAGGCTCATGGAACGCAATAATAAAAGGACGAATCAGAGACTCCTTTATAAATTCTTTTCTGGAAACAGAAGCAAACTCTTGCTCGGCCTTGGTAGTGTACTTGTCATCTCCTGTAGCGATTCGAAGGCGCCTGGCACGACGAGCGAGGATTGTGTCTTTGTTAGTCTCAGGTAAGAACAACAAAAGAGTGAGAAAAGTGACGGCTACAATCCACGCTAAGCACCAGAATGTATATCTCCAGTCAAGAATCTGGGCGAAGATTCCACCAATGAATGGGCCTAAAGAAGGACCAAGGACAGTAAACATAGCCCAAATAGGAAGAATATAAGCTACTCCACGGCCATCGAAGATGTCTCCAATAGAAGCGGCCCCGTTGGCAAGCGGAGGAGCAGAAAAGATACCGGCAATAAATCGAAGAATAACGAGACCGGCAATATTGTTGACCAAGGCAGTGGGAATTTGAAGGATCAAGAAGATAAGCAAGTTTGGCATGTATACCCAGTTACGACCGACGACAGGCACTTCAGAGAGAGGAGCGTATACCATTGGCCTTTAGATAAGCAAAGGTTAGTAGGAGCTTTAAAAGGTGCGAGGTAGATGAGTGCATACGATAATCCATATCCAATGGCATAAGTAGTAAGCGGTAGTAAAGCGACAACATATCCGATATGAAACTGTTCCATGATTCCCTCAACACCTGGTGTATAAATAGCAGATCCAACATAAACAGCGAAAGTCATCAACCCGATTTCAAAAACAATGAAGGCCTTGGTCCCGGTCGACCAATTCTTTGGATTTTCAGGATCTTCAGGGCCGTACCAATTGACGATATATTTGCATTGCAAGTCTTCGGGACCAGCAATGCTTTCAGATTCACTTTTATCAGAATCAGAAAGATCCTTTCTATTCAAGATAGACTTTTCAAGATCAGCGCGAGAAGTATTAACGTCTGTTATCGGCATAACGTCCTCTCCTTGTTTAACATCACGAAGGCAGGTGGCAGGAGGAATAAAGTCAGGGCTCTGCTCCGGGAACTTGAAGAGTCGTCCGCCGGAGAGAAGGTGCAAAAGCTCAGCGCCCCAGCTGGTATGAAAGAGAGTCGCCATGACAGAGTGCAGATGCAAAGTGTAGATGCAAAGAAGAGTGAAGATATGATATCAGATGAAGAGGTACAGCAACAAACAGGAGAGAGCATGGGTATTATATACGAAAGAGAGTAGGTACATAGGTCACATATGGCCTTGATTAGTGATGACATAGAAATAATCTGTTGGTTTCTGATACGCTCAGGTCTACACAATCAGCCAGGACCGCAACTGCATCAGACGGCCGCTTAGCAAGAGGGTAGATGATCACGGTTCACCACAGGTAGAAAAATCAGATTACGGCACTCTCTCGGTCGATAGGCCAGCCGCAAAAGTCTCTCGGTCGACAGCCATGCCCCACGTAAGCATACGAACCTTCTTTGCTATCCCTGTGCATACGTTTTGTAAAAATGTGTATGCCACTAGCGCATTTGAATGAAAAGCAATATCTATCTGAATACCAAAATATCAGTTTAGTAGTATTTACGAATATTGCCGTGTTATCGTACTGCTGTTGTGCTGTTCTTTCTATGTCTTACAAACCAGATCACAATATCGCAAAAAACCACACCCTGCCTATCTTTTAAACGATTTTTAATTTGCATAACCTTTTCTCCTTGGAGATTGATGCACCGATTCCGACTCGGGCACTAAATTTTCTATGATATGATGCAATTTTCTATTATTAAGGCAGATGGGTAGTAGCGAGAGCTCGGCTGCAATGCTGAGCATCTGATAGAGCATGTCCAACTTCAACATTGGCGTATCTGATAGCCTCCTTCCGACTCGGTCTCTCTGATTTAATAGGAGATCCTGCCTGTAGTCAGCTTGCTTCACGGGTTCTTACATGTTGGAAACTGGCAATCTGCAGCATCCATGGACACCTATTTGATGTACTGAGTTTATATCAGCAACCACCACATGCAATCTAGAGTATTATGAAGCTGAGACATGAGTCAAGGCGCTCCTGAGTATCTGTTTTGCTTTATTTGCTGATTGACGTATGCGTCTGTAGGATATGACATTTACATAGCAAGAATAAACTCGTTACGAGCTACAAATGAATATCGCAACGCAACAAACATTGTAAAATTGGCCAATAAAACACAACCTTTAAAGATCAAAACAAACTAATTGATGCCAAACTCGAATCGTAAGTAAGCCATCAGTGGGTGTTATTGTCTGTATGTCTTTTTTCAAATTATGATACTGAATAGTTAAACTTTTATCAGCAAGTCTTCGAAGGACTAATTCTCGGGCTCGGGTTTGCCATGCATACATTACTTAAGAATTATTTGGTCATCATCTGGATGACGATAAATACGTACAGTAGTTCGAGCTTTTAGTTTCATTGATTCAAAGATAGGATTTTTTATATTTATCTCCGGGCTCTTATGCCAACCACCCCTCACATCGACCTGCAATATGAGAGCTTGCAATCTTGCGTCAACCCTTGAAAGTTTGGCGACATTACGCTCTATCAAATGTCAAAATTTTTGATTTTTATCTTAGATATCTAAAGATAGTGAAGAATAAGACCTGCAGGTACTTGTAGTTCTGCACCATACCAGCAGTCAATGCCAATAGATTCGTAAAAGCTTTGTAGAATATATGCCAAATCTTTGCTAGAACTTCTACAAAAGGCTAAAAACTGTTAAAGTATCCACTACTGCAATACAGAACATTAATCTTGCGCTGTATATAAAAGTAGTTTATATGAAGTTAAGAGAGCAGGTGGAATGAAGAAGAGCGTATATTGACTAAGCGCCACATAATAATTGAAGGGTGTCTGCGGTTTCTGTGTATACTACTCTATTCGTCTAACTAATAGGTATAATTTAAACGAACAAATTAACCTCATAAGAAACTGCAGACACAATAGGTTTGATTGCTGTAAACGTCACTAAACATCTATAGCACAATAACACTACGGTGTCCATCTTACGAGGCTGACATTACATTATCGATTCGTTTAATTAGGCTTGACAGGTATACAGACAAGCTTTTAGATATCAATTTACAAGTTAGAAAGAAACTCTATTGTCATCGTTAACATTCCGTCGCGCACTGTTTCACTGGCCACTAAACATCAACAAATGGGCATCGTGGCCTAAAGGAAAACTAGACGACTCACTTGTTCCGAGTGCGTTAGGCTCTGCTGTCTTGCAGCCACACTAGGCATCCCTACAATACGTGCAAGCCAGACTAGGTCTCAAAAAAGAATCATATGGTTGTCTCAGTCAGTAGGAGCGAAACAAGACTCGCCAGTCTTAGCACGGCAATAACTCACTCTTCCCTACTGAGCATCAGAACTCAAAAACAAGACAGGGTATTGAGTATCAAAGCGCAGTACAGGATATCAGAAGTAATTAATAGAAAACATGTTTGTACAAAAAAAGTACGCTCTCAAGTTGAGCTCATGTCAAGTTGAAAATGCGGAAGACCAAACATAGACCGGTTTTCCAAAACGCAACTACAAAGCTATGTAGCGACTAACTCCGTCGCCATTTACAATTTGAGAGAGATATAGTAGTACATCACGTATCAACGTCTGCAACAAAATCAAGGTAGACCAGCGCTCCAGACGCTGTCCCTATGTGCACATCAGACGCGCTGCTCGCGTGCGCATACTTTTATGTCCCAATATCAGTACCTCGGTGATAGTTTTGAGAGTGCCTGATACGGTTTAGCATCATGGTTCTTATTGAGCCTACAAGTAATAAGGAGGCATTAGCATGTTATACGGAACATTATGAATAGAGGGCCTTACCCTGCAGAACCGCTGGAGAAAGGAGCCAGAAGACTTTAAAAAGAGTTGATGATTGAGATTAATTTCAAATAGAGTCTAAAACAAACATCGTTTCATACCAGTAGTTTGGTGCTCAAACTACGGTGTTAAAACGTAACGCAAACCGTGTGTAGAAACTTCCCCACGCCCTATGCGTATATTGATACATTGCTAAAATACATAAACCCTATAGCTAAAAACCCTATGATAAACCCTAATGAGTTGCTATATGTGGATGACGTAATATGGTTTACAGAAGGCTTATATGCAACGCTTTCCTCTAGTTACTTAATATCTCTGATCCAATAAGCTTTTCGTATCTCCCACGCTAACTGAAAATTGCTGACATCATATTTCTCTCAATGGCGTGCCAGTTAGTGACTACTTTTGTAATAGTCAGAGTGATAAGATTCCAATGGAAGGCAGCAAATTAGTATAACGAGTTAGAAAAAAATAAAATTTTTTAGCAGAATCTGAACATGGAATGCTGGCTAAAAATCTGTAATTATTGAAATATTGTTTCCTATTCACGAGGGCATGCATTCCCAAGTCTGAAAATGTGTAGAACAACTCTTTCAGTGAGTGACACATTTGAAATGGTACTATTCTACTCTGCAGGATTTTACTGTATTAAACAAACACTATCTATATTGCAGTTAAATTACCAATGCGATCCAGGATATCTAAAAAAGCACCGATAATTAAACCCCCTAATAGCCCTAATGCCCCGAATCAGCTAGCTCTGCCACGGCAGATAGCAACATCGCTCCACGCAACGAGTCTCCTCTAAATTATATTTCTCTTCTTGCAAAATATTGACTGGGTTCAGCGTGTGCAGTGTTTTTGAAAGCCGCGTGCGCTTTTTCTCGCTTTGTGTACGAACAAACACATAATGCAGACAAGTGCAAAGCAGTTTTGGGCAAGGCCATTTCATGCCGTGACCAGTGTTTTCTTCTCCATCCTCTCTGTTAATCTCGGAGAGCAGATGCTAGAGGTCGTCAAGAGTCAATGGCATATTGGTATAACGTCCTTTGGAGGACCCATTGTGCAGTGAGTATATTGTGTAACTGACATTTGAAGCAGAGAACATTTTGGCTAATTGTATCTTTTAGAGTATCAAATGTACATTATTACTCCCAATTCGTCAATTAATCGCATTTCGTATCTAATATCTTTGTACCAGTTCAACAACTTGTTTGTGCAGAAATACCACTGGCTAGATGATCCTACATACCAAGAACTTTTTGGCATTGCACAATCTTTGCCAGGATCCGCCTCCACCAAGCTGATTTTTATCATCACCCTCCTTCGAACCTCCTTTCTACCAGCTATGCTTTCGTTCATTTTTTGGGCTGGTCCAGGCGCTATCGGTATGTTTATCTTAGCTGTGGGTATCGGTGAAGTAGGCAGTACATTACCCAATCCAGTTTACGCTCTGCTAAGTGGATTGAACGCTGCCATTGTCGGCGTGATTTTTGTTGCGGGTTTGAATGTCTCTGCTAGATGTATTACAGACAAATTAAGTCATTTGATTATTTTTGTTTCGGGAATGTTTGGTATTATGTATACTTCACTTTGGTATTATCCAGTTCTTATGATTGCTGCCGGAATTATCACATTAGTTTACGACTCGAGATACTTCAAAATAACAGTAAGATTTTGCGATCGTCAGTCAATCGCGTTGAAAAAATTTATTACCAAGCTTTTAATTGAACTATACAACTCAACTTTCAACCGAAAGAAAGCATCCGATGAAACAATCAGTTTAGAGGATTTAAGCCGGCCAGAGACAAATGAGACTTTTATTTCAGACGGTCAGCAGCGAGAAGAGCAACAAGCGAGTTCATCTGATATAGCACAAGCACAGGCACAAGAAGGCAGTGCACGACAGTCGAAAGAAACAATGGCTGAGATTTTGATTCGAGAGCGGACTGGCACTTCTGCTATTTCGTTTATGCCCCCTGAAGGAGAGAACTTTGATTCCGATACAGAACCCCCGGCACAACCAGTCGGACCCAATTATCCGATTAAATTCGGAATCTCAGTTGTCGTGCTTTTTATTATTTCGTTTATTATTATTATGGTGGTTCGTGCTGTTGTGAAGGGGTTGGGTGTGGAGTATTTGTTGTTTAGCAACATGTACTTGGCAGGGACTATTATTTTTGGAGGAGGGCCTGTCGTTATTCCTCTGCTTCGAGAGTACACAGTCGGACAAGGATGGGTTTCTTCACGAGATTTTGCAATTGGTCTTGCGCTAATCCAGGCATTTCCAGGTCCTAACTTCAACTTTGCCATTTATCTTGGTGCGCTGGCGTATAAGAATGCGGGAAGTTCTGTCGTGTGGGGTGCGATTGTGTCATTCATTGGTATTTATGCACCTGGTATGCTTATTGCAGGTGGTATGTTCACCTTTTGGCATAAACTACGAAAGTACACTTTCATTATGAGTTTTCTCCGTGGAATTACGGCTGCGGCAACAGGGTTACTCTGGACTGCGATTTATAGAATCTGGGATTCTGGTTACCTTTCAACAGCGGATCAAAATGGCGAATCACTGGGGAATGACGCTTGGTGGTATGTAGTCGCAGCTACGGCATTTGTTTTGGGTTATTTGTATCACTTCCCGACGCCGCTGTCAATCGTCATTGGAGGACTGATGGGCGTTATCAAATGGGCGTATGATGGAGCTGAAACGTAGTGGACTGTGTGGATATTATAGACAATGGCATTTTTACCCCAGGCTTCAGATGAGCACGAGCAGGTCATCGCATCGCATTGCTCGATACCACTTAGTCATCAATGCCATAATATCAAATTAAGGGTTAGGACTGTGAGAGTGCGACGCGCGCCGCAACATCGCGCGACCGGGAGATCCTCAGCTTCCGCGTATCCTATTTTGTAGTGCTGTTTGTTGTTCGTTTTGGTTGTTGTGGCCAGGCTCGAAGCATACAGCTCTCTTATTTGTATCTTGCTATTATTTGTTGGAAAGATATGCCTGAGGATCCAGCACAGTCGCCAGGCGCAGTCCAGCACGTGAGTGAGCCATTACTGGACGAGAAGGCAGCGCTTCAGGCCGCCGATCGCCTCCACCTCGCATTACCGGCGTTATCTGTGCAAGAAATCAGCATAGAACAGGCAGAATCACATAAAAAGCAACATCGGCAACAGCAGCAAGCGTACTACGGCGGAGTGTCGACTCCGGCACCGCGGCGAATGTCCACGTACGCCAAAAACCAGGCGTTGTCGCTCCAGCGGCGACTCGCTCTAGCAAATCTGCCGCCCATCACACCAGTCACAACACGGTCAAAGGAACGAGCAGCAGAGTCAGCAGCCATTGAGACTTCGGCAAATATGGAGCAGACACGGGCAACTGCGCCGGACGCAGGGGTGCCCGCCATTGACATCGATCTCGACACAAACACGGACTACATTGCACTCTCGTCGACTCTCGAGCTGCTCAATTCGCAGCGCGAAATTGCTTCAGAAGACATTGCGAGATTGCAGAAACTCAAATATTCGGCGCTGGACGACCCAGAAGCATTCGTCAGCATGCTCAGAAAAGAGGGTAAAGTGGACGGTGCGCCGCAAATGCAGACAATTGTAAGAGCGCCTATTGTGCGGTGGAACAAATATGGAATAGCAAACGATGTATTAGAGAAAGAAGTCGAAAAAGGAGTTGTCGAGCGGGATTTGCGGTTTGGGAATGCTCGTGTGTTTGGTGATCCGGCTGGACAACGGAAAGCCAGTGCTTGAACAGGCAAACTATCGGTCTAGAAAATGGAGCAGTTGTTGTGTATGACGTGTGTTTACTCTTGTTACGATTTATCGCTACTCCCTTCTATCTACCTATCTATCTATTTATCTATCTACCTGTCTTTTGTTTTTTTCTTTCAAAAAAAAAATGCATTATATGTATGTACATAATTTCACGAGTCGGACTGGTTAACGGTCCGCTTCTCATCATCTGAATCCTTTCTCGTTATAACTGTGTACTCGTAGATGACTTCCTTTGCTATGTTACAATATTCAGTTCTTGAAGAAGAACGTAAACACCCATTCACTCCTTATGACCCTTGAACGATCTGGACTTTATTCTTTTTCTATATCAAGAATCGTTAATATTAATAACCCAGCCCGTAAACACGAGATATTCTTACCTGCCACTTTTGCATATCCTCTTCAGTCTTTTTGTATTCCTCCACCAATTGTTTTAAAACAGATTTTACACCAGTTGCATTAGTTTCCAAAGCAGGAATAACTTCACCCACCGTTCGTTCAACCAATACACCGCCAATCATCCGGAAGCACTTTCGATTAACAGGTAGTGGTTTTAAAGTATCCAGGACTAGTTTATGTTCATCAGTTTCACTTTCTAATTCGCCAATTTTCTGAGCTAGTTGTTGAAGTGTGGATTTGTAATTATTGTATTGAGATTGTAAGTCTAAATGGCAGATTTAGAAAGATTCATAAATGAGAGATATTAATAAGTATTTACCAGCCTGTTTCTTATTCGCAGCAGCAGTTGCAGCAGCAGTTGAAGCAGCATTACTTGAGCTTTCCGACATGATTTAATGTATAGTATGATATATCAAAGCCGTGCAAAAAAATAACGCCTGCTTCGAAGTAACTCTTTGGAATCACTGCTTTCACGATTCCCGGTTGAAGATGAGGCGCAGGTGTGTGGCGGATGTGGCTAGAATTAGTTTGAGAAAGTTCATTATCCAATTCTCAAAAGTCGCGCCATCGAGTAGATATTTGTCATAGATTTTTGAACCAAACCAGGTTTATATTCATATTTATTGTTTATAAATTTACTGGTTTTGAATTTAACTTGTGTATGGGCTTTGCTTGTTATTTTTTAGTGCCGAGATATGTCGCTGACTTAGAAGCAGATCATTCCACAATGCATCCTAATCTCGATGACCCCAACTATATCAGTACATATTCTTTTCTCAGTAACTTCTTTCAAAAAATATATACTTACAATTTATAATAGACTGCGCTGATATTATTTTTGCGTTACAAGAATGCCATCAAAATCTTTCATTCATGGAGCGTCAATTCGGCTGCAACAATCTCAAAGATGATATGAACAAATGTCTTCACGAAGCAAGACTACTTCGCCGCAAACAAAATAACGAAGCCGCGAAGCAAAGTGGCATAAAATATAAACACGTGTTTGCAAGAAGTCCCGAACAAACTTATGGCCCGGAAAGAGCGAGAGAGTTGAGAGAACAGTGGGCAAAGGAGAGAAAAGAAAGTCAGGAGCGATCCCCGATTTAGTAATCTCTTCTTCCTTTTTTTTATTAGTTTATAACCGGTCTAATGTTTGTACATACGTGGAGTTGTTTGTTGCCAGGTTAAGAAGATTTTATAAATGTCTCTTATAACATAATCCTTACTTTTATTAAAAAATTGAATTTACTATTTTACTTCTTACGGAACAAATGTCGCTTTTTACTACCCTTTTCCCTCAGTGATAAATTCTCTGATGTGGGATCATATTTTGGCTTCCAAATCCATGATTGTCCTACTTCCTCTTTTCCATGCTCAGAAGCCATTCGATAAAATTGAGCTGCAATAAATTTATCTTTGTCGCATCCAAATCCTTCTAAATAGCACCATCCTAATAACTCCGTTAGTGCGAAGTAACATATATTTAGTACGCTAAGCTGATCCAACTCACCAGTCTCTGTCATGGCATCAGGATCGCCCAAATTTGCCGCCGTCTCATAATACTGCTTAGCAGCAACCGAATCTTGCTCAACGCCCCAACCATATCTAAAACAATTTCCCAGCTCAAAGATTGCCAAAGTTAACTCGCCTCTTGCGCCTCCAGCTCCAGCTTTTCGATTACGAGCATGTACTTTAATGTTTGCTTGCTTTGCTGCATCTTCTATAAATGCGGAATTTGAAGCTGCTAGTCTAAAAAACCGAATGGCGGAATCTGGATTCGCATGAATTCCCCATCCGTGACGAAGCGCAAGACCGTAAAGAACCTGAGCTAGAGGATTATTAGGACCGTCGGGATCAGCCAATTGGCCAAATAACTGCGTTGATTTCACGAAATCTCCGTTTTCATGAAAATCGATTGCTTTTTGTAAAGTCTCTTCCGTAACTTCGGAAAATACTGTAGCGCTATGAACAGAATGTGTACTACTGTTCACACTATTCCCATTAAAGGTTTGCGCAGATAAGTTTGAGGCTTGATAGATGCTGTGAGATGATCCAGCTCTTCTACTTGAAACGCTTTCATCAGCTTCACTCTCCTTCATAGCTAATCTCACAGCCCTTGATTCCCATTCCAACTCCGCTTGGATTTCAGCATCCGTACTATCTTCCTGATCTTTGATTTTCAACCGAGCAAGAAGCGCATCATCAGGATTAATAGCGGGTAAGTCTTCAGGTAAATGCGTACTCGTATTCTCATTTGCTCTAGAATTTGAATGACTGCGACTGCGATCTCGTCGTCGATTACCGGCGTTACTCCTAGCACGTCCATATGGCGCAGCAAGACTTCCACCTGACGGAGACGGCACTTGATCTTCTCCGCCTTCTTGAGAGTTTGAACGTAATCGGAATTGATCTTTCAACTTTAAACTGAACTTGTTACGCTTACTATCTGTAGACCCTACTGATGCGGCAGAATCATTAGAATATCGATTAGACCCGGTTGCTAATGGAGTCAAAATTGAATTCTCGGAAGTATCGGAATCATACTGCTGGGATTGTGGTCGCGGAGTCGGAATATTATTTTGCGATTCGGGATCATGGGACGTCATTGTGATTGTAGGAATCTCTACGCGAGTTTGAGGTCCTGCGTAGGTGAATTTAGGTGATGTAGAGTTTTGAAATTGAGATCTAGAAAGTGCTTGCTCTTTTGCTTGGAGATCTTGAGAACTTGGTGCCGTGTCTCTTAATGAAGTGTCGTCGGACAAAGTATCATGCACCGAAGAGGCATGAAGAGATGGCGAAGGGAGGAGAGGTAATGAGAAATATTCCACACGGCCTTCACTTGGCAAAGCATGAGGAGCCTCTGCTTTTGTCTGCTCTAAGGACTCACTGTTTCTAGACCGTACTGAAGACTCTTCCACAGGAGCATATCGCAAAGCAGAAGGAGTAGAACTAGCCTCAACATACGACGCTGTATTGCCATCTTCAGTCTCCCGTGGAGCGGGATATGTCAAAGGTGGATTGTTGACTCTAGAGCCTACAGAAAACTCTTCAGAAACTCCTGATCTTCCTCGTGGCGATAATGATACAGGCACTGAAGAAGACGAAGGACGGCCATCAAGCGTATCAGTTACACGAACCACCGAATGGACTTTAAACCCTGAAGGCGACGGAGATGCTTTTCGACGACTGAAATGATGCATATTTTCGTACTAATTACTGGTAATATAAACAGGATAGTAGAAATAATAGCATAAAAGGGGGGTATATTGAACTTCTTGGGTCTTTGAATTCTGTTTATATTGGTGTACGCGCACTGAACGCGCGGCCAACAACACGTTTGATGAGGCAGTACAAAGCAACTTGACACACCACTCACAGAGAATAATTATCAACAACACAATTAATCATATTCCAAGGTTAGCAATAAAAGACAACTGCAACACAGTCTGCAAATATTTGATTTATAGAGTATTCTTTAGGTTCGTATAGATTTAAATTCATAAAACAAAGAGTTGTTGAAATTTCAAATAAGCCTCAGGCGGCTCATATTGAAACTTGAATTTGAATTTTCGAGATCATCTCCGTTCCATTTTTTTATGTACCATAAACAACCGCTAATAAGACTAAAATTACAATGAATTTGGTAAATATGGCGTTAAAGAACTCACAATTGCTTTCTTGTTACAGTATATCTCGGCGTTATGTGCTTTTACGGTCAAATTTCACTACATCGTCGAAATATCTACAGGAAAAGACCGAGCATGAGGCCACTACTACGCCTTCTTCACCTTCACCAGCTCCACCGAGAAGGAAATACCGAAGAATTGTTTTCGAAGATGAAGAAGATAGAAGGCCGCAGTTTGTCAAAGATCTGGCCGCCCGGTTACATAAAGTCAAAAGGATTTACTATAAAGCAACGAAACGACATCCATTCTTGTTCTATGGATTACCATTTATGACGATTATAGTCATCGGCTCATACTATCTGCAGGAGTTTACGGAAATCCGATATAGAAGTTACGATAGAGCAAGGACTATGGTACTGTTAAATTTTTGTTTTTTATCATACAGTTATGAGGATTATTAATTCTGTGTATATAGGCTTCCGAAACGGATTTAACAGCACCGGTACGAGCAGGAAAACGAGTAGCAGATGTCGCCGAAGATAGAGAGCAATACTATGTATGCAACTTCATCCCTTCATTTTTGCCTTAGGCAAGTTCTAATAACTTGTTTTGTGTCTATAGAAACGCCAAATGAAATTAATTGAAGAAAATACGGTACCGGACGATTATGAAATAAAACGAATTGAAAGACGTCCGGAAGATCCTCCAGAACGTTGGTAATTCTTTCTTTTGTACATTTTTTCATAAAACGAAATACAATATAATCAACTACTGTACAATTTTTATTATGTGTTTGTAATCTATCTCTTCTTGTACAAGCATGGTTTAAGTAATCGCGCACCATTAGAACTCTCTTCATCATCAGATTCCTCAATAAATTTAAGTTTTCTCTTAACTTGTTTTCCAGCTTGAACACCTTCTCCCTCAGCAATAGCTCTAGCTTCTTTTCTCTCCGAAAGAGGACGATAGAAATCAAAGCGGATAAACATCAAGTTGGAAGAATCAGTGTCGGTGTGAACGAAGCCATGGGTTTTAATGGCGTTGACGAAATCGGCACCTTCGATATCTGAAAATCGGGATTTAATTTCTGAAATCCAAAGTTGTCCGCTGTGAATCAATATTAGAATGTGATGAATAAAAAAAATGTAGAATAAATAAAAACTGACCTCGGCTTTAATATCCGGTTAGCTTCTTTGATAAAATCAAGGAAATTAGTTCCCATAAGAGCTATGTTACCACGTTAGCAACTACTATCAGTAGATATCGGAGTAATTCAAAATGTATTTCACTCACACAAGCAGAAAACAACGATATGAACACTATCATCCGGTAATGGTACATGCTTAACGTCAGCCACTGTAACACGTTCATTGGTCTTAGCCAAATCAAAACTATGAACCACAATTTTCGGTTCAAATCTTCCGCCTTTTCGTCCATTTTTCCCTTTTACAGAGAATTTTGTAGAAACCTGTCTGGATAATTCTGCATCTCCACAGCCCATATCGGCAATATATGTAGTTCCATCGTTACCTCTTGGTAAACCTTTTGGGGGAGGCATTCTACTTTTTGAAAGTTCTTTAATTCTTTGAACGTAGCTATTGACAGGATTTTCAGGCCATGACTGAACCTGCTGTCGAAATCCTTCATGATATTCATGGTACAACTCAGGTTGTTTTTTGATTAATTGCGTAGCTTCATCAGAGGATGTAGTGTACAATTTCTCATTGATCCAACGAAATCTTGAACCTGCCAGTTTGTCTTTCATTTTCTGTTGTAACGGTGTTAACTTTGCAGGTGCAGGAGGTTTCTTGATTGTTTCAGCAGTTGCAACGCGATTGGCAGACTTTGATGGGTTTTCGGCTTTAGTTGGCTGCGAAATAGTTGTATCACGAATATGTTTCTTTTCAGATTTCTCGTCCTCCTTCTCATCTTTCTTTAACGCAGGATCAGCTTTGGTTTTACGCTTCAAAACCGACTCTTTGTCCACCTTCCCATCCTCAACAGCAGCAACTTTCTCATTCACTTTCCCATTACCATCAAACTGTTGCAAAAACAGCTTTTGCAACTCCTCACTTGATATTTTATTAGTTCCATTTTCAATTCTCGTGTATTTATCTTCAAAATCTTGCATCTTAGCCTTTTTAATCTTCTTATTATTATGCTTCTCTCCTCGTTTTTTCAAATCATCTTTAGATCCACTATTTGTATCTTTTGAATCCGTTTTTTCTCCTTTTGTAGATTCAATAGGCACAGAAACTGACCAACCGTCAATTTCAAATAACGACATATTCCTTTATAACAAGAATCTTTGAATCTCTCGCGTTTTGTTTCTATTCCCTGTTTTTTTTTTTTGTTTGGCATTTGGAAATCATTTTATATCTCCCAACGCGCCCAAAAAAGAAAAAAAATTACTTGGAATTTAAAGTTTCAAGGTTTGAAAATTGAGATTACACATGTATGAATTAATTGTTCAGCTTGGTTGATTATATAGCATATTATATATCTGGTTTTGCATATTAAAGGATAGCATATTATACAGGAGCTTAATTACTTATCCAGATTTAGTGCGAGATGGTAGACCAAACGAAGAGAATGATGACTGAGCAAAGGGCTGAATCGCTTAGTATACAATTAGTGTACAGTTTCTCACCAACCAAACAAAAATACTGCGCTATCAATTCAAATCATTGTAAGCATTAGCATATTAACATATCAACATATAAGCAAATTATTCTAAATTAATCATACATTTTTAAAAGTACAAAATCCACTATCAGATTGAGCCGGGTAATTTGTCACTGATAACAACGACTATCACGTGCCGTATATTTTCATCCGGGTAAATTGGTGCCGCGATGGGCCGTATTTCAGCGAGACGAGCAAGGTTTTAAACAAGACTCTAAATTAGACTTGCGACGACTTTCTTGTTTCCGTTAACAGATTGTCTTTTGGTTTCAACAACAAGGAGAATACAAAACAGTATTTTTATAGTATACGTGCAGTATTTTTTAAAGTATTTACTTGAGGACAGGATGCAGAATATGCAGAATTCAATGCCGCAGCCAATGCCGAGTGCGTCGCTTGGTGGAGGTGGAAGTAACGGGACCTCGCGGTCATCATCGACATCTCCTTCGTCTAGGAATTTCGAGTTTATTTCTCGTCCGCAGTTTAAGCAGCAGACTTTTGAGGAAATTTACGGTGTTCCAGAGAATTTCCTGGAAATTGAGGTACGTGGCGGTGTTGGTGTAGATAGTGAAGATGTGCGCGGAGTGAGATTGAATGCTAATCATTGTGTTTTATTGTATAGGTTCGCAACCCTGAAACTCATGGTACGTGATTGGTAACCGCTGTTGCTATATAGTAATTGAATACTAACTGTTCAATTAGTCGGATATGGCCGTGGCATGTACACCGATTATGAGATTGTGTGCCGAGTACGTTACTACTCCAAACTCCGTGGGCATCATTTACTGTTACTAACCAGGAATTATACCATAGACAAATATTCCAGCATTCAAGTTAAAGTACTCTGTTGTCCGACGACGATACAGCGATTTTGAATATTTCAGAGATATCTTGGAACGCGAGTCATCTCGTGTTACTATCCCTCCTCTTCCCGGTAAAGTCTTTACAAACAGGTTCTCGGATGAAGTTATTGAAGCTAGACGCGATGGTCTTGAGCGGTTTCTTCAAGTGTATGTTTAAATTAGAATGTTCTTTTGTTAATTTTGCGAGACTGATGAATTACAGGGTTGCTGGTCATCCACTGTTACAGACTGGATCGAAAGTACTTTGCGGATTTATCCAAGACCCACAGTGGGATAGAGTAAGTTTCCACTCATAATAACCCAACTCATATGATCAAGTTTCTAACATATAAACTGTTAGAACCAATGGTTGTAAATCTACACAAGATAGCTGGCGTGACTTGTTATCCACAAAAGAATATCAAGAACTCGTATCGTGTTATCCGCCATTTAATTTTCTTTCCGGTTCCTTTTTAAATTTTCTTATCTTTTCGCGGTGGGCGAGGAACGAAAAAGCTTTCTTTCTTCCCTTTTATATCAGTACTTTCCTTGTCTTGTCTTCATGCGCTTTCCGTGTGAGAAATTGAAAATCCAACAGTTGAATGTTTTTATTGTAACACAGTTTGAGGATTTTTTCTGGCTTTAAATGTTGAGTATTGGTACGTTATATTAAAGATACTCTTCTTGTGCGCTTGTGCTTGGATTTTCTTCCATTCATATTCGTATATTAACAAAAAAAAAGGAATTTCCATTAGAAAATGAAGCAGAGAAAAGCAGTTTCTCTATCATTATATTTTTCTTTCTTTTTGTCTTCAACTCGCCCGCCCTTTTATTTATTTTAGAATGACCGCTTTTTTTTGTGCATTTGGAGTTGGCAAGTCTCATGAGTACATTTATTTATTTTTTCCACCCTATTTTGTTTTTAATTTATATTTACAATAATTTTTTCTTTTCTATTTTCTTTTCCCTTTCTCCAATATAATATTTTTTTTTTTTGTTTGTTTTGCTTGTTTTTCTTTGTCGACTGAATATTATTTAAAATGTTTTTATTTGTTGTGTTTTGTTCTGTTGTGTATTTGCTCAGTTATCTAATTTATGGACTTGAAACCGTTTGTATAATTTACTTTTTTCTTCTTCTTATTATTTATTTTTCTTTACCCTCACGATTGTTATTAAAAAGAATTATTATGAAATAATACTGTTACGGCTAGTTTCAAAAAAAAAAAAAAAAAAAAAACCAAGAATAAAATTCGAGAGACAATTTATTTTTCATTGTTTTTATATTTATATATATATTTATATTTTTTTTTTTTTTTCGGTTCTTTTTTTATTCAGTGTTTACCATGTGATTGAATTAGCTTTTTTTTTAGTGGATTAATGGTATTGTAGTCTTTTCGTTGGTTTAAAAAAATTATGTGAATAAATACTTATATATGTATATCATTATATCTATATATTTATCCATGAGAAATGTGCAAATTTTGAAAATTCAGTTGGAGTGATTGATAATGTGTTTAAATGTCTGCATTTATTAATGAAAGAAGAGTATGTACTACTGTCCCCGCCCCAAGAAAAAAAAAAAAAAAAACAAAGAAGAAAAAAAATATTTTTTGAGAATAGAAAGAAAGAGAGAAAGAACGAGCAATTTAGTTTATATCTGTAATGATTAAATCTATGACCTCCGAAAAGCGAAAGTAAGAGCAAAAACGAAATACAAAATCAAAAATTATAAAGAAACAGGATGAGCAATATCTCCAAATCAAAAAACAAAAACAAAAAATAAACAGAAGGAAAATAAAAAATGTAAAGAAAAACTGGGTTATTTCTATCACAGCTTTTTTTAAGTTACTCTCTTTTTCCTATATGGTCTCTTGTAATATCTATTCCATCCGAATCCGAGTAAACTGGTGGTGGTGGTAAATTTTGCATTTCAAGTTCTTCATCAGTAGTTGATATTGGAGCATATGAAGGGCCACTTTCACTGTTTAACGTTTCAATATTTGGACCATAATCCTGTGACTGCTGTTGCTGTTGTTGTTGTGCAATGATTTTATCACGCATTCCTTTTATTCTGAAATAATTGTAAAATGTAATTGCAATTAAAGTTAGGACTAGACCAGAAATATTTATAGCCGTTAATTTATCACCAAATACACCTGCTGAAACACCAATTGTCATTACTTCTTTGAAGATTCCAACTATTGAAAGTGTGATTACATTTGTTCGATGAAGTAAGAAAAATTCTGCTGCTGTCATTAAAAAGGCAATTACACCTGGCGCAATAAGGATTAAAAACCACATAAACCAGGATTCTTCTTTCCATACCGGTGAGGATATAAAATTATTCAATCCCTCAATTGGAAGTGCTAAGATTAATAACGTAACACACATAACAGGTGCTAAATAGAATATTGTGGAAAATGGATTTGATGTAGATTCGTTTGATTTTAATAAAATTTGAGTAACGGACCATCGGAATCCTGATAACATAGCAGCAGTCAATGCCAATATAAATCCAATAAAAACAAACTTTGTCTCTGATGCAACCATCATTATAACTCCAACTGTCATTAATGAGATAATTCCAATAAGCCGGAATGTGGCGCGTTCAAGACGAAATAAAAATGCAAAAAGGAGGACAAAAACGAGATTTGACGATTTCACCATAGCTTTGATTCGTTAGCATAAGCAGAGAATAATCAGTAAAAATTAAAAAAGAAAAAAACGTACTGTAGAATCCTAATGTGATGTATCGTAGCGACATATTTCCAAGGCCAATATCACCACCAGTAGCAACACCACAAGTTCCGACTCGAAATCTACAAATTCGTCAGCACGTACATTCACATCACGTCTCCATTACAAGCAACATACATGTAAACTCTCCAAGTCATTTTAGCTTCGGGACGAGGTCTAAATTTTGGAATAAAATATAATACAAGAGCTGCTAGAGTAGTTTGCGTTACCATATGAATTGAAGTTGCGAATAATGGAAATCTGAAATTTAGAAATTCCTCTGAAAACATCCATTTGTTATACTGCGCAAACCGCGCCGTTAGTACAGATCTGTGTAAAATAAGGTGAAAATAAAAAAAATAATCAACGTACGAGAGATAATGAAAGGGAAAAAGAATACCATAATAAAATAAATGACACATTTATAGCCATTTTAGCGAATAATATCCTGTTGGGGGATTTTGATTTTGAATTATGTAACCATTGATCAGTCGATGTAGAAATAGGAGCAGGATTTTGTGTAAATGGATCCTCATCATCTAGATTAAACGCAATCTCATTATCCAATGCTCCTCTTCTTTCATTGCTATTACCAAATCTGACTGATTCAAATGTACTTCTTTGATTGTGATCCATTATATCAGAAGTATTATATGTAACAGCATTCATATTTGAATTGTTATTATTACTATTATTATTAATTGAATGAGGAAATCCCATTGAAATTGACGATGAATTCCTCTTATGCACTTTTGCCTGTCCATTCGATCGCGCTGTAGTTGCCAATGGACTTGTTTCTTCACTAATTTCCTCGTCAATTGAGTTTTTAAAGGTTTCCGCAGATCCAATGTTTGAGTAACTCATGTTGTAATTGTAAAAGCAATCATGCAAGTATAACACCTCAATGTATGGCTTTTTGATACACGCGATTATAGAGAAGCTTCTGTGCTCAGTAATGTCTCTTTGTCAGATAATTGAGGCCCCACCAAAATTGTCAGATACTCATATAGCAATGAATATATTGCAAACCAATTATTAATAAAACCGCAATCAAATTCTTCTACAACCACGTTCTTTAAGCAATAGACAACCAAATTGTCTACAATGCTAAAATGCCCGGATTTTATCGGTCTGCGTCTCAATAATTTAAGATTTCAACCTAAGCCGCATGCCGTATTTGCTGCAGCCCGTGTTTCCTTCTCGGAAGTACAAGACACTTACAATGCTTACATTTATTTGGGATAAAGTAAACAAAACACACAACACAGCACGAAGAATTTCAAAACGAGAGTTTTTGAGTATTTCTCTTCTTTTGTATTTATTTATTTGAGGGGGGGTTGGTTGGTTGGAACAATTACGAAAATATTGACTATTTTGTGTATTGAATTTCGTGGAGGGATGAATAGTATTTATTGTATACTTGATAAAAGCCTTTTTTAATAGGTAAATGCGTGTTTAGAGATTTTGAGATTATGAAGATCTTGATTGCTAGTCGTATTATCAAACTTCTCTTCAACGAAATAATCAAAGGATATAAAAGCGCCTGATCTTAACTACATTTGACAAAAGAGAAAAAGCTGATTCTCATTGTTACGAGAATATTACACTTGAGGATTTTGTTTAGTGAGCCGGAAGTCAAAACTCAAGTTGGATGCTCTGCTTTGATCGAGAGAGTATACGTGTGTTGTATAATGGCTATAGATGAATGCGATCAAGATGGTTATAATTCCATTACTGACAACAATCACCATCATCAATATCAACACCAACATCAACAGCAACGAAATCAGAATGAGGAATATAGAAAATCATATCGTCCTACTGCTAGATTAACGTGTGGGCTTGCGAAATTTTACGAAAAGATAACTAATTCACTCTCTCTAACAGTTGATTCAAATGCCGATGACCATTCGCTTTCCCCAAGTTTAAAATCTGATGAAGGAGAAGAAAACGGGGAGGATATTATTATTCTCGATAGATATCAAATTGTAAAACAATTGGGTAATGGAGCATTTGCAAAAACATATTTAGCAAATGATTTATACACTTCAAAGCAAGTTGCTATAAAGCGATTATTGTCGCATAATTATTCACAAATAGCAAGTCACGAATATTCAATATTATTAAAACTTCGAAATCAAAAATCTAAATATTTTGTCTCAGTTTTAAATTTTTTCAACGACTTCAAGAAAAAGAGCGATGAGCAAGAAGAAGGAGTGATTAACTCTACCTTAGTTTTGGAACTATTGGATGCGGAAAATGCTGTAAGATTACCTTCATGTACACATATCTCAACAGCTGGTCATGATTTTCTTTCCTGTCCAGATCGAATTCATTCATTTGCATTACTTGCATCTCAATTATTCTCAGGATTATACGAAATACATAAACTAGGGTATCTTCACGCTGATCTTAAACCTGAGAATATAATGTATATTCCCAATGGTTGCTCACATAATGAGAATAATATTGGAACGGTTAAAATTATAGATTTGGGAAACTCAACCGCAAAGTCTGATTTACATCTTTATCATGATGACTTTGAAATCCAATCTTTGGGTTATAGAGCACCTGAAGTTATCCTTGGAGATAAAGGATTTGATGAAAGAATTGATATATGGAGCGCAGGAATTATATTACTTGAATTATTAATCGGATCCATTTCATCTGATAATAGAGAAGATGATATTAGACTTATAAAAGGTGATTCACGACAAGATATAATTCGAGTTATTCAACGATGGTTCGGAGATTTATCATGCTATGAAGAATCTGCAGTGTTTTGGAATTACGCTTTTCCGAAAATTGAAACAGCATCTTTTGGTCAAGAAATTAAACTTGAGAATCCAAAAACTCCTCAAGGTCCACAACAATCACAACAACAAGTGCAATCAACCTCTTCGGAAAAGAAGAAAAAGTCGTCGGATAAAGTAGTACGTGATTATATCAAGAAACGAAGAAAACAATCAAATGTACTGCCAAAATTTTCAGATTCTTTATCGAGGCAGACGAATAAACAGATGAAAGTATTTGATTTCTCAACTATTGATACATTAGATTCTGATGACAATTTCTCATTGAACAGCACGCCAGTGAAAGGACTTGGTATTAAACTGGAAGACAATAAACGCGATGAGGAGGAAGAACAAGATAGTTTCAGAAGCGCAATCATAAGTCGTGGTAAAGACTTGAACTCTTTACCAGCAAAGCAGCAAGCAGAACAACCAACCAAATTATCACAATTACTTAAAGATCCACGAAGAAAAGATTTATCTAATTTTATTCATAAACTTTTATCGATAAATTACGTTGACAGACCTACTGCTGCGCAAGTTCTAAGGGATCCGTTTTTGGTTGATGAAGTTTTAGGTATTTGGGGTCACGTTTTGATGGATTAACTTTAGAGGATGAGTAAAAATATGGATGAGGACGAAGGCATGCGGAGAAAGAAGTGTATTTTAGGAGTTCATTGGCATATATGTATTTTTATTTTTCACTTTTTCTCAATATTGATTGTATATAATATAACGTAATTATAGCGATATTAAATAATAGCCCCCCAAAAAGCACAAAAACACAAAAACTCCAATCTGTAGAATATATCCGAATCCCACAGCAAACACCCAAATGATGTGAAATGAATATGATGCTACGTAATAGCACAGTTTTCATCTTTGTCCTTTTTTGATTTTTTAATTTTATTAGAACTATTACTCGAAGTAGAGTTTTTTGTAGTTGCAGTAGCTGGCATTGTTGAAATAGAGGTAGGAGATTTCACTAAAGCTGATAAATGCCTTGGTTTTGCATTTTCATTCTCCATTTTCATACTTTCGAGTTTAGCAGTTCTTTGAGATTTTGTAATTTTAAGAGCATAAGTAAATGCTCTTGTAATGTTAATATCATTTTTAGCCGAGCATTCAAAGAATTCACAACCTAGTTTTTTGGATAATTGAGAAGCTTCAATTGAAGGGACTTGTCGTTCTTGTCGTTTATCTGATTTATTTCCAATTAAAATCACTGGAACTTTTTCTTTTTTGAAGGATTCTATTGATGCTAATAACGTTGGGATTTTTAGAAATGATGATCGTGAAGTAACTGAATAAACTAGTACGAATCCTTCACTGTCGCGAAACCACTGTTCTCGAAGTCCTGTTGATGTATATTCTTCATGACCTGCTGTATCTAAAAGTTCAAGAAAGCAAGCTTGATGATTTATTATGATATGTTTGTGATAGAAATCTTCGATTGTTGGATCATATCTTTCAACGAAATGATTAAGACAAAGCTGTAGCACGAATGATTATTAGATGTCTCTTTTTTTTTCGACGTATATTAAATACAAGAAAGCAAAAAAGGCAGCATACTCGAATAACTAAAGCAGTTTTACCAACTCCTGCATCTCCGAGAATGCATAATTTGACCCCAGAATTCTCCTTTCGAGGAACTACTAATGTCATGCTCACGATATATTCTCCAACCGCATTCGACTTTATCTATTAAAATCCTATTAATGATATATAAAACTTAAATTTGCCAGTGTCAATCAAGTGTTTGCAGTTTTATAATATATAATGTAAATCTTGTTTCTTGGTAGGTTATTCCTGCTGGGTCCGTATATCAAAAGTTGTGGTTGAGGGTTTTATTGAGGAACTTTGAATCTCATACTCTTAACATTGTTTAGACATGAACTTACATCTTTTTCAAATGTCTTTTATTATATTATCAATCCTCATTTAAATGATAAATATCACGTAATAGCAATTTGTCTTTGCTTCAGCTTTGAATATTCCTGGTGTACCTTATTGGCGTTTACTGCAAATTACTATAGGTTGATCACGATAACGACAGCAACGACATCATACCACGAAACGACAGGACGTAACTGGAAGAGAATGAAAAAAATTAAACATGGAATAACACTGTAAGTGTATGGTAAAGGAACGATAATATGAATGATTGGTTTATGGGAAATGTAAAGCATATCAAGGCAATATGTGTCTGTATTGATATGGAGAAACGTAGACAAAAAAGAAAACAAAAAATAAGAGAAAAAGAAGAGAGAGAATAAAGAGAAAAGAAAAGAAAAGTTACAACCAAAATGCAAAAGTAAACTCGTATAAAAAGAAACGTATTGGAAAACATAAAAAATAAAAAAAGAACATAAAAATAAAAGCTCAAATCCAGCTGAGCTTGCTCTTGTCAACGAAAAAGACTATAATAATCCAACTCCTTCTTTCCTTCTTTTGTTTTTAACCTGTCAAGTGTGTTCATAATTTAATATGCACCACCTGAATTAATCATCTCCATTTCGTTCTCGTCAATTGGAGAATAGCGGTATCGGGCCGGTAATTCATTACGACTAAAGACTTCATCAGGACCAGGCGCAATCGAACCAGTCAACCGGCTCGAACTGGAAGATTTACTAAGTGGTCCATGTTGCTGAGCATTAAGTCTGTATTGCTGAAACGAAGTGGGTAAAGATCCATGAGGATCTTGAGAATGAACTCGAGGAGTATGATCGATAGCTTCTGGTGATGTTAGCCAATCTCCTCCGAGTTCTTAACCTTCTCTCTGTACAAAGAAGCAAAACAAAAAAAGAGAGATAGACTAACCTGTGTACACTCTCTTTCCTATAAACTTGATAAGCGGCGTTCGCTGGGCAACAATAGATGCACGCATTGTAATTGATCTATGTAGAGATGTATGTAGTGAGAAATGGTATAAATGAGGGATTGACGGGAAGCAATAGCGTGAGGATATAGCCGGGAGGGCACCGAAAACGGGATACTCGGATAATTTACTAAGCAATTATGTAATTGATATCGATACTTGTAATGTTTTTGTAGATTAAAGACAAATAAAAGCTTTGAAATGCAATCTTTAGTTAAAGATCTGTTTAATATTTTGAATAGAAAGATGAATAAATGATAGGCTGTAAATGACTGTGATTTGTCAGATTGTAGTCATAACTGGCGTGTAACCTTGTTTAAGAGCTTTAGCAGATGTCTGCTTTCTGCAACTTATACCACCACCACCACCACAACAACAACAACAACAACATCAACAATGGAACCACGATCACCAGGCTCGACGCCTTCTCCTCCTTCGTTTCACTCTTCTTTGCCTTCACTTCCATTTGGCGCTTCAAAGCGTGATCGAAGGAGACATAATATGAGTGAACGATATAACGCACTTACACAGCTATTTTCAACACAAAAGGATGTCATTTATCGCGATTCGTTAGGAGAATTACAAGCTACTCTCGGCTCTCTACATGCTGGCACAGACCCGGGATTTCTTGAGCAAATGCACGACATCGAAGAGGACCGGGATTCAGAATTAGTTACGTTGTATTTGAATCAAGAGTTTCTGTTTTCGCGAGCAGATAGGGAATACCAACATGACGTGGATGCAGCTAATGAAGAGTATAATAGTTATACAAGAACTATGCGGGAACATTTGCTCGCGAGATTAGAATCCCAACGCCGGAAATTACGCGAAGATAGAGAATTACTCGACATTGCAAATGATCATTCCTTGCTCTTAGCAGTTGCTCATTCAAGTCAGCCGGGTTCTCCTGGCGGAGCATCAAGCGGAACAAGTGGAGCTATGGGCTCAGTTGGAGAACGACGAAAAAACCTTCGACGAAGAGGAGATTTAATTCCTACCTCAGCCGCCGCCGAGGCTAATAATCTACTCAGCAAGAAACGCAAGCGAAACGAGCGCTCAGGAAGCGGGTTTGGAAACGGAAGAGGAGGGGGACAGAACGGGGAAAAGGATGAAATAGCGGCGTTTTGGAGCGATCGCGACGCGTTGCCATTCGGACACGCGAGAAACGATACGTCGAATAATGGTACTAGTGGAAATAATGGTACAGGTCGGCATAGAGAGAAGGCGTTTGGAGGACTGATCGGATTGAAGAGCGAGGAGGTGAATGAGGATTTGGCCATTTTACGAAAGAGAAAGAGAAAGAAATGATGTATTAACGCCAATATGTGAAAAAAAGAAAAAAAGAAGAAAAGAAAAAAGATTAAACATTAAACCTATATAATAAAAGCAAACCCGGTAACCCAACCTAACCTAGTATAAACAATATAGCAAACATAATCACAACACAACTTTAGTCTAAACCTGATATTGATCCTACCGCTCGATCTTCCTGATTATGTAGATGCCAACGTCAGCGAGGGCTGATTTGCAAGCAGTTCTTGAGAACCCGTCGATTATGCCTGCGCCTTTGTGCATCAAAGAGAGCATGCGACGTTCTTCATGCGCCAGCCAAATGCTTGCCCAGTCGTCGACTTGGATGCGGTGATGCGAGGCACTGATTATCTGTATAGTGGGGTCGGAAGAAAGGACAGTCAGCTGCTCCTCAAAGGAGAGAACGGGAGGAGGGGGAGTGACGAGGGACATGCATTCGTCGGTGGACAGCTGCCTCAATGCGAGCATGCCGTGGAGCAGCGGATCGAGGACTGAAAGGACTGTGGAGTAGAAGAAGTCGAGCGAGGTCGGATGCACAAGAAGAAGAGTTCCCGCTGGAAGAAGTTCCGCAGTTCGCATGCGAAGGGTATGTGAGAAGGAAGGCAGGTCGTGGGTCGGGAGCAGCGCCGTCGCGATGGAGCAGTGCATTGACGACGGCGGCACAACAAGGCCCTCGCGAGCAGGCACCACGGACTCGAACACCGACGGCGCAAAGTAGCAGCCTGTTCCCAGAGCAGCAAATGGAGACGCTATCAACGAAGACTCTGACGACGCTGCTGAAGACGACGCGAGCAGGTCTGGTGTGTAAACAGGCTCTTGTCTGTGCAGATCAGAGCGAGATGCGAGGGCGCGAGTGAGCAGCACATGCGCCTGTTTGCCTGCATTTTCGACTGCAATGACGTTTGCCAGATCCACCAAAGCAGAAGAGGAAGAAGAAGAAGAGGAAGAAGAGGATAAAGACGAGGAATAAGAAGAAATCGCTAATATTCGCAGTGATTCCGTGCAAAAGTCGACGCGAGGAAGGGCATTGAGAAGAGTCGACTTGGTGATGGCGAACACTTTTGCCAGCGCGCGGTCGCCGCTTTCGAGCTGTGGCGAAGGCAACAAAAGCATGCAATTCTGCGCCGGCAGTCGCAGTTTAAGATCTGTTTTCATCACTGCTTTTGCTGGAAAAAGCTGCTGCTGGAATTAAAGCAAGCTTGACGATGCAAGGCTAACTTTGCATGAACTGACCCCGCGCGGCTCAGCTGTGCTTACTAGTATGCTTATTCATTATATTGTATACTATATACCGTATGCAGCATATTGTATACAGTGTATTTGTACAGACTACTCCTATACTACGCGCTGCACACTCACAAGAACTCACCAAATCCCCGTCGTGAGTCCTCTCGTATCAACTCCTTCATTCCCTGTACACATATTAGCTCTTTTTCCATCTGATACGGCCGCAATCACTACAATCACTACTCACCTCTGGCATAACAGGTTCCCCCTTCTCATCGGCAACATATCGAAATGGCATCTCAGTGCTTTCACGTCGACTGAATCGCAGTTCTGGAAAGTCGACGTATTTGATCTCGTCAAGCGGGCCTGCGCAACAGTCAGCACCTCCTCCTCCTCCTCCTCCACCGCAACAAGTGCTATATCAACACCTACATCCGCCATCAACCACCATCTTCGTCACTCGGACTGCCGTGTCCGTGGTCATTTGCACCGGACCGAGTCGTCTTCCCGCAAAGCCGTACCTCCGCAGCTCCGCAGTACGGTCTCGCGGCGGGTGGTCCCCGAGGATGCCGCCAAACACGTACCAGTCGAACCTGTCTCCGTCTTGCGGACTCAATTCCTCCTCCGCGCCCGGATCCAGCAAACACACGCGTCCTCTGCTTGCGGATTCAGCCACGGCTGGCAGCGCAATCACTTCTGCCGTCGTGGTCGTCACAATCCCATCCTTCGTCAGCTCAGCCGGCAGCGCCTCGTGCAGGCCCTTCGCCATCGACGTCAGGTAAAAGTGCTCTGCTCCGCCAACGTCCTTTGATATCGCCAGGTACTCCAGCAGCACCCAGGGAAAAATCCCTTCTTCCATGTGCTCTACCACGTAATTCGACATTGTGATGCGTTTGCAGATTGATATTTGGAAAGTTTTCAGAACTGAAAAGAGTCTGTTTCTTTGTGCTGGTTCGGTTCAGGTTGCGAAGAGGGTCGGTTCTCAATCTTTATTCCCGTGACTGCCCATTTGTCGGCTTTCTAGCAATGCTTTATTGCAAAATGCCCGGCATTTATTTGTAGATGCTGTGAAGGAGACTATTGATTATCAAAATACTAAACTAGTATTATCATTGTTGCTTATTACAAAGCACAGGTATATGTACATGGTTACTACAACACAGGGTAAACGTATGGCGAACCCCTGATACTGGGTCTACTCTACTACCCGTAATTCTTCACGACATCCTCAAGCACACCAACCTGCGTCGGGCTCCAACCCAACTTCTGCTGTGTGCGCGTGCTCTCCGCTTGAAAGTCTGCCTGAGCGAACGAAGCGAGAAAGCCAAAGTGCGGGGGCACATCCTCAGGCGCAATCGACTTTGCAGACAGGCCGACTGCTTGCGCGAGCGCTGCCGCGACTGTGCGGTACTCGAGGCCCTGCTCTGCTACAGCGTGGAAAACAGACCCTGCCGCGCCATTCTCCAGCGCAAGCACGTAAACCATGGCCGCGTCGCGGACGTGCACGAACGGCCAGTGGTTCTCGCCCTCGCCCACGTACGCAGCGTATCCATCGCGTCTGGCAAAGCCCGCCAGCGAGTAGAGGAAGCCGCGGTCGCCGGGACCATGCACAATAGGCAGCCGAACAATACTTGAGCGCACGCCGCGCTCAGCAAGGCTCTTGACGTAGATTTCACAGGGACCGCGAGTGGTCGCGACATCGCGCGCACCGTCGTCTTCAGTTGCAATTATCCCCGGCTGCCCCGCCAGCATCGGCGACGACGTGCTCACAAACGGCTTACCGCTGCCCTTCAAGACCTCGCCCATTGCTCTGACGGCGGCAAATTCTGTGGCGATGTTCTCGGTGTATTTTGAAAAGTCATGGTTGAACGCAGTGTGGACTACTCCGTCGCAGGACGCAGCGCCTTGCTTCAGCCCTTCAAGATCAGTCAGAGACCCTTCAACTGTGGTGACTCCTTCGAGAAAAGACAGTGCAGCAGCCTTGGCTGGCGTGTGCACCAGTGCGAGCACAGAATGTCCTCGTTCAAGCAAGTGCTTGACGACCGTAGACCCGACGAATCCAGTAGCTCCAGTGACAAAGACGCGCATTATTGCTCCGATAGACAATGAAACTATTTCATCTACGGGCCTTGCTTATATGTATATATATATATACCAAACGCCCGCAACATTGCGGTCAGATCAGCTCGGCCTCGAAAACCCCCCGACGCTGACTACCACTTTGACCAACTTGTCAGCGAGCCCTGCCTTTCACTCTCTGGGAAATTCACAGACAAGCGCTCAGATCTCTGTCCATCTGAAGTCCATCCATTGCTATCTCCGCTGTCCGTGTTATATATGGTTCCTGTTCATTATCAGCATCTTTACTCCGACACAAAGTCCCGGGTTGCTATAAGTCCGCTATAACCGCCGCACACTAAACCCCGGTTAACTCCTGCCCAATATGAGATGCGAGAAGATGATATCAGAAGTCAAAACACCGGCAAAGATAATCACAAACTGTGGATTTAATACTCAAACATGACAGGAATGTCTACTTAATTACTTGGAGCTGCGGGAAGTTTCTGGATGGTTTTGAATGCTGCGAGTTTTAATCCCATCTTTTCAGAATATTCTCTCTTCTTTCCGACATTATCATGAACATAACCCTCTGCTATATTTTCTCTGAAATTTCAATTCGTCTTTTGCAATATTGTAGCCATATAGAAAGCGTTGCGAACGGGCATGACTAGCAAGTAAATCATCTGCAACAAGACGGTGCAGGATGGTATGCATTTCAGCTGCCAGGTTTCTCCTCTTGCTGACTATGCTGCAGAAGTCGAGGAGCTACCGCTAAATTACTTCAACAGCGCTATTGTATACAACGAGCCTTAATCAAGTTAATAAGTGCAGTTGTAAATAGAACATTATAAAACACTCCAATTCAAAAACTAGTCATAGAAGTTTTCGCAATATCTGATCTTGTAAACCCCGTAATTTAAGATTTGAGTTTGCCTTTTCATGGTCCGGTACGGGCAGACTGTACAGTAATATCTATATTGTCATGAAAATCAAGAGTGCGCAAAAGATATAATCTACGGTTGTTGTTTATTTCCGTCGTGTCGGTGTATTGTATAATAGTTGATTAACTCTCGATTGCACACACGTATGCAGAATTGATTGATAAAGGCTTTAGCCTGCGCCTGTTTACGCATCAACACCATTCAGTAGTACTACTCTGAAAACGTATGTACTGTAAGAGTTTAAATACATTTCTGAAATTGAAATTGCAAACACTGATCAAATGCAGCTACATACTTTGATCAATATACAGTATACGATATCAAATCCCAGATGCCGTCACCAGCTCTCATAGCAAATGACGATACAAAGCCTATCAAAATACTTTCATTCAAAGGAGCTTTAGAAAAATTTGAAAATAAAAATGCAAACCAACACACATTATCACGGGAATCTTCATCATCATCTTTATCTTTCAAGCAAGAGAATAATACAAACCTGCAGCAAAGAGGAAGTCCTCGGTCTAAGCGACAAGTAATGAAATATGCACCTCCATCAAAATATAGTCATATATTACCACTACCAGATATAATCGCACCGAATTTGGATTGTATCTTTATTGGAATAAATCCTGGTATTCGAACCGGTGAAAAACGACATATGTTTGCTCACCCTTCAAATCAGTTTTGGAAACTACTTATGAGATCAAACATCCTTCCATCTTCAATAACATTTAACGATGATTTACTGTTACCGGAGAGGTTCAATATGGGTATAGCAAATTTAGTTTCACGAGTAACTAGATCAGAAACTGAATTAAGTAAACAAGAAATGATTGATTGTGTACCTAATTTAGAGTCCAAATTAAAAGAATCAAGACCCAAAATTCTCTGTATAGTGGGAAAGTGTATTTGGGAAGCTATATATAAATCAAAAACAGGGAAATCAACTTTGTCAGTAAATAGCAAGTTTGAATTTGGATGGCAAGATGACGTTGGATTTGATTTTGCTATTGATAATAATAATGACTCGGGATTGAATAAACCAAGAATTTTGGTGATGCCATCTACTTCTGGTAGAGTTATTGATAGAGAAGGAAGACGATTGAAACTTATGAATGAATTAGCGCTCGAACTTGAAAAGGTTCGAAATATTTTACAGTAGTAATGATAGTTTAATATTTGGATAAAATACAAATAAAAATAAAATAAAATAAAGACCATAGCACGGAGCTAATTCAACATGAAAATACAAACAACAGAAGCAACCAAAGTAACAGTCCAGCCTGAATTTCCTATTTTATTGCCACCACTCGTACTTGATGACGACGACGACGACGACGACGACCCACCATCATCAGAATCTTCAGCGGCAGTAGTTCCATTATCCAAAGTTCCATTAATATACAAGTAATATGTTCCATTGACGTTTGTAAATGAGGTCGTATTTGCTGGTAAATCTGCAAGATAATCTTCATCGTCGTTATCCTCACACGCACATTCTTCATATTGAGCGCAAACACATGTCGCATTTACATCTGTATGATTGTTATACGTGACTGTATGATTGTAATGATATCCATAAGCCCCGTATAGCCAGATTCCGGGAAAGAAAGCACCCAAGGCTAGTGCGGTGATAAACACGGGAGCAAGACCAGATCCGTAGCTACTGGCACCGGCGCGATACGGAACTGTAGCTCCGCCGGGGTAATAACGGCCAGCGACATAGGGTGATACGCCTGAGCCGGTTGATGTTCGTCCTCCGGTGTTTGAAGAGGAAGCTGTATTCAATTGTGTTAGTAGTTGTAATAAAGGAACTGAGTGAAAGGGACTTACAGGATGATGAAGATCCTCCTTTGCCGCCAGATGAACCGCTGCTGCCACTGCTGCCACTGCTGCCACTACTGCCACCTTTACCACCACTAGATCCACCTCGTCGTTTCCATAATCGAGATAAATCTTCAATTTCAATTGCTGCCGATGACGACGAAGAAGAGGGTGCTGCCAAAACCGAAGATATAAGAATTAAAACAGCAAATAACAAAACCACAATTCTCAAGTTTGAACACCACATATTTTCCTCTTATTCTTTGTCTAAATCTGAATGGTATCGCTATTTTAAAAACAGAAATATCGTGTATCTAAACTATTCTCATTTGCAAGTATTTAAAGTCATCTTATTTTCAATTTATATTACTCTCCATTTCCAGATTAAACGAAATTAAGCTTTTTAACCGGATACGAAACTAAAAAAACAGAGGCCCCCCTTCTTTTACCTTGTCAGCCGTGCAAACTGCGCCTTTGCCGTGCTGCTTTGTCAGCTTCTAGATTTGTCGTATTCGTTTGTATTACTGTATTCTGAATGATTTCTGTATATATGAAGATGTAAATGAATGGATGAGGTTTGTGTTGTGTAGTCGAGATCATTGTATGATATTACTTGGGTTTAATAAATTTGGAAAATGGTACATTGTAGGTCGCACTACGTCATATAGATATATATGTATATATGAAGTGCAATGATGGAAACAAGTATGAATAATAGAAATCATACAAATAAATGATTACATGATATTAAATACCGCATATTGATCCACTTGATACAGCTTTAACACGTCAACTCCTATCTCTCATTTCTCTTCTATTCAAATAACTGCTGTTAATACTACCAACCATTCAATGTTTCCGATTTCTAGCCTGCGATGCAGAGTTTTTGGATCCACTTGCGGTAGTAGCAGCACCTTCTCCGGGAGTACTAGCAGTAGCAGTCTTTCCGGCGATATAGCTAGCCATATCGAAATTCATTGGACTTGTAGGGTTTGTTAACACTGCTGGCATTGTTTTCGCTTGCTTTTCATGTAATTCTTTTAATTGTTCGGGGTCTAAACAGTAACATTTTTTATTAGAGGATGAGACGATGAAAAAGATGCAAAGTAAGAAGAATCACGTACCCATGTTATCGAGAAGTCGGGGTAAAACAAAAACCATTACTAATGTTACCAAACTTACTAGCAACATTGGATTTTTGAATAATTTAAACACGTTAAACCCTTCACGAACCTATAGCCAATATTAGCATATATATTTAGTCACTCGACGGGAGATTATAACTAGAACAAAAAAAGCTGATACCTGATAGTAGACTGCTTTTCCAGCAGGTTTAAGCTCAATAGGATAAGGCTGTCTAGGACCCGTCACGCTCCAATCATTTCCACGATTTGAAAAGTATACCGAGATATCATTCTCTCCTACATCGACTCTAAGAACAGGAAACACATGATCCACGCAATTCACACTAAGTTGATAACTTCCTTCCGTAACATTAACAAACGCAAAAGCAGATAACTCTGACTTTCCAGATGTGATTATCGAAGGAGGTGGAAATTGAAGTAATGTTCTGTAATGAGCAGTTCCTGATCGAAGCGTTAACTCGGTTGATGATGGATATTGAAATTTCGCTGAAGATGAAGATGGTGCTGTCGTGTCAAGAAATCCTCGAATTGTGTACGCGGATGATAATTGTGAGAATCCTGCAAGCGCAAGTAATATAATTGTTTTAAACAACATTATCGTTGTTCTTTTCTCTAATATATTACAACAAGACAATTGTTGGTATTGAAATGTGTAAATTATAAAATACTAGTGATGATAAAGTCGTGTCCGTCCTTTTACTTTCGACAAGAATCTTTAACACAAATCTTTAAAGTTTAAAATCTTATGCTCCATCATTTTATTACTATTATTTTCAACTATTTCTCCACTACAATATATTATTCAAAGAAAAAAAATGGGATCAAGAAATAAAAGACAAAGAAAAGAAAATAAAGAAAATGATGATATTAAAAGAATGAAATTAGACATAAACAGTGAACAGCAACAGCAAGAACCAACGATAAAAAGATATACACCTTTAGAAGCTGATGAATTGACATTACGAATAACTTCACTTACAGATAAATTTCTAAAATCATTTCGGAAGTTACTTGAAGAAACTCCTAAAACACTAGATGTTGATTATACTGATTCAAAATATAATCCAAATGATTATAAAACAAGAATAGGACAGGGATCAAATGATCCTAGAATTGATTTAGCTCTTTGTTTAAAAAGAATGCAGGAGGAAGGAGATCTTGAATTTGTTAATTCAGATTATAGAAATTACATCAACGATGATAAAACCGAGATTAAAAACGAGGAAGGAAATTGGACTCATAGAATTCCTTCAATTCAAGGGTTAAGTTCAATTACATCTCGTTTACATCAAATACAAGAAGAAAAGCAAAATCAAGAACAAACAACTAGCAGCACTAAATGGCCTCCTAAATTACCAGAAATTTCAAATCTGGAAATTCAAAAGAGAATCTTCACCCATCGGTCTGCTTCAAAAGATAAGTCAAAAACTTATGACCGCTTAGAATATCTAGGAGATTCATTTATTCATTATTCCATAACTAGGATCACATATTTATATTTCCCGAATTCAGATGAAGGTGAATTATCTGAACTTCGAAATGAATTAGTTTCAAACAACAGACTAGCTTTTTATTCATCTTTATATAATTTACAAGAATCTCTAATAACTGCAACTTCATTAGCAAAACCAACGACTCAAATGGCAAAGATCAAAGCTGATTTATTCGAAGCTTATATCGGAGGAATTCTTCATGATGATCCAATTAATGGTGCAGAGATAGCTGAATCATTCATAAAAGAGCTATTAAAGCCTACATTACACACAATCCAAAAGACAAATTTAAAAGCTGGAAAATTAGATAAATCTGCCAAAGACAAATTATATGATTTAATAGGTGGGAAATTTCAATCAATAGCTTATTTAGATATCCCATCTGGCTATCAGATAAACTCTTCATCGACGAACTCATCTACGAATTCAACTACTGGATTTGCAGTCAAATGTATAGTAGGAAATGAAGAAATAGGAAAAGGATGGGCACCTAATAGAAATGATGCACAATTAAGAGCTGCTATGGATGCTTTGAAAAGTCCTAGTGTAGTGGGTAAATACCGGAGAAAAAAGATAGAAAAGATTACAAAACATGATAGAGAGGTTAGAAATTTATCAGAGAAATAGTTTATGGAATGTCTATTTAATGTAATATTTTAAATAATGTTCTTACAACATAAATAAAATCAAAAAAAAGAAAAAAAAAAATCGCTAAAAATTAAAACTGTATATAAGGTTACCTTATAATTCTGGACCTTTAGTAATATCATGAACAGGAATTCCATTCGGTAAAGGAATTTCCAAACCATATTTTCCCCAATAAGGATTCGTATAACCTTCACTAGTATGTTTTTCATTAATATCATACCAATCAGCAAAAGGGTAAGATTTTCTTGTTTTAATCGGATCATCTTTATTTATAATTCCCAAATCAATTTGCCGTTGAATTAAACTGTCGAGATAAGGAAGTAAATGCTGAGTAAATTTTTCAAAACCTTTATATTTCAAAATCTTCTCAGGTCCTTCAAGAACGACTTTTTTGAGAATAGACGGAATAAACGGCTCATCTTTCATTTCTTCAATTGAATAGAAGATAGGATGATTTGAAAATATAATTGCATCAGTCTTTGGAAGTCTTCGTAATGTCTGTCGGCATACCCGAATATTATACTTACTAAACAGCGTATCTTTAGGAACATTCTCACCGTCTTCAAGTGCATAAATCCCATTACATAAAAGTTCATGATCCCAACATATAAACCAACTTGCGCGTTCAACAGGATCAGTAGGTTTCATTCTCGCAAACCATCGTTCCATTGATACTTTGAGCTTCTCCTCATAATAAGGAACTTCGGTATGTATGATATCTAGATTTTGACCAATTTTATTATCAACGCCGAAAAACCCACCTGGAGCAGGTACCACTGCTGCCACAAGGTAATGTTTGCCGTCATTTCTTTTCTTGACAATGTAAAAATCCTCTTTAGTCAAACGCGCGAGGTAATGTAGTGAAGGCTCTTTTAGAGGTCTTGTTAGATCCATTTTTTCTCCAGTTACGTGGTTGTCAATTCCAATTTCAGTCTTTGTGAAAAGTCGAGGATATCGTTTCGTTAAATGATCTACAACGATATCAAGAAGTTCTTCAGCTGCATCTTCACCATCAGGTAATGTATCACAGTATTCTTTCCCTGTTTTCCGGATTATATCCATTTTCTCTGTAACGTATCGGTAATACCATTTATCCATATCAAGCCAGTGATTAATATCTAGTTTAAAGATTGACATTGTTTGATGATATGGCCATCTAAATGGTCTCCAAGGACGATCATCATAGGTTTTCAATTTGTCAACTGTGAGATTCCATAATGGTGTAGGCTCCGGAAGCTGCTCATTTGAAGTATACGATGATGATGATGATTTCTCTTCTGCTTGAGGCTGCAAAGATGGTGATGCTTGAGCTTTGCGACGAGGTCCAGCAATATTTATATAAACAACAGAGATAGCCGTAGCAAGAAGAAAGAATAAAACAAACCACTCCATTGTGTATTCTATTCTACTTCAATAAACACAATATAAACAAAAAGCGGAAACACACCTGAGATAAATAGATAACAAAAGACCCACCACAAACCCGCTCTTTTTAGATCAACAAGGAAACCCAGTCCCGTTCCTCCCAAATCAACCTTCCTCCATCTCCAACCTCGCCAACCTCGCCCTTTTTCTTTCCTTCCAAAAACGCTGCTAAAATATCACGTTTAAATATTCCTAAAACTCACTGCTTCGTCTATTTACTTTTACTACACTCGCTTCTTGTTTTGTTGCTTTCCTCATCGTTATCCTTATCGCTATCGATATCGTACGCATTGACTGCTCTTATGCTGTATGCCATCTGCGGCTGTAATAGTTACTGATAAGACCCCATTCTCTTCATACTTAACACAAAACCACCATCTTTATTCTTTTTACTATATCAAATCTACAATATACAATAAAAGCTCATAATTAAAATCAAACAGTATTCAAATCAACACCTCTCTTACTACCTAAAATTCACTAAAACCTTACTACTACTATCTTCATTCAAATCCAGCTGCATAACGCAAAACTCTATTTTTATCTTCCCCCCCTCCTCCTCACTGCGCAGGGACCATATTTCCTCATTCGGCTTGAACCCTGTTTCTCTCGTTTCGCGCATATTTGCATAACGCACAGCCCGGTTTCCTAAATATTACTACTTAACCCGCACCATGCGGATTTGCACCTCTTTTCTCCTCTTTTTATGTATAGAAATTGATATACTCATTAAAATAAGTGGTAAAACAAAAACAGCATAATGACATTAACGATAAATAATACTATATGATAACAAAAAAAAAAAGAAAAAAAAAAAAAACAATGAAAAGATGACCGTACTCTAAACAATAAAAATAATAATAAACACCCCTTTCTCCATCTTTGTTTCTTTTCATTAATTCAAATCCACCTTATTTCTTTCAAGTCAGAACTGACGTTTCTCGCGCACTTTTTTCTTTTCTTTCAGATCTTTGGTGGTGGTGAAGGAAATATGAATGCTATTACTGTATCGACAATGATATTCTTAAAAAAAAAAAAAAAGAAGGAAATACCACCAAACATCGAATAAAGCAGAAACTCAAAAACCGAATAAATACTTGTAAAATTTCACCGAATTTGATCAATATAAAAAGAAACATTGATGAGATTTTCGTTCCAAAAAAGTCAAAAAAATAAAAAAAAAAACAACATTTATGCATAGGCCGCCAGTGGCTCCGCTTCTCCCTTTACTGCTGCTGCTGCGGCCGCCCGAGCCATAGTCGCTGAACTCCGCGAAATAGCATCAGTAAAGTAAAAGTTTTCAATCACCGAGCTCAGCTTGGTTCCGTTGGGCTTAACGCCCTTGTGTGCATCAAAAATCTGAGTCTTAATTCCAGCCGTAGCGGTCTGGCTGCTGCTTGCCTCAATAATGTCATGACGAACAAGATGCGGCGCGATATCAGCCATCCGCGATCTAATATCGTAGATGTCATCGTAAGGAAGAGCAACTCCCAAGTATTCACTAGCAGCACGCAAAATCTTCCAGTCATCACGGGAAACTCCTGGTGGTGACGTAGCAGCCCGAGTAACCTGCACTCGTCCCTCAGTGTTGACATATGTGCCAACCTTCTCAGTGTATGCAGAAGCAGGAAGAACAATGTCAGCGTACTGAGCACCAACATCACCATGATGTCCTTGGTAGACAACAAAAGCATCCTTGGGAATATCTGCAGCAGTGATCTCATCAGCTCCTAAAAGCCAAACGAACTTGGGTGCAACGCTAGCAACGGCAGGGTCAGAGGTGACAAAACCAACATCGTAAGCACCTGCTCGTCCAGATGCACGGTGCAAGACAGAGTATGCGTTCCACTCAGGAGTAATAAGCTTCTCGGCATTCTTGCTAACAAACTGCCCAATAAACTCAAAGTATGCAGCCGCGTCAGCGTTCTCAGCAACACCGCTACCAACAACAATGATAGGCTTCTTAGCAGCCAACAGCTTCTTTCCAAATCCACCAGCAAGGGCGGCTTTGAGCGAAGCAGCATCTTCTCCCAGGTGCTCGTACTCAAATGTAGACTCAAAGTTCTCACCAACAAGTCCAATCTGCAAGTCGGATCGCAGCCATTGTTTGCGTATTCTGGCGTTCAAAACAGCAGCCTCGAGACGCGGGTTGGTACCGACAAGGAGAATAGCATCGGCGTCCTCAATGCCATGAATGGTTGAGTTGAAAAGATAATTTGAACGCACGTCAACACCGTGAGCAACAGGTGCATTTCCACCGGCAATATCAAGTGCAAGGTTTTCGGATCCGAGTCGGTTGGCAAGATCCTTCATCGCCACAAGCGACTCAACATCTACAAGGGCACCAGCAATGGCCTTGAATTCATTGCCCTTAGGCTCGATCTTCTCGTAAGCCTCAACAATGGTGGAGAGAGCCTCGTCCCAAGTAACAGGTTCGAAGCGGTCACCAGCCTTGATCAATGGCATAGTCAAACGCTGGGTCTTGAGTCCATCAACAGCGAAACGGGTCTTGTCAGAAATCCACTCTTCGTTAACGTCGTCGTTCAATCGGGGTAAAACTCGCATAACTTCAACTCCCTTGGAGTCGACACGGATATTTGAGCAGATTCCGTCGAGGACGTCAATTGACTCGGTCTTCTTGAGCTCCCATGGTCGAGCGCGGAACGCATAGGGTTTGGATGTGAGGGCACCGACGGGGCAGAGGTCGATGACGTTTCCGGAAAGCTCCGAGGAGAGGTTCTTTTGGAGATATGTACCAATTTGCATGTTACCACCCCGGCCAGAGGTTCCGAGTTCAGGGGCGCCGGCGACGTCGTTGGAGAAACGCACGCAGCGGGTGCAGTGGATACATCTTGTCATTTCCGTCTTGATGAGGGGGCCAAGGTCCTTGTCTTCGGTCGCGCGCTTTCCGTCAATCTCGCGGAAGCGGCCACGGTCAGACCCATAGCGCATAGCCTGATCCTGGAGATCGCACTCACCACCTTGGTCGCAGACAGGGCAGTCGAGCGGGTGGTTCGCGAGGAGCATTTCCATGACGCCCTCGCGGGCCTTGATTGCGCGTTCTGAGTTTGTGTGGACAACCATGCCATGCTGGACGGGCCATGCGCAGGAGGCGACGGCTTTCGGCGCGCGCTCGACGTCGACGAGACACATTCTGCAGTTTCCGGCAACAGCGAGTTTTTCGTGGTAGCAGTAGCGGGGGACGAGAGAGCCGGCTTTCTCACACGCTTGAATGAGGGCCTAGAAATGAGTTAGAACATGCGGTCCCTGGCACTGCAATTGAACTGCTTAGCAGGAAGTCGTACGGATCCGGCCTCAATCATGATCTTCTTGCCGTCGACAGTGACCTCGACCTCGGCGCGCGCAGGCCGTGCGGAGGAGAAAGTGCGTCTGGCCACGCGCAGGGCAGCAGACCTGCTGGCAAGGCGGACTTGCCTCGCAAACATGACTTTTTGTGTGGATGAAAAGGAGGGAATGGGAGGGGGGGAACTAAGAGGAGGAAAACGGGGGGGAAAAGAAGAAGTGGTGAAGAGGAGGAAGAGTGGTAGAATTAGTTGACTGAGCGTGGTCCCGGTTTGCGAGTATGCAGTTGACGACAAATATTGGGAGAATCCTGATTGGCTCTGCCGCAGTACAGGCACTACGCTGACTAAGAGTATATCTCAGCATGAAATAACCCTACTCCGGCTTATTTAACATCCTCGTCCTCGTTCTTCTCTGTTTTCTTTTTCTTCACTCATTGAAGTGCAGAATTTATTGTAGGTGCTCTGGCAGATTTTTTACTCAGCTGTATCTCTACTTTCTGCTCGAGATCCCGCTTCTTTCTCTCGAATTTAGTGCTGGTTCTAGCTGGAGCGCTCGACTCGTGTTCGCGCGGGTTTGACAAGTTGTTCCTTACCAAGAATCAAAAATTTCCCTCTTCTGATATCTTGATATCTCTTTTCTATTATACATTTCTACTCTGCTTTTTTACATCATCATCATCATCATCACCGTCGTCGCTCCTGCGCTCGCTGCTCAAGCTTGTGCAAAAGCTGCTCAACTTCCTCAATGTCGCTCCGTAAAATGTCTGCCAGATATATCAGACCCGTCTGCTGTCCTTTCAGAATCTGCTCAGGAAAAAAAATGTTAGCTTAGTTCATCGTCGTAAATAAATAACCCATTCAACCGCAGCACTCACCTTTGCAATTTTCTCCAGCTGCTCGTCGTCCTTCTCCCAGTCGACCGTGTTCTCCCATTGTTCGCCCGTCTGTCGAGTCTGTTCGTTCAAGATTGTGATTCTCTCACGAACAACAGTCATCCGCGCCCACAGCTCATTGATCTTTCCAAACACTGCAGGATCTTCAAGGTTCTTTGTCAGTTCTTCAAGCTTGCGTTTCAGCACCTCTTCATCTGGCCGCAACGCGTACCCACGGCTCTTCAGCACCTGGATCTTCGCCGCCAGACTCATTGTGCGATGCGCAAGTGCTGCATGACGAGCTTTAATCTCAGCTACTCGAACTGTGGTGTACAGGTCATGGCGCGTGATAAGTTCAGTCAGTTTCGCGTTAATCTCATGCATTCGCGATCGATACGCAACGACCTGTTTCTCTTGTATGCTCACTCGTTTCTGGAGATCTGTAAATCCCACAGCTAAAACTGGTACAGAGCTAGAATCTGGCCGGTTCGCAATCGCGCTGTCCCACCGCTGCTGGTCGGCTTGAGGTGGCTTTCCATATAAAGCTGCTTGTTCCGGTGCTACTTTATTGTAGAAGTAAAATTGGAACGCGCACTCGGCAGAAGTTGGGTCCCACGAATTTTTGATGCGTGCGAGTTGATCTGGTATCGAGGGTGCCATAGCTATTACTGGAATTAAAACACGGTTTAGCAGATCAAAAATTCATATTACATACGCAGCGTAGGATACATCGACATGTTTACCGACTGTGATAAACCATTGTTTCCACTAAAGTTAATAGCCCCCGGTGCTTGATTTATACTGCTGTTCAAGTTTGCAGGCTGTGAAAAAGACATTCCAAATTGCTGCTGCTGCTGCTGCGGTTGCTGCTGTTGTGGTTGATTCAAAGACGCACCAAACAGCGACGTTTGCGGATTTTGTTGCGTCGATTGACCAAATGAAAACGACATTTTACAGTCGAGAAATAAAATACTTTACTTTTAAAGTGAACCAACAAAGTCTGTGTTTGTTGTCGCGATCAAACTTCCTCTGTTTACGTGCCCTGGTCAAGAGTTTTCTCCCATCGACGCCCATTTACTAAGCACGTGACTTTAACTACAACACCCTCGACTGCTCACAGGAGATTCCATCAAATCAGCGTCGGGAATTTTCGTGTTACGCCCCGGCGCATACTTTGTTTTTTTCGTCAATTGAATAGAACAGACGCCATCAGCAGCCAGAATCCGGTATTTCTCAGTGCTGGAAACATAGGAGAATAGTTTTGCATCTGGACCGGTTTATAATCACACAGAAATGGCTCCTTCTCACGATCTTCGTACGTTGCCGTACTATGTCGTCGATCCGGCGTCCATGCCCGAGGGCATTCCAAAAGTGCCGGAAGTTGGTGCTACTTCGGCGCCCTTGCTGTCTGCCAGTATGTAACCACTGTGCTTGAATGAGATTAAAGACGATTGAGTGCTGATTGAGTGGCTTTTAGGCTACTTCATTGGCGCAAGGTGCCGGCCGTACAACGACAACTTTATGTTGTGCCGGAGTAAGACCAAAACTCCTCAACAGGACTGTCTCTACGAAGGACGAAGAGTGACCCGATGTGCCATCTCTGTGTATGTTTTCTTAATTTTTGTAGTGCAATATTTCATAATTTACTAACTGCGCAATACAGCCTTGAGGACATCAACAAGAATTGCGCCGAAACTCTCAGGTTGCACGTTCACTGCCTCGAGAACAAGAACCACGAACTCAACCAGTGCCGATTAGAAGAGGCTTATCTGAATAAGTGTGTGAAGAAGTTTTTGGTATGTGTACCCTTTGAGATAGTGAAATTTTACCTGATTCAGCAAACTAACAGTATTAAAAAGAACTTGGAGAAGGTAATTCCTGACGCTGAAGGCATCCCAGTCCATTTGCGAAACGTTACTCTCCCCGAAAATGCCACTTCACCCTTAGAACTCGCCAGAAAATAAACACAATTTATCCGACTACTTTGTTTTAATTTGCTCGCATTATCCCGTTTTTTTTTTGTTTTTATTTTCCTCTTCGATTTTGAAGGTTTACAGCATCTCAAGTCTAGCTAGCTGAATGTAAAGCCCCGGAGGTGGGTTTACAAATTACTATCTATCCTATATTATTTATTTTTTTACTCTTTTTTTTTTTTTGTACAGTCTGTGACGTATGTTGGTGTCGGTCTAGCAAGTGGCTCTTTGTTTAAAGTATTGGATTGTTTGTTAATTTCGGGTTATAAAGTTAATAAAGGTTAAATCACACTTATAGAATATTGTACTTTCTATTCACCTCTAGTTAATAACAATAGAAATAGTAATAACATTAACAGATTTGCAAACAAACAATCACTCCTATTACTCCTGCTGTCTTTGCTCAATTTCCCGATTGATTTTCTCTGCAAGTGAAGCCAAGTCGTATCGCTGTGCAATCTTGCTAGCCGCAATAAGTGCATTTTCTTTGTGAATCATAGCGACAAGACCAAATGCTTTTGCATTTCCATCATACCCTCCATGCCGGCATAAAATTTGCATTAATTGAAGTAAAGTCTTGTCCATACTTAATTCTCGTCTGGAAATCTCATCGTGCTGGTCTTCGTCGAGCAGAGATTCGTCGCCTCCGCAAGAAGCCATGGCACCATCTTTGTAAAGCTGTAAAAGCACGTTTTCGCGCAAAAACTGCTCTTCGAGTTTCATGCCGCCGATAGCGTCCTTTTGTTGCTCAGAGTCGTTGGCACTAGTATTTGTAGCCAATGCAGAATAAAGCGGTAATCTGATTTCAATCTCAGATGCAATTGGTAGAGGAATATGAGGGTACTGTTCACCACCTTTTAATATGATGCAGTTAAATTTATTTTCAAAAACCCCCAAAGGCCAGAATGATTCATCTGGATTGTCGCGGCCCATTGCCTTTGTATCGAGAAGAGGGACCCATTTAGCTTGCAACGGTTGACGCCAATGCATAAGAACAAGTAAGACCCCTTCAGAATCAAAAATACAGGGATCACCTTCTTCAGAAAAGAAAAGAGAATTAAGTCTTCCTTCATAAGGAACATCAACAGTGTCATTTTTTTGCAACGTCTCATCAAATTTGACATTTTCAAGTGTATAGATCAATTTTCCCGAACCATCTCCTTGATTGCGAACAGTCATCAAGAAATCATCGTATGAAGCACTGCATACTACTGAATTACTAGACTGCCTGTAAATTCGTGTCGGTGAGCCATGAAGATTAAAAACTCGAACGTATCCTTTTGACGAGCATACAACCACAGAAGTCTTGGACAATGAAATTGACGTAATAGTTTCATTGGGAAACGTCTGTTCCCAGCTATCTGATAAGCTTGTATGACTTCTATAAAACACTCTAGAGGTATTACGACTTTCATCATCAGCAGCGAATAAGGCAGCATCGGCAGTCATGCATGCTTTATCATATCTGAAATGATCTGTGAAATGATATTCGCGGTGGAGTTCTCGATCAAAGAAACTAACTGTAACAGTATTGTGATCATCTTGGTCTACAGTCCAGATATACCCAATGGCTGTTAATGCGAGATATCGACGATCATTGATGAATGGTGTACTCCCAGGTTGAAAAGCTTCATGCTGCATACTTTTCATAACGCTAACGAACCGTTTTTTATTACTTGTGAATGATTCGGTCGACCCATATGCTCGTTTTCTAGGACTATGATCAAGAGAATCTGTATCAGGTACGAGGTCTGGAATATAACCAGCTCCATCATCATCTTCAATCCAATCTCGTTGCAACTCTTCCAGATCATCAACATTCGAAATTTCGTCATCGTCGTCAAATCCTCGGAAAGCAATATGCCCATCTGCACCGTGCTTCCCGCCCATATCAGATTCAATTGTGTTGATTCTGGCTCGAGGGACTGCGCCACCGGCATCAGGATCATTAATCAGTGGTGCGGGAAATTTCGATTTTCCGTATGGCATATCAAGTTTGTTTGGTACAACGTCAGAAATAGTATACAACTGGCCCATATTTGTAGAAAACGAAATTTGATTCTTGAGAGGATGCCAGGCAAGTGAGATAGCATTTCGATAGCTATACTTGCTTACAATATTTTGAGTCTTTGTATCCCAAATCAAAATCTTTGAATCAGAACCTGCAGTTGCTAGATACGCACCATTAGGTGACCATGAAAAGTCATTAATAGGTCCCATATGGCCACTAGTAAACGACCGTTCAGGTTTCCAAGTACTTCTATTCAGGGTAATAATATCTCTAGTTTTATTTTGAGTAGCAAATACGCGTCCATCCGGATGCCAAGCGACTTTTATAGAAGTTTCATCAAGATCATCTGCAATAGTTGCTGTAATTCCTTCAAAAGTCTGTATGAGCTCAGGCTCTTCGGAGCTTATACTGAAAACTCGAATTGTACCGTCGAAACTTGCGGTCGCGACTAGTGCGCCATTTGGGTGGAAGGAAACGTGCTTTACACCTCGTCGATGTCCTGATAATGTCAATGTACGCGTAATATCTTTGACATTGATAATTTTAACGGAAGTGTCACTGTTGAAAATATCAGAATACTGCAGTCATCATAGTTCAAAAGAGGAATTGACATACTCTCCAGCTAACGCAAGCCATTGCCCATCATGACTGAAAGTGATATCTTTGAACCCCATAGTCTGACGCATGAGCATACTTTCAACCTCGCTAGTTTCAATTGAAAATAAATCAGCAGTCCCATCTTCCGAGCACGTCGCGAAATGCGTTCTCTATACATATAGTTCACCATTAGCTCCCATCATCACCGCCCGCAACTAATCTTCTACAACACTTGAACTTTTCATACCGAAGTCGCAATTCCAGTTATGTCGCTCTCATGATGCTCAGTAGATACAGGTTCCTCATCAGGCGAGTCGACTTTAAATTTCCGAATAAGTCGATTACTTCCAACTGCAAGTAAATACTGCCCATCACCAGAATACGCGACTCGCGTCAACCCAGCTGGGAACGCATACTTTGGCAATACGTTCTGTTGTTGATTCATATTGACCGCTATATGTTACCTGAAAAAGTTCCTTCTTACAGGCCTTTCACTTGTAAATATCCAAGTCGTGGGCAATCGAGATTCAAAGCACTGGGAGAATAGCAGAAGAAGGGAGTAGTAGTAAGTATCAGCAGAGCAGAAAGATACGAATATTACACCGTGCGGCTTCACTGCACGCGTCCAGATATTAAATTAGGGTTTAAGATTTACGCGTTTACGACGCGACGCGTCTTCTCTTCCTGATTACTTATTTCACTGTTTAGCTGGGCGTAGCAGAACAACGTTGCAAATATGTAAATGTTTAGCATATAATTACAATCTTGACTTGGTAAAAATTTTATGAGACTAAAAATTACATGAATACTCATACAAACTCGAATGCTAACGTAGAAACTGACAAGAAGAATAACAAAACAAGGAAACGCCTTAAAAACTCCGCTAACGATACAAGAATGATAAATTAGTAATAGAAAAGGAATCGACGCATACAAACCCGATTCCGAACTACTATGGAATATCTGATACAACTTTTGATCTATTTAACAACAGATTATCAGGAACCACCTTTAAATTATATTTTCTCCAAATTTCTTCTCGAAAGCGCAATGATTCCTGATACTCTTCAACTTTTATTGGAGAATCGGCATTTTCAACTGTAAATCTCTCGTCTTCAAAAATACTGTTTCGTTGCGCAAGCTGACAAAATCCTCCTTTAGCGTCGCCCACGCATAGGTATTCAGCATCAGGAGAGAACGCACCACTCATAAGCGCGGCGGACATTTCAAGTAAATCTTTGACGTGATTTCCGGTACGGATATCCCAAAGTTTGACAATACCATCCGAGGAACCGGATACAAAATGATTCATATAATTAGGAACCCAAAGTCCAAATTCGACGCCCGTATCTTCCGATTCAATGTCAGCGTCTGGATCGATTGTATTTTTAGATTCTAGAAATAACCAGAGTTAGCTTGTGCTTGTAATGTAATAAACGTGCTATGGGTGAGTGTTCATACTTCCATGGCATAATCGATATAAATGCTGCTTTGGAAACCGTAAATCAAATACAAAAGTAGACTGATCAGTTCCTGACGCCGTAGCAAATCTCATATCGGTACTAAATTCACTTCCCATTAGAATAAACTCAACGCCTCTCTCAAAATAAAAAAACTGTTTACCTTAGTGAGATGCAATTCAAATCAATTTGCGGTGTTTTCATAACTCCACCATTGCCTTTCAAGATCGATTGCGCAGTATCAGCCCTCAAGTCAAAAACACGAAGTTGAGAATCCAATCGCGTAGACACACTGGCAAAGTATGGCAAGGAAGGATGCGCATAGATTAAATTACAAGGACCAGTACCAGGTAATTTTGAAGTCTGACCCGTAGTGATATCATATATACTTGCATAGCCACTAAATTTACTAGGATTTGATGCATTTTTGACACTCTGTATGCGTTCATAGCCAACTAAAAGCTTGGGACTGCTGGTGTGTAATATATCCAAGGTCAGAATTGAATGATCTTTCTTGCCATTGATAGCTTTCGGAGTCTCGAAACTTCGATCAGGATTTATCGATAGTGAGTAGATATTGCTAAATTTATTCATTAGCATACATTCCAAGAAATTTAAATTCGCACAAACCAACAATCTGTGCATACTTATTTTCGCAAGCACCAAACACAATATCATTACTAGGCCCATCCGTAAGTGCTTTCATTATCAAAAATTTATCTGGAGCTTCAAATGTATTGACCTGTTTCCGAGAAGCAGAATCCCAGATTCTTATAAAATTGTCATAGCCACAAGAATACAAGGTGTTGCCGTCATTTGAAAATTGAACTCCAGTGACGGATTTGTATATAGCAGAATTCCCATCTGGACTGAATTCTCGATGCTCATACCCCATGTAAAGCTTTCCATCATGAAGATCGCCGAAAAACATGTTTCCTTCACGGTTGTAATCATCATTAGATGCGTTTACACCACATGCAAAATACCGGTTTTTCGGATCAAAAGCAATATTCATCCAATCCCCAGATCCACGATCCGTATATTTGATACAATGATATTTTAACAGTGCGTCCTCTAAAAGCCTTGCTTGAGCACGGGAGAATGAACCCATTTCTCGCGATGCCAAAAGAGGAACTCGACGTATATAATCCCGAGATGCAATCCGCGTTGATAGCCGAATCTCAATTGGTTTCTCAGAAAGTCGCATACCATCTTCAATAAATCTTAAAATATCTAAAGATTTACGACCTGGTAGTTCTTCGGCTAGCGATTGGATTGCAGGTGCATCTTCATCAATATCATCGGATTCAGAAAGAAATAAAGCTTCAAATTTCCCACGTACGGCACTAAGTTCAAAAACAGTGAAGTCGGCGTGAATTAATTCGCCTTCTACCAATTTTGGATTAGTAAATATGCCACAAGTCAATTAAAATTGATTAAGTTCTTACCAAATTTTGAAAACCCAGACCAAGGACCCATTTCACGCAAAAGCTCTCGAGCTCGAAGAGGCATATAAGGTCTTCGTTTCGCGGCACCCAATCCAAGCGACTCCAGAATTTGAACTATTTCATTTAGATCTTCAACCTGAACTTTCGTAGCTTCACTTGGTAAAATAAATCTACCAGAATAATCTGCGTTTCTTTCTTGTAGCCGCTCTATAAGCTTCGGTAAATCTGTAGGTTGATCATAAACATTATAAAACTGTTCGGTAGCACTGTTTTGATTACTATAATAATCAGAATACTCATCGGAACCAACTACGGAACAAGAAGCTTCTTCGTCGTCGCTGGACTCTGCATCACCAATTGTAATGGACTGCTGAGTCGCATCGTCCATGTCCATTGCTTCGTTACTGTTCGCTACTTCTGCAACTTCTTCTTCAGAAACCAACGCTGTGGATTTATCTTCGTCGATTTCCATTGTTTCATCTACTACAGTGGTAATAGTACCATCTGTTGTAATCGTAGCCGTCAGTGGAACAGCATTTTCCGGATTTTGCGCTTCCAAATTTTGAGCTTCCATAACATTGGCTTTAGTAGATATGGAGACTTTGCTCTTTTTCACACTTGGCGTACTAACATCATCATCAAGTTCGATAAACTTTCCCAGTTCAGCTTTTTCATCGCCAGAGGATGTTTTCTCAGTGGATACGGGTGTTGGATTATTCTCTTTATTCTTAGATTCACCTTCGATCTCATCATCCAAATCGATATACTCGACGTTCTTTGCTTTCTGTGCAACGCGATTCATTGCTTCATTCTTGATTACAGAAGACCTTTCAGGCGACAATAATATCCGCGAAAAACCTGCTCTGCTCTCCTCGCTTGAAGACCCTAGTTCTGCCTGCCATTTTTTTCTAATTTTCTCGGTCTCTGGATTAGAATGCAATAAGGGAACATATATGCCTTGCTTTGCCAGTGACTTGATAGCAGAGAATTTCTCATTGCGTTCTCCTTCTGAAAGATTCGAGTATTCGCCTTCTAGTGCTGCGACTACCTGTACGGGAGATGATGGAATGATACTTTGCAGCGGTTGAGATTTTCGACCACTAGCTGTTTCTGTGGTTGGCTTTGCTGTAATCGAAGCGAAGTTAGAGTCTTTGGTGTTCTGTGGAGCCTTAAAGCTTGCGGATTCCTTCGCTGGCTCTGTTGTATCTAATACAGGATCAGACTTTGCCACGACTTTATCAACATCGGACCAGTCAAAAGTAGGGCCTTCCTTGCTATTATTTCCTTTGGAAGGCTGTACAACCGAATGTTTCAAATCATCCGATGCCTTTGCTATTTTCTGCGAAGCAGGCACGCTCGAGATTAGAGTATCGCTGGTCTTATCTAGACTTGAGGTGCCATCGGCCGACTTAATCGATGAAACACCCTTAGATGCTTTGATACCAGTCTTCTGGCTTGAGTTAATCTCTATCAGATTCTCTGGCGCAAAAGCTCTAGGGCCGCTAGAACTACCCTTTGTAGGTGGCTTTCCGTGATTCATATCGTCTGTACGTTCACTCATAAATGCTTGATGTTGCTTTCGCCTGTCGTCAGAGTGTCTTTGGTCTTGTGGTTCTGAGTCATAGTGAAGACCTCTTGTACTAGACGATCGCGAACGATATCCTCGAACACCGGGAGAAATCGACCGTTTTCGTAAGTCATCTGGATGACGGTACTGGCGCAGCGGTCTTGATCGCTCGTCACGCCGGCCTCGTCCAGATGGCAAACCTACGCGAGAACGAGGTCCAAATTCACGAGGAGGTGAACTAGAGCGTTTTCCAGAAATAAGTCGTGAACCATCCTTAAACAGCTTGTGCGATGCTGAATCGTCTGATACTTGAGCAATTGAAGTTGGCAGCAAGGTGACACGCTCGGTTTTTGCATTCGCGTTATATGGCTCTGACTCTGACTCCGCCTTGCTGACTGGAGAATTTGGTCGTGTAGAATAATCTGCAGTTCGAAGAGAATCATCGTTCCACGTCGGACCCTGAAATCTTCTCTTCTTTAGAGGCCTGAAAGGTCGCGTTCGATCATATACTTGTTGCTTGTCATTTGATTCCGACCAATCCACTGTAGATTGTTTATTTATAATAGGAGTTGTTTTTTCTCTATGAACCTCGGGTACAAATTCATGAGGCCTAGTTTCCGCTAATTTATCATCTTCATCCATTGACTGGTTCTCTTCATCTGGTGCACGATTCTTGCCAACGTCTCTTGAAATTACAGGAGCAAAATCCTCTCCATCAGAAGATTCGTATACATAACGATTTTGTCTCTCTTTCTCTGATTCTTTCGTATTCGCTTTAGGCTGATTCTTGTATGGTTCAGAACTCGGCGGTCGCGACGGCCGTCGCGGCGGCACGCCCAATCTAAGTAATGAAGTCAGAATGTTATAATCAAGAAATAAAGTCACTCGATAACGAGAATAATGCACTCACCGCAAGTTTCCATTGTATCCACCTCGAGCGTTTCTACCTGGAGAACCGCTTGACCCCGGCCTTGAGTTGGCTGGGGTCCTATCCATTGAATTTCATAGATCACTTAGTTATACGCCAATAAAAGTAATAATGCCTGTGACTGTAGCATTTATATAAAAAAGGGAAACATCTGAATATCTTAAATAATCCAAATAGAATTAAACAAAGAGGTCCGTCTTATTATCCCGCGTTGCTGCAATAAATGTGTTTACAAAGTCATCGCCATTATTTCCATATATCCCACAGTTTGATTTTAATGATTAGTAAGCATTGATGAGATGGCGACGATGCTGTCAATTATAACTACTATTATTGGTATTATATGATAAAGCAAAGTAAAACCATTAATAGCAAATCTGTAAGTTTACAGTATAAACGGTTTACAAGTACATTTGTTTTATTCAGTATTTTAATACGTCTCTGAGAGACTAACAAGGAAGTGTCAATAGTAATCGACTAGATAACTGGCAGTTACGCTTACAATTATAGCGTATATATATACAATTTGCATTTTCATTAATCCAATTTATACAGTAAAAACAAAAAACACCAAAACGCGCAATCTTGAAAAGATTTATAAACTTCGTAGTCTCCCCGTGAAAAAAAGCGAAAACAGAGGTACAAAACAAATAGCCCCACAATCACATTCGAATGCAGAATGAGTTCCTTATTACTCTCTGGAACAAATAAAATAAACCAGAAGCAAATACACTACAGTCAATAAGTAGTAGGCATAAAAATAGACGTCTTAGGGAGCTAGGCTATGAATATCACTTCCATTCGAATCACGTCTCAAATCTTGTTTCTGACCATTCTTCATATTGATACTTTCGTCTCTTGCTTGTCTGCATTTAGCTAGAGCATTTGACACTAATTTAGGATCTACGTCAGGAACTCCACGCTCGCGTCGTTTCGCATTGATTATAGTCACAGGAATACTTCTTGAAAGCTCTGATCCCGCATAACTCAAATCTTTTAACAAGTTTTTCTCCTCGTTTGTCAGACTTTTTTGCGATATTAAATCCTGTGAAAAATCATGATTATGTAAAATGTTAGATGATTTGATATACCAACATCCAGACTTTTTGTGATGCCAGCAGTTCAAAAAGAAGGGACAGTCCGTAGATCGAGTTGTACCAAAACTGGCGCGATGCTTGCGCGTATCGTCGGCTTTGCGTGTATATTTTGACGTCTTAGAACGTTTCCAACACTGTATCCGGATATGTTCCGGGCGGGAAGATGTTCGCGAAAGACGAAACCCGGCGATAGTCGCGTAGCGGTTGAGATGCAACAGTAAAGCATCTTTCGATGGGAAGGTTTGTGTCAAGTCCAGTTTCTCGTCAGGCGCGATAAGTAAAGACGAAGATAGTGCGGAAAAGTCAACATCAGTCTGATCTGACGACTGCATATCGTCTTGTTGAGAATTAACATCCTGTAATTGCTGCTGCTGGTCAGAATCCGAGCTCTGCCGAGCTCGGTGGCTGTTCCGCAGCTCATCGCGCTCTTGCTGCTCCTGAAGCTGCTGTATCTGGTGGTCTATCACATTATGATGTAAGCTGTGGTGATGAACTGAAATTTGATGGTGATGCAGAATATGGTGAGATACATCGCTTCCTGGAAGAGAGGAAAGAGACGAGGACAGTGAAAGATGCGGAGCTGCCTCGGACAACGTGGGATCTTGCGTATGAACCGGAGAGATTGAAGGCGAGACTATGCATGAATCAAGTCAGAAATATACTCTCAAGTCGTTATCAAATCATTTATAAGGCCCATACAGTCCGATATATCCATGCTGAAAAAATCAAGTGTCAGATATCAGATTCCTGGAAAAGAAAACGCTGCCATTAGGATTCCAATTCGACTCGCACTCACTCAATCCCCAAGCTCCAATCCACTCATGAAGCACCCTAAAAATACACCTAAAAGCACAGAATGAAAGAACTACAAGCCCGCAAAAAGACAGTAAAATGGCAATGCTTTGTGAATATCCACAATTCCTGAGCTTGTGGTGTCAATTGATGATCTACGGATGCACGTGCTTGAAAATTTTAGGTTTAAAGATGGCAAAAGTGATTTTATTGACCTTGAGTGTATAATTTGGAATAAATGATTACAGTTCCAGCGAGACTGACTATTCTATGTCAGAACTATACAAATAGTCATGGTGCAATATATTATTACGCGTGCCAACAGCAATCAGTTAAATTGGGTTTTTATCATGGTAAACCCTATGATAAAAACCCAGATATGCAAAGATATCTTGCTGGTATGAAATGCGGTTTCCATCACAAATATATACTCTGATGAGCATTTCCTCGTAATAGATAACTGCTGTAGAAATACAGAACCTGAGCTGGTCAAATATATACAAAGCAACCCATTGTGCGGGTCAAGTTGGCTGTGAATGAAGTGTGCAGCTGGCAACCTCAATTCAAATACGGTGAATCCATTTCTCTGCCCCTTCTCGTAGGTTTTGTAAAGAAATAATACACCCTGAATCAACACTAACAAAGTCAAGCAGGACCTTTCCTGTTTATTAGATATCATGACCATCGAAAGCAATCCTCGACAGCGCACTCGACCTGGAGCTTCTTGAGCTGTTTGTGCTTGTTCATTATGACTTGCGCTCCTTTTCTTTGTTACATTATTAGGCGTCTTTTAATACCAAGTTGATTTTATAAGCAGGACTGCATCTGTACATTGTTGCGTAGTTTGGTATGATATCAATAGAACAGTATTAACAAAGCATGTAGCAGCAGCACCGCAGCACTATAATAACACCATAAATACTACAAAAGCAAGGTTTTCTACCCCCCCTTTCTATAATTCTACACATAAGCCCATACATCATGTTTCCTTAGGACAACGAGTCGAGTTAGTGGTCTACAAGCGAGCTCTTAACTCAAGCATGTCCAGTCATCCCGCTTAATAAGTACAAATCCCATCAAAGTGTTGACGCGTCCACGCTCACCAACGCGTCTTCAATTCCCCCAATCAAGTCAACTATTTCTTTAAACAATGTCTGCCTCTGAACCTGATCGGATTGAAGTTATTTCAAATTCTGAAATGCAAATTCTTGCTGAACTTCAAAAGATATTATTAACTTGTTCTCAAATGTGCGTTGCTAAGTCGTTTCAGTCACAAATATATCTGTTTAGTTAATTGACCCTTCTTCTGCTCTATAGAAACACGAACCTGGAAAAAGCTACCGAAATGGTCAGATCTAATGGAACTCACACTATTGCAGCCACTGCAGCTCTTGAGCATGCTCGTGAAGCGTATAAACTGCTGAGTGGTATCCAATCTCACACAAAATCAAATGAAAACGCGTAGCAATCTACGCGTTGAAAACCAATATCGGAATTCATACAGCATCGCCTTTGATGCATTAAAAGGTCTCGAATACTGTTGCCATATCTCTGGCATGATGGGAATATTACCCACTCAGCGATAGTATCATGTCGCCGCGACGCACACGCGCGCCATTCCTATGCTGCATGGTCGCAAATTTGTTTGGCTCGCTTGACGCGTACTCGCTCAAGCATAGCGAAAAAGTCTACGAGCAATATGAACTGGAGTTATATGTATATGTCAAACAAGAAATTTTGTATATTCTAAACAAAACACCATTTTTAAACTGGTTTAATCTGCTTTAATCTACACGCGCAACTTTTCGAAATCCAAAATCATAGACTTGAAACTCTCAATTTCCGCATCAAGAGTAGCCAACTTGACGATATTAGCCTCTTTAGCCTCAGGCTTTGCCTTGGCTTCGTAATCCTTAGAACCCATAGACTGTTGCAATGAAGCCTTGCTACGGACCGCCTTTTGTAATTTAGTTTCTGCCTTTTTAATCTCGGCTTCGGCATCAACCTGTCCCTTGAGCAAAATTCCAACTGCAATATCCTTTGAAATAGTAGTAACACCAGTTCCCTCGGGGAACGATTCGTCAGCCATAATCACAGTAAACGAGTCGTATGACTTAATAAGAGCACTAATACTGCCAACCTGGGCTTCAAGCGCTACCTTATCCTCAGCCTTGGTGACCTGGACAAAAATCTTACCACCCTTGAGAATATTGTACTGAGTAAGAAGCGATCTAGCACCCTTGACAACAGTAAAGATAAGATCATAAGTAGCAGCAGACTTGGGATCGTCAAGTTCCTCAAGGTAAGTAGGATACTTCGCCTTGGTAATAGTGATAGTCTTATCTCCTTCTCTACGAGGAATTCGCTGCCAAAGCTCTTCAGTCAAAAATGGCATGAAAGGATGAATCATCTTAAGAGCACCATCCAAGCAAGTGTAAAGAGTATTTCTTGCACTAAGCTGCTCCTCAGGAGTACCTTCAAGAATAAGCGACTTAGAGTTCTCAATGTACACATCGCAAAGGTCATAAAGCCAGAAACTGTATACCGCGCTAGTGGCTCCTAAGAAATCCCGTTTTTCAAGACATTCGCTAATCTCCTTAGCAGACTCGCTAAACTTGTGTAAAATCCACTTCTCGACAAGAGATTCCCGTCCTGTAATCTCAATCTTAGCAGGAGGAACGTATCCCTCTCCAAGGCGCATCAAAGCAAACTTGGTGGCTTGATAAATCTTGTTACAGAACTTTCTATATCCCTCGACACGGAGAATATCAAGGTTGATATCTCTGCTTCCAGTCGTGTAAGCACAGAGGGCAAATCTCATGGCGTCAGTTCCGCACTGAGGAATACCGTTGGGGAAGCTCTGTTTCTGTCCAGCTTCCGCCTTTGTGATTTCACGCTGATCAAGATTACCTTCGCGCAGCTTAGCGTGAAGGTCCTTGAGCGGTAAACCAGTTGTGACATCAAGAGGATCAATAACGTTGCCAAGAGACTTGGACATCTTACGACCTTGAGCGTCACGAATAAGAGAGTGAAGGTAAATCTCCCTGAATGGAACGGATCCGGTTAACTTAATTCCAAGCATAGCCATTCTAGCAACCCAAAAAAACATAATATCCCAACCAGTCTCAAGCATAGACATAGGGTAAAAGTTCTTTAAGTCGGCGCTAGAAGTGTTGGGCCAGCCAAGAGTAGAGAAAGGCCATAAACCAGAAGAAAACCAAGTATCAAGGACGTCCTCATCCCATTCGAGAGTAAACTTTACATCAGGGAACTTAACCTTAGCTTTCTCTAAAGCCTCTTCTTCAGTATTACCAGCGATCCACCACTTATCCTCAATTTTATCCTGCTCAACGCCCTCGATGTTGACAAAGTAAACCGGAGCACGATGCCCCCACCAAAGTTGACGAGAGATACACCAATCTTGGATGTTCTCCATCCAGTAAGCAAACTCGGCGTCAAAGCCCTTAGGCTCCAAAACCATATCACCCTTCTTAAGAGCGTCAACGACAGCATCAGCCATAGCGCGTTGACGTACCCACCATTGAGGTTTCATGACAGGTTCAATAACATCACCAGACTTGGAGCAGACAGGGATAACCATCTCGTTGTCCTTCTTCTCGATGAATAGTCCGTCTTCAGTAAGCTTCTCAATAACGGCGCTACGCGCATCGAATCTCTTCATGCCCTTCCATTCACCGCAGTTCGCGTTCAAAAGACCATCATCAGTAAATATGTTGATAAACTCAAGGTTGTGGCGCTTTCCGGTCGCATAATCGTTTGCGTCGTGAGCGGGTGTAATTTTAACCGCACCAGTTCCAAACTCCATATCAACGGCCTCGGAATCGGTGATAATAGGCAGCCGCCTGTCAACGAACGGATGAACAACGTACTTTCCATGAAGATGCTTGTATCGAGGATCGTCCGGATGAACAGCGACAGCAGTATCACCGAAAATTGTCTCAGGACGAGTTGTAGCAACGATAAGCTTCTCGTCAGAATTCTCGACGCGGTAAGCAAAAGAGGTGATGACACCAAATTCAATAGGCTTTTCATATCCAGGAACAGAAAGCATGGTCTTGCCCTTCACGTCCTTGCTATCGACCTCCAAGTTGGAAAGAGTAGTGCTCAAGGCAACGCACCAATTGACGAGACGATTATCACGGTAAATAACACCCTCCTCAAATAATTCAATGAAAGTTTTGCGGACGGCAGCAGACAAATTATCATCCATAGTGAAAGCCTCGCGAGACCAATCGTATGAGGCACCAAGACGCTTCGATTGGTTCTTGATACGAACATAGTACTCATTTTTCCAGTCCCAAACACGGTTGACGAACTCTTCCCGGCCGAGATCATGACGGGTAATCTTGTGCTTCTTCCACAGCATCTTCTCGACAACGGACTGAGTACTGATACCAGCATGGTCGAAACCAGGTAAGTACAGAACAGTCTTGCCGCGCATACGCTCCCAACGAATCAAAGCGTCTTGAAGAGCAACAGTCAAGGCGTGACCAATGTGAAGAGCGCCTGTGATATTTGGAGGAGGAGCAGGAATTGAGAATACACCTTCGGGCTTAGTCTTGCCGTCTTCGGTCAATTCCGGCTTGAAGAATCCCTCCTTCTCCCACCATTCGTACCATCTAGACTCGACAACCTGAGGGTTGTAAGATTTCAAGGCCGGGTGGTCAAGATCTTGGAGAACTGTGAAGGAATGAGTGAGCAAACATTCTAGTTAATTGAGGCAACAAGCAACTTACTCTTCTTTGCTCCAACAGGCGTAAGCTCAACGTACTCAGCGACGGGTTCCTCTTTCTTCTCGGCAGTCTTTTCAGCAGCCTTTTCAGTAGGCTTTTTGCTGGTTTTCTCCGCTTTCTGCGTGCAAAACGTATCAGTGGCTTAGCTCATATAGCAATATAAAAGGAAGAGTAGTATACCTTCTTTTCCTTTTCCGCAAACTTTGCAAGCTTCTCTGCTTTCTTGCGCTCCTTAGCAACTACATACACGTCAGATTAACAATCTTCAAATATAAAATCACGAAAATTACTTACGCTCCTTCTCGCTCTTCACCTTTGGCTCAGACTCTGGCTGGGCTAAGTTTTCAGCTGGAGGAGCCGCGCTGGCTATAGTTCATAGATCAGTATTTGTTTCTCGCAGTTATTCGCTATAATAACTAAAACATACGTGCTTCAGTTGCCATTGTGCAAGATAGCAGTAAGTGAGATTTATAATTCTTAACAGTTATTTGTTAGTCGCAGAATAAAGAATCATATGAATTAGCGGAAAAAAAATACACACAGAGTAGTCGAATACAAGTCCGTTTCGGGCTAATCGACGGCAATACCGCGCTGCAGATATTCTAATCAACGACGTGGTGACTTGCTTGCAAATAGTTCCCTAAGAAACCTGTACAAATCGAATAGCAATTGCTAAAAGGCCGTTTAATATATATATATATAAATGTATCTGGCTGTTTGACTAATATTTTTTTAGGTGACTGATTTAATGTGGTACAAGGCCCAGAATGAGGTTACAGTTACCCGGACGGGGAATATTTTATATTCAGGGTCAGTCTTAGTAGTCGAATAGCCATAACAGTACAATACTATACAGTGCTATACATTACAATACAATAAAAAAATATTGCAGCCCGTATTTGTAACTTTTATTAATGCCTATAAACAAAAAAGCAAAACCTGTAATAGCATCTATCGTTTCACTGCGAAATCAAACTACTCCTCCTCCTCGTCGTCGTCCTGCGCATCTTCAGCAGTCCATAAACCGTCCAAACTGAACTCCTTTGCCCATCCTTGCACAATCTCCTTCTGTTGAACATTCTTTCCTTCTTTGTTCTTGAGTACAGTGACTCCTGTGTTCATAGGGTCCTTAGGCACCTCAGCTGGTGGCATCACCCATCGCTGAATTCTACCATCTCGCCAGTCGTTCACGACAGTCATGGCTGCAGCCTGAAGGTTGGGAACACCTCCCTTACCAATTCTTCCGCGCTTGCGCGCAACATTAACCAGGAAATCGGTTGACTTGTCGAACTTTCCGTTCTCGGTAACTCGAGGCATGAGAGAAGGAAGATCATAGTACTTCATAAGACTAGTCCACAGTTCCGGAACTGCCTCTAATCTCTGGATAAGCATAGTTACTGCGGGAATTGCATCGGAGATCTGCTTCGGGGGTAAAGCACCGAGTAAGAGAAGTCGCGCTTCCTTTGCTACATTCTCATCCATTCCTTCAAAGGAGGCGACGGACGATGGAAAAACAATTCCAGGCGAGTCTAGTAACTTCAAGTTCCTATCAATCTTGACCTCACGCATTGATGTGGTCACACCAGCTTCAGCACCAACAGGACAGGCAGTCTTCCGTCCGCCCATCTTGTTCGTGAGGGCGTTGATAATAGAGGACTTTCCAACGTTGGGATATCCAATAATACCAACGGAAATAGAGCGATTGAGGTTTGACTTCTTCGCAAATGACTTGAGCGCTTGGAAAAGAGTGGTGGCGGTTCCCTGAGTTGTGATATCCTTCTTGTTTAGATGCTGAGCATTAGGAGCAGCAGATGACGCGCGCACGCTGATAACGGGAAAAAAGTTCTTGAGATAGGTCTCCCAGGCCTTTTGGACATGAGCTGGAACAAGATCAATTTTGTTGAGAACAAAAATTAGACGTTTGTCCATTGCACCATAAACAGATTTTTCAACCTCCATAGATCGAGTGCCTTCGGGATCACGCGCGTCTAAAACGTACAGGATGACATCAGAAGCATCGACGACAGACTTGAAGACCTTGTCAAAAGACTTTCGAGAGGACTCGGACGAGTTAGTGGACGATCCAAATCCTGCCCATTCTTCATTCTCTCCGTCCTCTTCATCTTCTTCATCGTCATCCTCGTCCATCTCATCATCATTATCGTCATCGTCCTCATCGTAGGTCTTTGCAATTTTTCGTGCGTATGCCATGAGAGCATTCATCTCTCCGCCTTGCTCCATCTCTTCATCATCATCAAGAAGCATCTCCTCTTCCTCTTCATCGGCATCAACAGCCATTTCCGCGCCGCCATTTTCTTTTGCAAGCTTAGCCTTTTCCTTATTTTCTTTCCGTCGCTGTTCACGAGCAAGTTTTTCAGCTTCTTTCTCTTTCACTAGTTCCTCAATGATCTTATTCTTATAAGGGAAAGTATTTGGAATCTGATCAATGTCAATTTTGCCAGTATTCTTAACTCTGCTTTTCCATGTGACATCCTTCTTTGCCTCTTTCTGGCTCTTCCGTCTAGACGCGGCAGCCTTCTTTTTTATGCCTTCGCGCATTTTTGTAGATGTACGTTTACTTGTCGGCCCTGCAATATATAACATAAGTTAGAACCGAAGTCGCTTTTTTCAAATTAGCTAAACGCAATTAAAACATACTCCGGATTCTCATTGTAAGTTTCTAATAAATTCCTTTTTCAAAATACAATGAATTTAAAGCGCAAATACACGCAAAAAAAAGTATTCGCTTTTAAACAAAGAAATGATTCCAATCTAAAAATTTCTCAAAAATGCAAAAAAAAAAAAAAAGGACTTGTGCAAAAGTTGTGGGTTAGGTCTTAAATTGGGAGGTTTATGTAATCATATAAATAAGGTTTGGAGATGCCGTTTTCGAAGAACCGGGCTCATAAAAAAAAATGGAGGCAGGCGCCAAAGTTCCTTGTTCTGATTGATTTTTGCACTATTACCGCAGTAGCATCTGTATCGGTTTTAGTTGGATCAAGATTTGCCTTTCTTTATTTGTGGAGGGAGAATGGAAACTGGTTCTGTGGGGTTTTTTTCTCCTTACGTGGAGCAGTTGCGCTCTGGAATAGAAGTATTCCGAAAAAGAGTGGCCGAGTTGGAAAGCGAAGAAGTTCAGTACCAAAATCTACGAGATACACTCGAAAAATATCCGAGGTCATTAACAAGAGATGTAAACGTCAGAGTGGGACCGAGAGCGATTGTTAAGGCGCGAGTTGTGCATACAAATGAAATCTTTACTTCGATTGGCGATGGGTATGTTGTTCAGCAATCAGCATTCAACGCTGCTGGAATGGCAGAACGAAGGCTTGAATGTACGAATAGACAATATTTTAATGATTTTTGGCTTAAAATTAATACTGATATTTATACAGACATTCGAGAAGGAAAGAAACAAGCGCAGGCACGCATCACAGATCTTGAGCGAAAGCTATCTCAGCTCGAAACGATAAATCAACCTAATCATCTTGTCTTAGACGAAGAATCAGGGTTCCCAGTCATGGAAATTCGCGAAGAGTTAGATGAAGATGGAAATATTATAGGTAAGAGGAACTTTACCACGAGCTGATATATATCTCAAGCTAAACTAATCGTATTATAGATTCAAACGCTACACCTCAGGTCACCACTGGCCTTGAGCAATTTGCCGAAGAGAGATTAAATGAGATTATGGAAAAAATCAATAACGGTGGTAGACCAGGTGCATCCAATACTCAAAGCATTCCAAAACCATTACCTGAAATAAAGCCGAATGGTGGACTTACAGCTTCCGCCTTGAAGAGTTCACAAGATGCGGCAAGTACAGCGACAAAGAAAATACCCCCTACGCTTCCGAAAGAAGAAACTGTGAACTTTATAAAGCAGAAGGGTGAAATATCTTCCCAATCTCCTCAGCGCCCACCTTCTGCTACTACCCAACAATACACGAAATCATCGGCTAAACCGAGCCAAGGTAGGGCAAGTAGTAGGATAACTCCGGTAACTGAGGAGACTCCCTCTCCAGAATCTAACGGTTCTGTGCCACTCTCTTCGTCAATAGTAGAAAGATCTTCTGTTCCCGCTGCTCCCGCTACTGCAAAGGCTTCAAATCAATCAACAAAGAAAATGGCAAGTATACCATCTGCCAATGCCGTCGTCAAAGGCCAAAAGAAAAAATCATCGATCTCGTCATTTAAATCCAAAAATTTTGCATCTACATCTCACTCTTCACCTAGGCAATCAGTAATGCCTTTACCAGCACCATCGTCGTCATCTACCTCTTCGTCACAGAGTGGCTCAAGAATTCCAAATGACATGTTCGAGCTTGAACGTATTGCATTGGATTTAGACGAAGAAACAGGAGATGATTTTGAAGACTCAGATATTTTGGATATTGAAGTTTCAGATGGTTCACTTTCGTGGACTTTAGCAAAGGAAGATGATGATGATGATGACGATGATGACGATTTCGACTCTGATGAGTCTTATAGTGATGACGATGATGATGAGGAAGATGAATATGGACGGACACGAGGTAGCTTTTTCCCTTGGCTACCGCGCGGGTCGAATACTCCGGTTGCGTATTCACCACCTGTTATTTCTGAGATCTCAGAGTCTGAGACTCCGGTGGAAACTGAAGTGACCGAAATACCTAAACCGCTATCTGTAATGGATTTAGCATCAACTCCTTCTGCACCTACTTCCAGGCCATCAAATAGCCATGTGATGACTGATATTATGGAACGAGAACCTGTATTGCCAAATGGATCTGAGCCTTCAGGAAGTGCAGCAAATACAGTCGCTCTCTCTAACGTTATAGAGCGAGAAGTCTCCGATGCGTTGCCAGAAAATCCAAAATCATCTGCTTCTTCATCTTCTGGAAGTGCCACCAGTCTGGGTCCATCGTCTAACGTAACGAAGGGTGAGGCAATATCGTCTGTTTCAGCTACCGAGTCGATTGATTCCGAGTCTTCTAAACAGGTGAGATTTTCTGAGAAAGTATCGGTTCAGAAGTTTCATTCTACGGCGCCAAGTGCAACTGTCGAAGCTAAAAATCCATCAAAAGACAATCTCGGAAACAATAAAAAAATCCTGTCCGCTAATCTCAAGCCAGCGCATGACAATGACAACAACAAAATGTCAAAGTTTAAGATGGATCGTCGAGGTGTGGGAAAGAAGCCCAAATCTGGAAACTATTTCTCCGCTCTGAAGACCGATGAAGAAGAGGAAGATACTGGTAAAAACCAAACTTCAAATTCTGTGAAAAGTAGCCCGGTTTTTGGAGATGTTATGGAAAGAGTTGCCCCTGTGCCTTTGGTCAAGCAAACTTTGAAAGATTCCATAAAATCAAAAGTTCCCACAGTCAAATCAGCAGGGTCGCCAAAAGTGGCATCTAGCAATTCGTCAATACCACCAAAACCAGTCATAATCGGCAAGCCTATTTCAAGTAGAAAAGTAGCTGCTCCTGCCGCACCTGAAACAATTGATGTTGAGGAATTAATTAGAGAGAATATTGTTCCTAATGTTAATGGTGCTGATCTTCGAAAACTTGATGAGCCTGACGAGGAGGACGAGGAGGAAGATAAGCAATCTACACGCCCTATTTTATCAGATACAATTTTAGAGAGACCATTTGTCGCGCCAGCTCTGTCTACTCCTAGGAAAAATCAATCATTGTTCAAGAAATCCCGCAACGAATCACAACTTTCGAACAATGAACACGCAGAGATTGGTGCAACTATGGAAGAGAACGACCGACTAGCAGAACAAATTGATCTTGACGAGCATGTTAATATTGATCCAGAAATCCATCGTCAAGAGATCTCAGTTGCATATCATCGTCTTCGTCAAAAGATGATTGACAAGCAAAATGGTTACGCAATCAAACCTGAAGAGCGAGAATTCGTTCCTTTAGATGAGAATGGAGAAGTTTTGAAAGTTAGCAGGTTTATGAGCGCGAGAATGACTGATCGTGCAAACTAATAAAAGCTATAAAGCATTGTTTTTTTTTTTTTTTTTTTTTTTTTTGCCAGCAATAGCTTCAAAATAATCACTGGTTTTTATTTTTTATTTTCCGTAGATACGGAGCATTCATTTGGGCGTCATATTTGCTATTTTCAGCATATTGCTATATGAAGTGCCTGATGATTCTTTTCACTGCAAATTTGAATGTTCTTTAAAGATACTCTATTTGACAATTTACAAAAGAAGTTCCAAGATTAATTATTAAAAGTAAAAGCTGCCTTCTGTCCTACGAACTTTTCTAAAAACCTTCTTTGATTTTAGGATATATCCGTGTTTGTAGTTGTTAGTTTCACAGCTTACATTTCCTTCTCTTTATCGGGAATTAAAATCTTTTGAAAATAACGATATCATTAAATACGTGGTGGGATAACAAGTTTGAAATGCCGCAAGCATGTCCAATAAGTTTATTCAATCAAATGCCGTCATTTACGCAATGTAATTATTTTCTTTTCTTATGTCTTTTGCCTCTTCGAAACTTCATCTTTACCACTAGCTGGTGAAATTCCACGCGCTCCATTCATACGCTCATCACTTAATTCTCCAAGTGGAGCAGAAGTTTTATCTGTCGATGTCGTAGTACCGGAATTCGGATACAACGGTCGTTTAACTGATAAAAGTGATCGCGGAGCACCAGGTCCAGATGGCGGCATTCCGACTCGCCGCGCGGGATTCAACCGCAAGTTATCCATCCTAGGGCTTCCATTTGCATTCGGGCTATTTTCAATTTGCGACCGAGCAACTGGGCGAGAGCATGAATGATCTAAAGTTTTGCGCATGGATGGACTTTGAAAGGTCACATCAAAGAGAGCGGAATTGTCAACTGGAAGTTCGTTCTGCACGGCTTCAGCAGCTCGCGCACTGAAGAAACATGGAGATGGGATTGGTGTATCTGTAGGTCCACGAGGTGCAGCATCTATCTCACCACCTTCTGATAGTCGAGTGGTTTCTCCGTCAGAGGTATTTCCACTCGACGTATGTGAAGTAACATTTGGAGGCGTGCACTTCTGTACTTCTGACGAAATCGTTGCTGCTGCTGTTGCTGCTGCTGAATCATTCAATCTGGCAGCACTAGGTGGGACTGATGAGGCCCGACTAGACTCTGAATGTCCACGCAAATTGTCAATTGAAGTATTACGATCAGGTCCCGACTGAGCCCGAGAGTGAGGTGCGGTAGCAGATTTAACCGGTTTCAAATGTTGATGATTGTTTCCTTGCGGTTGCGCGAGGGGCGCTCCCTGTCTGCCAAGCTCAGGACGTAATTGCCTGTCGTTCTCATTCCCGTTGTTATTACTCTGTCGCGATATGGATGCATTGTCGGTTTCGTCTTTAGCCGGATATGTAACTATTTCTCCTCCATCAAACCTGCTAAATATTAATACAATCTGTTTACATAGGTATTTAAGCGCTGCAGATATGCTTACGGTTCGTATTCCAGAAAGTCATCTGAATCCATGTTATAATCGTCAATTTCTTCGCGAAAAAGGTTAGCAAATAATTTCACCAAACATTTAATAGTGCAAACCCATGTAACAGTTTTGCAAATTAAAGCAAGAGAGTATATCATTACAAGAAAGTACTACTGCACAGAGCCAAATAAAAATCTAATAAAATAATTGAGATAGCAACTACGCACCATTATAATCTTCAATGTCACTTCCAAAATCCATGTCGAAATCATCTTGAGCAGTATTTGTGCGGCTATTGGGCGCAGAAACATATCCTTTAGAAACAAAGCTATCATCAGTATTTACACGCGCTCCTGCATTAGTTGCCGAACGCTGTACTTTTGGAGGGGGTGCCTGAATTGCATGTCGTTGTGGATGAGGTTCTAAAGCCTGATGATTCTGTCGCACCGCGGGTCGAGGAGCTGCTGCGCCGTTCGATTGGCGGTATTCTTGGTATCCATTATAGTTTTCTGATTGCTTTTCGGGCACCTGATTGTTGTTGAGTCCAGAATTTTGAGGCATGACTGGCCGTCCGTTTTGATTAGGGCCGCTATTCGTATCTGATGAAGCAAGCTCCATGGCGTGCCGTCGACTGGCCTCCATTTGTAAATGAGAGCGAAATTCTGGTGCTCTATGTAAGCTCTCGGGATCTAATGGTCGTCGCTGTTATTTGGGCGTTAGCTTGCGGTCCGTTATAAAGCCGACTAATTCAGTTGCTTACTGGAGGATTTGGAACTTTGGTAATCTGTCGGATAAAGGCATTATCGTAAAGGCAATTTCCAAGAAGAGGGCCAAACGCCCTAAAGCATCGTTTTAATGCGTCTGTAGTGGCTTCCTTTCGGCACTGTGGTCATTGGTTAGAAGATACTTCGGGACTGCCAAAGTGGATCTCTGGATCTGACATACTTTATCAAAGGCGGCATGCCATTGTCGTACATTCTCAATATGCCCGCTACCGACATCCTAAAGTCAAATTTTGTTAGACCTTAGACAGGCTGCCACATAAATAAACAGAATCTGGCATACTTCATGGTATGTGCCGTCTTTTAGAGTCACTCGCATGGTGACAGACATTACCAGGGAATATCGGCCTTCCTGATTCTGTTCTCGCTATAGGTGAATGTGAGAATCAAATCAAATACTTTCTCTCGCACTATTCATCTTACATGATCGACAGATATATTTTTAATTTCAGAACTCCAGCCATTGAATCCAAACACCTCGTTTGCGAGATTCAACACTTTCCAGCCCTCCAAGTAGTGCACTCTGCCTCCACCGGCACCCGGCCTCTGTGAAACAAACTCCGGGCCCAGTTCCTGCATAAGACGGTCTTGAATAGATCTTGCTTCACTCGAAGACCAGCCACTTTGACGAGCCATAGAAGAGTTTGGGTGTGGCGGACCGAAAGTCATATGTTGATCGCGTTCAGCAGGCATCGCGTCGTTGTTTTGGTGTCTTCAAAGAACGCAAATAGGTGGAAATCTGTAGTTAATTTGCAGCTACCAGCAGTATACCCAATTCATTAACTTAACAGCACAATAAAAATAAAAGCATTCGAAAAAACCAAAACAAACAACTATTAATGATTTCGGTCACTGTTTGTAAAGGAAAGAGTGTTAGGCTTGTTGCGTTTGTTTAGTTGAACGCGCGCGGTCACGTTCCATTATTTTGGACCCCAAAATACTGAATTTTGGAGCTGTTCGCGTTTGTTTTGCTTTCGAGGTTTGCTTCACGCGTGGGCCAAACAAACCAAGTCGGTAGCAAGACTTGAAAAGCAGGTATCAAAAAGAGTGGTTGTTAAAGAGAAAAAGCGGGGGTAATTTGTTATATTTTATCTGTTATTTCGAGGATTTCTCTTATTCTGCTTTGGTTGCGACGTTTGCGAGTAAAGAAAATGGCTTCTCGAGCCAGGTCATTCCCTCAAACTTCCTCAGGTCGCTCTGATGCTCCACATTATCATACGCTTTACACAGCTGTTTCGCAGTCGAGGTTTTCTACTTTAATGAGAACCGTGTTCATTTTGTTGTATTTGGGTGCTTTTCTTCCTATGACTCTCAGGCACGGTTGTAAGTTTTGCTGCGTGGGCTTGTGAAAATTATCGACTTGAAACTTTTGATCTGACCAAGTCTTCAGGGTTATCGGCTCTATTACCATTTAGAACTATCTTTATACACGCAGGCATACTTGCTATTTATATTTTCCGAAAGGCTAGATTACACAGTACGTACCACTCTGGCCTGTAAACTGTGATACCAACACTAATTGATTTTCCTAGCTGAGGATAGAACACCTCCAAGTTTGGCAATTCAATTTCAGCAACGGATTCTCTGTCAATCTTACATTAAAGCAGTTATAATATTTACTACATCCTCAGCAATTGTTTTTTATTTCTACTGCAAAGAATTCTCATCATTAAGCATATTTGCTCCCAAGAAGTAAGGACCGGCATTGGTGTTTAGAAGCCTTGATCTGGATAAAATTAATTTAAGTTTGTTGCAGGGCTTTTGAATTATTACGACTGAACGAGAGGAGAATATCTATGAGTGTTTTAGCATTAGTAGATGCCGCCGTTTTTAGCGCATACTATTGCTGGTTCGATTTAGATATAATCCGGCTGTCGAATGTTAAAGTGAGTGCATTTTCCCAGACCCGAGCAACGAATAAAAACAAGAAGCTTACTCAATGATATAGGATGATCCTATGCTGGAAGTTTTGAGAGTCGTGGTGCCATCGTTGATTTTCGCAGCTGTCTTGTCGGTTGTTTCGGTTGTGAGCTTTGCTATGATTTTTTATCCCCTAGTACGGAGTTCTGTATGGAAATTTTCTCTTAGCATTGCTCGATTCTTTACCAGGTATTTATCTTTTGATTGGCAGTAATTTAGGGCTTGCATTCTGACTGATAATAGGTTTTCTAAAGGAAGCGAGCTGCTGCACCGATCAAACATATTAGGTCCATATCCTCTACCCGTCTTCCACTGGCTCTTTTTTACATTTATTCTATTTTTTGTTTGGCGCATGGCCCTTCACATGTTTAATATTTATCTTGCTAGAGGATCTCGTCATCGTGGAAGACTTATTAGTTCTTCATCAAGTGACCCTAATGGAACGCTTCTTACGGGATTGCGGGCTACGAAACGGGCTTTTACAAAGGTGTCTTACTGCACAACTCTAGTTTCTTATCGTGAGCAGAATACTAATATGTCATTTAGTGTACGGCGTATCAAGAGTTAGCATATATTGCGCAACATGATAGCGAGAGACGAAACAACATATACCGCGATGTTGAGAAACCTACCATTTGGAGTCAAATATGCGCGGAATGTATAACTGTAATCACTGACATGCGAATCAAATTTGATATCAACAAAAAGCCCACTTCCGAGGCGGTTAAAGCCGTTCCAAAACTTATTCAACCAACGCCTTCGACAAGCCCGACACCTCTCACGATTAGACCTCGCAGAGACAATATTTTTGTCAGTTCACGGGCAAATCAGCTGGCTGCTGTGGACAACAAAGTTCTTAAGAGCGTACAAGATCCTCAGGCTATTCAGTCTGCGCTTGTTATTGGATGGTTTGAGCAACTACAACAGCAGATCAAGACAATGATTAGCAAAGCGAGTACGTGCAATCAAACGCTTTTAGAAAGTCAAATTTCGATTCCATTTCGATGGACCATCCAGCGGAAAGTAGATAAGCTTGCTTCGCATAAAGACTGCTTCGAAGATGCGGTGCAGGCATTGTCATTCTTCTTGGAATTTTCGCTAGCGGAAGATACGTACGGCACGGTGCAACACGACATTCCTCGAATTATGAATGAGTTCGATTTAACGTTAACAGTATTGGAGAGTTTTCAGCAAAATCCGCCTTTGGAAGCTAGCGACGTTGCGGCAAAGCAATTTCAACAAGAATATGGACGACCGGTGGATCTTCCCGTGTTAAATGAGATGTTGGATACATTAGAGTACGGGTTTATACGTATTTTCGAACGGTTTGAAGGATATATGCATGAAATACCACTTGCACCGAATGTCAAACGGAGGTGTGAGAAGTATGCAGCGCAGTATTAATATCATGCTGCATTGCAAAAGTGTAAAGACGGCATGAATTACTATATCTCTTTTTGTTTTCCTTTTGTATTGGTAAAAAAAGGAACTGGGATTAAACCAAGCAATATATATACAAAATTAAAAGGAAACGTAAAAATAAAGAAGCGTACATGATTAGCATAGCGTTTCGTTTCGATTAATATCAAATTAAGCCAAAAAATCTCTGGAGTCTCATTTTTGTTCCTTCGTACGATAACTTCGGACGGACATCTAGGTAAAAACTGGGTATTTTGGGATTCTGAGGATTGGGCTTTCCGGCATAAAAATCAATGATATATTCTATCCGAGTTCCACAGCGGTCAACAATCCAATCATGTCTGTCAAACGGAAGAGAGTATCTGATTTTGGTTGATTAGTCTTTATGCTTGGTATATTTAAATAGTCATATTTAGCTTACCCAAGCATGGCATTCATTCGGGCTCTTGGACTAATCTTCTTCGCGTCACCGCTGAACGATACCAATTTAGGTCCACCGCATCTATCATAATATTTGTTAGTTTATTTCGGTATTTTCTTTTCTTCTTTTCTGGCCAATTCGAAACTTACTTCGATGCTCCCATTGCCAGTTCCCATTGTAGGATTTCGTTCCACGCCCGTTCATTGACCGCATTATGAATAGGAACAACCACTTTCATATCCGCAGCTTCCGGATCCCAGTTCTTTCGCTTCATAGCTTTGTAAAACATCTCCTCAGACGGATAAACCCATTTTGAAGAACCTCCAACAACACCGCCGTGGTTTCCTTCGCCTCCATTGTAAGCACCAAATGCATCTGCTCGTGGAATTGACGACACTTCTCGTTTTTGGCCCAGCGCTTCGGGCTCCAATTCTGGCTCCGCAGCAGGTTTAGCCGTCGGTGGTAATGGCTTCTCTGAAGACCCGCCTGTTAATGTTGAAAGCCAAGTTTTTCGCTGAGTGTGGTCAACAGGGCATGCTGCTTCATTACCTCCCGCAGCTTCACCGTGGTCAACAGGACACGCTGATTGTGTATTTTTCGATGAATCGACCATTCCTGCTTTCAAAATACGCTCTTCACCTTCTCTAGCTATTAAAGCGCCAAAGGTTTTCCCTAATTGCTGCTGCCGTCCTAAAGCCTGTGGGTGAATTCAAACCCTTCGAGGACGGTTATTACGCGTGAGGCACAAAAACTAACCCGAGTTTTTAGGGGGGTTTACTCCGTGCGGCTTTTCTATAGTGGAAAACTCCCAATGCACGTTGAGTAAAACCCCCTTTAAATAAATTTTGACATTTGTTTAAATATTTTGGCAGCAAGATTTTTTTTTTTTTGTTTTTTTTTGCCTTGTTAAAGACAAGGTCCGAGAATTATTCAACGGGTTATTTAAACCATATTGATTTATTTGTATTAGGAACTGTTCAAAGGTACAGCTGTTACTGTACGGATAGGCTGGCTTGAAGAGTGCTTACATGATACGGATTTTCTTGACTCAAAATGACACAAGATCAAGCAATTGAAATTCAAGTACGAGCTCATTTTTCAGTATTATTTTCGCTGTTTACGACTTTATAACTAACTAGAAACTAGAGTCTGACTTTTTTTGGATCTGTAACTTCGTTGGGATTTGTTTCGGATAATTTATTACTGGCAGGTCGTGGTCCAAAGTTATCTATTTACGATTGGAGATCTGGTGAATTGCTCAGAGATGTTACAATATTCAAACGGAATAAAATTCAAGGAATTGCTATCGGTAAGTCTCTTGTTGATTGACTTTTTATTTATTTTTTCTAGCATCTGTATTAATTAAACTACCTGTAATTTAGGTCCATCGAAGGTTATGTTATGGGGAGCCTATTCGTTTGGTTTTATTAGTATATCAGACTTACTCAACGACTTTCAATTTCAAGAATATATCATGAAAGATTGGTTAATGATGGGACATTGGGGGGTTGATGGAAGAGCTTATTTAGTTACTGCTCATAATCTGATTCTTCAAATTAGCCTTGATTGCCAAAAGTTAGAAAAAGTCTCGGGATGTGGTAATGAATGCAGTTTATACTCTGCTGCTATTTTTTCGTCTTTGGAGGATATATTAGTGGCCGCCGGCACAGTTTTTGGTTCTATTGATATTTGGTCCGTGAAGAAGGGCAAAGTTATTGCCGTCTTAAATGGTCACGAGGGATCTATTTTCAATGTTCAGTTCTCAAAGTGTGGGACCAAAGTCGTCAGTTGCTCAGATGATAGATCTATTCGCGTATGGGACATAAAACCCCAAACTTGTTTGGCAATCGGTTGGGGTCATATGGCACGAATTTGGCAACTAAAATACCTGGATAGCAATATCATTAGTACGGGTGAAGATAACACAGCTCGGGTCTGGGAACTCAAGAACGGCAAACTTGAATGTGTACAAGTTTGGGAAGGCCATACTGGTCGAAACGTATGGTCACTAGCTGTCAACTCTCGAGATGAAAGTATCATGGGTACAGGTGGTGCAGATGGTCGAATCAGATTATGGAATTTACAAGAGAGACCTCAGTTTTTGGGTAAATTTGACGATTCCTGGATACGATAAACGACGCAGAATTAATGATTAAGTTAGAAAACCGGGATACCCTGAATTTTAGTGATATTGAAGCTGCTATAGAAAAGCCAGTACGTTACCTATAGATTTCTTCAATCTCGATTCGCTCTTGGTGCTAACTGTTGCAATAGTGTGGTAGCGTAAAACAATTTACTAATTTCAACGCCACAAAGTATGCATTCTCAACTGTTAAAGGGTAAGTTCATTTAATGTATGTTTTTGCTTGTAATTACCAGCTGATTGTTTTTTGTTTGGCAGTTACATCTTGTCTTTCGACACTGACACAGCTCAATGGAGCGAGCTGTATTTCTCTCAAAAGCTTGTTGGATTCAGTCTTCTCAAAGGCTGGATTGACAAAGAGTACGTTGCAGTCGGCGACCGTTTTGGAGGTATTTATATTTTATCTGAAAATAAGGAGAAAGGGGTTTTAGTTCTAGATCCACCTACAAAAACTTGCTCTAAGACTGTGGAGATGGTTACTGTTTCGAATGGGAAAACTTTGTATTTAGTTGTTCAATATGGAAGTTTGCAAGCTCCTTGGTCACTTTTTGTGCTACAAGAGTCTGAGGTTAGTTTCAATATGTTCTTCAAAAATCTAAATGTGGCCAGATAAATTTACTGACTTGGTTGTAGGATAAATCTATTTCATTGCAGTACGCAGCTTCGCTCGATACACAAGCTACATTCCCCTTTGCTTCGGCGGCTTTAACATCAACAAACATGTTAGCTATAGGTTCGCGATTTGGTGCTTTAGCTTTGTACGATTTATCTGATGACTCGGAGTTCAAAAAGAGCCTTGGCTGTTGGCGTCGGATTATATCTGAGGACTGTATTACTAGTTTGAATATAATTCATGAAGACCCCGAGTTAACAGATATTTTGTTGACGTCCCGAATTGGGGTTTATTCAGTTTGCAGTTTGAGGAAAGCTGCTGATGGTAGAGGAATTTCATTGACAAAAATACATCTTAATAGGGTTGCTAAAGGGAGCATTGAAGGGGTACGTAAATTTATTTGCAGTATAGTTAAGTGTCCGTATTACTAACAGGATTTTACAGGCTGCTTATGTTAATGATGATTTAATATTTTGGGGATTTCGAAATAATTATTTCTTTATATGGAATGAAAGCAAACAATATGAAATTATGTCTGAAGTGTGCGGTGGCCCTCATAGATTTTGGCATTTCAGTATCCGATCAATAAAAGAATATGCATTTGTGTATACAAAGTCAACAGCCGTAAGATTTATATTCTATTTCAAAAGCTCCTGTTCAAATCTGAAAACTTATTGATTTCGTTATAGATATGCTTAGCGTTCCCTTGTCAGTCTATGTTTGGAAAATTTACGAAATCGCTGATCCAGGATGGGAGTCACGGTAGAGAAATTAGAGCTATTTCTACTTCCTCGCTAAGTAATGACGAAAATGCTTTACTGGTTGCATCAGGATCCGAAGATACATGTATAAGATTGACTAACGGTGAGTACTCACCTATTCTTCGTTGTTCAAGATTTTGTCTAATTATGAGAATACAGTGTATCAAGATGGTAGTATTCAGCCGTTATGCGTTATTCGAAAGCACGTTTCAGGAATCCAAGAGTTAAAATGGTCAAACGATGGCCGTTACCTCTTTTCCAGTTCCGCACGGGAAGAGTTTGTTGTGTGGAAAGTCACAATTAGGGGAACAGCAGTATATATGTATCCTATCGCATCAGCGCCTATTGAGACTGACGTTCCTGATTTACGAGTTATGGATTTTATTTTTCATCAGGTTGAAAAAGACGGGAAAAAGCTGTTTTTCATTGTCACTGTATATTCCGACTCAACCATTAAAGCGTGGTTATTTGATCCCCAAGATGAGAAATTCACATCAATTTCTTCTGGTAGATACAAAACTTGCTGTATATTTCAAGTAGATTATGTCGTTACGGGTGACGATATCTTGCTTTTTACAGGTAGTTCAGATGGATTCATAACCTGCTGGAATCTTCGTTCACTTTTACACTCTGCTTTAGAGGATGCTGCGTCTGCTGTTCAGTTTCCCGAGCAAGAATGGACTGTTCAAGCACATCAATCAAGCATAAAGTCTATGGATATTTCAAATCGTGATAGTCTATTGGTTATTTCTGGAGGCGATGATAATAGTATATCAGTTGTAGAAGTTAATGGTACAAGCCATGCAACCCAAGTACAGAAATTAGCTAGTGGGCATGCTTCTACTGTACCAGCATTGATGTTATTAGATACAGACACACTAATCTCGGCTGCCGTTGACCAACGAGTTCGATTCTGGAAGTTAAATGAAGACATGGGAACATTGAAACTAGAAATAGATGGATATACGATAGTGTCTGATACGGGATGCTTAAGTGCGGGCAAAATTAATGGGAAGATTATGTTGATTATTGGAGGTGCCGGATTAGCTATTTGGAGGTTATAGATTGCGGTGGAGTAAAAGACTTGTGTCTATAAACAATCAATGTAAGCTGTTGTTGAGTAGAAAACAATTTGTAAGTCATATATCAGAGTAGTCAAACTAGGGTTTATATTTAAGTTCCCAATCTCAAATATTCAAATTCAACTCATTTTCGATCTATCTGCATCGACAACCACAGATGCAAGAGAGCCTTGTGAATCAGTTTATATAGAGTGAAATGGATAGGATATAGCAGGAACAATGGATAATTCTGCAGGCTCGTCAATAGCAACTCATGAAAGCGCAACAGGTGTCTCGAGATTTATATCTGTACCGTTAATAGTCTCTACCAGCGACGGACGACAGTTTCACGGTTCACTGATGGCTACGGATAGAGTAAGCTCAACTTTTTCTACCGTTATTTACAAGCGAATTAACAGTTATGGGGGGGTTGCAGGACAGAAACCTGATTCTTAGTGAAGCGACAGAACGACTTCCAATTGGATTCAAATCACGGCGAATGGATGGGTTTCGATATGTTGGAATGATTGTGATTCCGGGAAAATATATAGTGAGGATAGATGCCGACAGGTATTATCTGAATTATAGAGAAAAGCAATTAGATATGGCTTCAGGGACTGAGATTATATGACGGAGCCAAAGCCAAATCTGCGCAAAAAATTGCAAAAAATGCAGAAAATAAAGCTACGTCTACAGCAATGAGAGGTGGAAGAACAGGTACTGTTAACTTCATTAATGAATAAATTCTCTTTTAACCAATCAGGTTACACCCAAAAGGTACAGATCGTTGCTACATCTGATAATATATACATTCGGATTTTGTTTTCTTCCTTGAAATAAAAAACAAAAATCCTGTTTCTTTCTTGCTCCCGTAAATCTTCCTACAAAATGAAAGATTTTCAACTGTAGTTTCGATTCATATTTTCTCTCATCCTTCAACCTATCTACAACCAATTTAACCTTGTCGTTGGTTGTGTCTGGGATTGGCCTTGCATCTGACAATGAGCTTTCCCTTCCGACGAGTACACTATTTCCAGTATTAGCACCCCCGCACAATTCATACATGTCAATCGTACAAACACATACATGACATTCAGGACAGAGCTTCTTAATGGCAGACCGGACTTTTAGTCCCCGAACAGCAGACTCCTGAACAGGCTCAGTAATTTGTAGACGATTGAGAGGACGGAATCGCGACTGCATCTCCATCGACCACGAGAGTCCCGAGCCAATATTTCTCCGGACTGCTAACGCAACGACGCGCGAAGCGGTGTAAATATGCGACAACATTATCTTTTCTTTTGTTGTCTGAATGAGAGCCGTTAATAACAAAAAGGCAATAACTTTAAAAGTCCTCGCAATTCACCATTCGAAATGCCTCCCGAGAAATATCCAAAGTGCCCGAACCCTATTAACATGATATTAGATAATACTATTTCGTCAAATTGCTACATAACCAACAAATACACAAAGCCTGGTTTATTGAAAGCCAGCTCAAGTCTTTTTACGTCTGTCAGGAATATATATTATGATTTTTAATCTGTAAATTGCGGTTAAGAATACAAATTCTGGGTATTGAAGTAAGCTTAAGCGTATCAGGCATCTGCACTGAAGCCGGCCATTATTCAAATTGTCTTCACATCAAAGCCCGCCTGCCCGTTCACTTTCTTCACAATTGTCTATTTATGTGTACGTTTGTGCACGATAACTCAACTATTTTCCTTGCAATCGATATCATGAAAAGCAATCTTCCTACTCTCATAATGAATATATCGTTTGCAACGCGGCATTCGGACTGGTCTACATATGGCTTCCAAATAACTCATTAACCATTGGCAAGAAGACTTTACGAAAACATCACTCTCTTTCTACGCAAATTTGCTACCTCTTAATTGTGATGCGTCAGTCTTTGGCCCATTGGGCTACTACACTCATACATGTCTGGATTATCTTACAAGTAGCTAAGTTTGCTGATTATTGAGAGTGTATATGCGGTTTTATGCAGCATCTATGAATTATTTAATAAAGCGCTCCGTATCTGGATACTGGAACTATGCAGTATCTTCTATCTTCTGATTGGATAAGTAGCTAGTTGTACTACTGTTGCAGGAGCCGCCGCGCTTTCAACAAGGACGTTGCTGCTTGGTCCCCCTTCTCTGCTTGAGGCCTTTGTGGTTACCTTGGCGGATTTTAATATCCCCTACTGCGCTTAATACCCAATAACTTGTCTTGTTTTGCATTTTTGATACCCAGAGGGGGAGAGTAAGTAGTTGCCGCTCTAAGACCGGTGTGTCTTGTTCCGCTTCTACTTACTGAGACAACCATAGGATTCTCTTTTGAGATCTAGTCTGGTTTGAACGTCTTGTAGGGATGCCTAGTGTGGCTGCAAGACAACAGAGCCTAACGCACTCGGAGCAAGTGGGTGGTCTAGTTTACCTATAGGTCACGATGGCCCATTTGTTGATGTTTAGTGGTCAGTGAAGCACTGCGTGATGGAATGCTGCAATGATGATGAAGCACTTGTTAAAATTTCTTATCAATATCTGTAAACTTGCTTGCATACCTATGAATCACAATAAATACAACATAATATTATGTCAGCGATGTAAGAACTTATAGGGTTTGTATTATAGGGTTTATTATAAAGTTCTATCGTAGGGTTTTATCATAGGGCTTTATCATAGGGTTTTAATGACGTGTATTAGACCCTGGAACCTTATTGAAGCTATGATAAGTAATTAGTCAGTATTCGTTTCTACGGTTTTACTGCTCTTTAGTTCATATATTTGCTCGATTTACAAACACCGTTTGCATCTAAAATTTATTGCTGTATTTTGCAGTAGCAGATGTATTTCAAAGGTCTAATTAGGCTATCAGGAATTGAGCAGCTATTTGTCACTAAACCGTAATAGGCATCTTCAAAACCAACGCCGGTCAAAATCTCAACTACGCTTTAAAAGTTCTGGCTAGCCCGTTTTCCGTCTTCTCCTTCTTTTTCCTTTCTCGCTTACGCTTTCACTTTCAACTATAACACTACTCATACACGAAGCATAGTGCTTAATACTCGACAGTGTAGATCGAACCGTCTTCTGCTAGTGGTTGATCAATCTATACATCGCCCGCGAAGCGCTGTCGTCGTCGTGTACTCATACTCTCCGACCTTACTCCCTCCCTTAAGAATTTAGACTGGCATGCCTAACGACTACCACAATAAAACTGGACCTGACAGTTATTCACACTTTATAATACATGCTCATCCGCCGCGTCGCTCTCTACTTTACGTGAACGCGAGCAGCACGTATGATGTGCACATTGAGACTTGCGCCTGCGCACCGGTCTCCGTCATGTACCTAGTCTTCACGGTCGTGGAAGTTGCTGTGTAACTTAATACTGAGTCTGCCTACTCGTTTGTACAAAACTGTATACATCCTGATATATGGTTGTCAGCGAGGGAGTCGGTTATCAGTCGTCGCACTTTTTGAAACTTGGTCTTTGTTTGGCCTTCCGCATTATCCAATCGACGTTTCAACGCGAGAAAGTATTCCTCGATAGATAGCTACATATTTGTTTTATATGTTTTCGATACCCTGTACTGCGCTTTAATACCTAATAACCTGTCTTGTTTTGCAATTTCGATACCCAGAGGGGGAGAGTAAGTAGTTGCCGCTCTAAGACCGGCGTGTCTTGTTCCGCTTCAACTTACTGAGACAACCATAGGATCTTCTTTTGAGATCTAGTCTGGTTTGAACGTCTTGTAGGGATGCCTAGTGTGGCTGCAAGACAACAGAGCCTAACGCACTCGGAGCAAGTGGGTGGTCTAGTTTACCTATAGGTCACGATGGCTCATTTGTTGATGTTTAGTGGTCAGTGAAGCACTGCGTGATGGAATATTATTATGATGACGAGTATCTTTATATATGTTCTTTCTTATAATATATAGCTTTTAATCTCTAGATCTTGTGGGTAATGGTTCTTTCTTATAATATATAGCTTTTAATCTCTAGATCTTGTGGGTAATGAATAAATAGGCCTACTTGATGAACCAAATAGCCACTATCGTACTTTTATGACAGTATAATTTTCACGCTGATAGAAGTGTTTTTGTTTAATTAATCTAAATCTTAATGTACAAACGGCCCAAAAAAAATCAAAATCATTCAGTAGGTGCATCATTAGGAGGCAACACCACACTCTCTCTTCTGCCCTTATATTCTGGTTTCAGACTATATTTAAGAGCATAGGGACCTTTTTTGTTTAAAATCGCGACTGATTCGAGCAATTCTTTTAGATAGGCCTGGAGATATAAACGTTAGTTCATCTATTCAAAAAAAAACACGCGATATGTATATATGTACCTCCGGCTGCCTTGTTCGTTCACGTAAACCTTTCATACTCCAGTAATCATATTCTTCGAATAATTTGAATAGTAAATCGTAGAGTTCATTTCTTGGGATTCTAGCTGCTTTTCCTTCTTGAGAGCGTTCTTTTTCACGTTTTTGAGCTTTCATAAACATGTTGTTACTATCTTTCATACTTGGTCCTGCCATTGCTAGAGTCACTCCTGGAATTTCGTCAAGGAGAGTTACTTGAGCGCGAGGTGCGGTGTTGTTAAATGTTTGCTGTCGTTGCTGGACGAAGGATTGGTAGTTTCTGTCGTTGGGTGAAACGGTTATTGTGCAATCGTGAGCAATAGTGCCAGCAATAGATGTTTTTTCTGTACATAAAGAAAAGCAATTAGATTGAGTAAAGCTCATAATATAGTTGAAGGGGCGAAGATAGTGAACATACTTGGGATATTAACTCTGCGATATGGCTGATATCTCTTTCTTTTAGACTGGAAAGAGGACTTTGAGTTTGTGTCGTTTCCCTTATTCGAATCTTGAGGTTGTTCGGTAGTATTTCCATCTTTTCCATCGCGAAAACGAGTCAAGTTCTCTTCGGTGAACACGTATGAGTTTGCGACCTTTTGATTGATAACAGATAACTTGTATTCATGTGGTATATCTCTGACTTCGGGAACGTCTGCTAGAATCAATTTGATCTGTGTATGACAATAGTCAGTTAAATCTGTTCTCATCTCTGCGAATATTACGAGGTAGATTAGAAATACTCACATCTTTTTGACTATTCAGTCTAACCGTTCCCAAATCCTGTCCGTCACTTCCCATTTCCATCCAGCGATCTCTCAAGAACTTTGGAATCCGAACCAGCCATACTTTATCAGAAGCACAAGTCATATCCAGGTCTCCAGAATCCTCGTAAACATCTTCATCCGCACGCGTCCCTTCTTCGCCAGCTTCTCCGGGAATCGAAGCGGGACTCAATCCCTCGTCATCTTCGTATCCAACACTACTGTACCCATCCTCGTTCTTCACCGACTCGGATTTCACTATCGATGGCCCGGCTGACGACATTATCTTCTTTTAAACAAAGAAAACAAATCCTGCTGTCGCGTCAAACAGACAAGGCAAATGGAAGAAAAACAAAGAGAACGCAATAAAATGCTGCTTTGACAAAGAAGATGCCGATTTCAAGTAATATTTCGGAAATCTCAGCCCTAAACCTGTATAAACTCCCAATTCAGATACGTGCATTATTTGCCAATTAACAACTAAATACCACGTCGCCCCGGGAAATATCAAGCAATTGAATTGTATTCTAGTTTTTGAGGATAGCAAAGGGAATATATGAGTATTGTTTATGTATTCGCGCTTCCTACAACAGGCGCTTTTTCGTACTGCCAATGTATAAGCTCGTCGGAGCATTATCAATTATTGGCTGATGCCGACGTTCGACGAGCTCAGCTTCGAGATGTGTTGAAGCGGGCAAAGAGGAAAAATATACAGGACATGCTGGAGGTTGTCAAAGTAAAGCAGTATTTATTGTATATTTTGCAGTCTGATTGAGACTGACATCAGCGGTTTTTATAGGCTATCGAGGATTATATTCCATTGGCATTCACGATCAAAGAAGGCATCGAGTCTGGTGATTTAATGCTTGAGCAGGAAATTGGTATTTGTACACCTTTGTTTACTTTATCTCTGCATTATAGTATAGGATCTCGACTAACTCTGTATCTGTAACTGTGTAGTCACGTCCTGGAGACTTCCACTATCAGTTGGATCGCATTTACATTTGATCGAGAATCAACGAATATCAGCACCGACAATTGCATATGAAGTCTCAATGACTATACTTACCTACGCGCTTTCACTTCTAGCCCTTGCTGAGGAGATATATCAAGTTGGAAACTCTGAAGAAAAATGGAAACAGGTATATATCGCTATCTATGACATTTCTTGTGATTGATTTGATGGTGGTTGTGTTTAACTCTTGACTTCTCAGTCTACTGCACATCTTGTCCTGGCTCAGTCAATATTGGTCTACCTGTCCACCCACCCTCTTCAAATTGATCCTGCTCCTCCTTTAGATCTTCAGCCCTCTACTTTGTCTCCTCTTGTTAATATGATAGGAGGTTCGCTGCATTTGCTAATTATTCACAAATCTCTTCCTTCACCTAATTCCACCGCCAAACCGCCATCAGCAAGCTTAATGAGTCGGATATCAATCTACGCACTCGAGAAGTTCTCGGCCGCACTATCCCTTCTTCCACCAACTTTGAAGAACGATGCACTTGAAAATTGGATGCAAGATGCAAAATCTTATTCCTCAGCATTAACAGAACGATTTATGGCAATCGAACGAGAATCAAAAGGTGATGTTGGTACTGCAATTGCGTTCTGTATAGCTGGCCGTTTAGAATTCAAAAGCACAAATAACATACTAAAAAATCCTTCTCGAATCTCAATTTCAAAACGCTCGTCTTCAAATACTACTTCTCCAGATTCTACAAAATCTTCTGAAACTCAAGGAGGATTAAAAACTAGCATAAAGAAATTAAAATCTGAATTAGAAACAATGGAAAAAGATTACAGAGTTCAAAATGATAGATTGAGTTTTCAAAAAATTCCTGATATTAAAGAGATTAAACGCAATTGGCCTTCTGGTCGTGAAGTAGTCGCAACAAAGGGAGAATGGACTCCACCTCATAGTATTATTGATTGGGAAGGTACAGGTGAGCATCATGATTCTCCGACTCCTATACGACGTGGAGTTAGTTATAGTGGACAGGGACAATACTTTTAGTGTATGAAAATCTGTATTCTAGTGTATTCATATATAGATATATATATACGTATAAGTAGGCGTTAAAACATATAAAAAAAGCCATTACAAAGATCAAGCCAATACTCCAACAATTAAAAAGAAAAGAAAAAGCCATTAACTACCATATATGCTCCTTCATGTCAACGAAATCACAAAAGCAAAACATTTAAACAAATTCATCAATCAACATTTGAACTTCGCCGTATTCGTGAGATTCAGCAATCTCTTCATAATTCTAATAAAAGCAATTTAGTTAGTACAAAGTTAAAGCACAAAACAAATCGAAAAGAAAAAAAAAAATATAAATATAAATACTCACTCCAACGATATCCAGACCCTTGACAACTCCAGGTAATTTACGACCTTTAGATTGCCTCATCCACAATCGTTTGGCCTTTTCATTGGTAGCCATATCGACAATTTGAAATTCTATCCCATAAGCTTTCAAAATAGTTTGAAGTTTAGAGGTCAACATCATAATATTTCTGCCAAACATTATTCCACCCGTAAATGAAGTGTAAATATAGATTTTCTGGTTTTCGTCCACTTCTTTTGGAACAATAGCAGCGGTAAAAGTTTCAATCTCTGGTACTGTTGGCGCTTCCTCAACTTTAACGGCTGAGTTAATTGTTCCCTTCACAACTGAATCGATATCAGTCTCAGTAGCGATATCAGCTGCTCCAGCAGATCCCAACGCGAAACTTCTCTCAATGATAGCATCGTTCACGTCAGCAACTGCTTTAACCGAGGCCTCGTCCACCGCATGATCTTCAGTAATAGTAGTAATTTCAGAAACAACAGATACAGGAGTTTCAGACGTTTCAGTTTCTTGCTCATCCATTGCCGGTACAGCGAATTTGAACACGGTAGCCCCTTCAGTCGACTTCTCGACATCTTCAACGGGGTCAGTTTCTTCAACAGACAGAGGTTCATTAGAAAGCGCTTCTTCATTTACGTCTTCTCCAGAATTGAGAATTACTGCCTCAACTCCAGCCGCTTCCTCTACCGCAGAAACAGCATCTTCCGCAGCTTCAGATTCTTTGGCAGTGAAACTGGAATCATCAACAGGCTTTTTCATAGTAGCGACAACCTCCTCAAGCGATTCGGGATCAGCAGGGACTACACCTCCAACAGCAGCAGGCTCTTCGGTAGCAGAAACGGCATCCTCATCTACTCCAAGAGTCTCTTCCACAATACCAGCGCTCGCCTTCTCAACGGCTTTGGACTCTTTTTCAACAGCAGTCGTCTCCTCAGTGGTTTCAGGAGCAACTTCTTCATCTGCCTCATTTTCCGCTTCTTCTGCCTCTTCCAACACTGGCGCAGTCTCTTCTTCAGTCACAGCCTCAGCGGCATTCTCTTCTTCAGCGATAGTTTCACCAAATGGAACCCGCGTGATATCTCCGCATTGAGGGGTAGTCTCAACAGCAGCATTTTTTTCTTCTTCAGTCACATCCGATATATCAGCCTTTACATGACCCTTCTCCGACTCTAAAATTTCCCCAAGTCTCATTTTCGATTCAAAAATTCTAATTGCAATTTCTGAATCTTCAAGTTTCTCAGCTGTGAAAGTACCTAAATCTGTATCCTCTTCTTCAACGATATCTTCAGCAGAAGCCAACAACCCTTCAATAACATCTTCTTCAGTCTCAGTGGCTGTACTGGCTTCTAGGGCTCTAAGAGCTGCGAAATCGGTACTCGGAGTCAATTTGATTTGAGAAGTTTCGTTTGTGGAGGGAGCAAGTTTATCAACCTTGGATATAGAGGCCGTGATATCTATATTCATTTCTTCGACGGGGTCAACGATAGGCTCGGTGATATGCTCGCATGATTCATTGATAGCCGCGTTCTTGTCATAGGCAGTATTAGCCGTAGTGAAGATATTAGTCTTTTTCGTAATTTCCTGCTGAATTCTGTCAACAGGTGCCATTAGTCCTTCGTCATCTTTTTTAGTAGAGACTGCAGCAGACTCGAGCTCAGCAACAGACACGGACTCTTCTGTGGCAGCAGGATATGTTTTGACAGGCTCTTTAATAGTCTCAGGAGCGGGGGGGACCTTAAGTGCCTCCTTGGCCTCTTCTTCCACCTCCGTTTCAGCAAGAGCAGCGACTTCATCCTCGATATCAGATATAGCAGCAGGTTCAGTCGAAACACTCGCAACCATAACATTGTCCGTTAAGGACTCTGATAACGCAGGCGGAATAGTAAAACTGTCCCCTGATTCGCTACCAAGTGATTCCATATCCCTAATACTGTTTCCGCTGGTAACGATATTAAACATAGACGCATTTAAAGAAGAATCAGAAGGTTGAACTTCTTCATTGTCAATTTCATCTCTTGAACTATCAATACTCATATCAATCATATGAGCTTCAATCAAATCAATAAGTTCATAGCCATCATAATCTTCATCTTCGGCCTCTTCTTCTCCTTTATCGTTTATCCCAGATTCCTGAGACAGTAAAAGATTTTGCTTTGTATCGCCAGAATCAGCGACAGAAACCTGCCATTTTGCATTTGTGGATGAAAGTGCTTCCGTTGAGGCAGGCGCTTCTCCGATCTTGTCTATTTCTGATAGCAATGAATCCGCAAATGAAATAGTGGAATCAGCCATTGTTAAAGCACTTCAATTGCGAAATATCTAATTTGAAGACAGTTCAGTTAGTTGGAGTAAACGAGCAAAGGGATAAATGCCAGATAATAACTAGTATTCAGTATCACCCATTGTCCAATAGCCAGATTGAAACAAAGCAATTAAGCAATATAAATCAAATAACAATAACAATAACAATAACACACCTATTTGACTCTATAATCAATAATAAATACAAAACCAAAAATTACACAAAGTATGCAACAATTGGGATAAATTGTGGAGCAAAACCACACACGCGTGAGGCCACCCAAAGTTCGCGCTTAGCTTTGCTTTTTACTTTACTTTTAATATGGAAAAGTCAGCTGTGGCCACATTTAAATTGTTAAAGTACGTTTAGTTTTTGGGATATTGTGTAATTTATTGTAGAATTTAATTGTGGATTATTTTGAGGCGTATATTGATTACTGTTATAATGCGACGAGTTGCGTGAAAAAGGTCTGAATGTACGTATTTCGCGAATATCCCCGTATTTACAGCAACAACAACAACAACAACAACAACTATAAACCTCCCAACAATTACAAGCAAAATCGTTGTCACAAAACTCAAAACCACAGTAAACAAAGATTAAAAGAGTCGCGTTAATATAAGGTGAATTAAAGTCATGGCTCATTCTGTATAACGTGACTTGTTTACAAGAGTTCGAAATTGGAAGTTTGTAGTTATTCACGCATAGTCTGAAATTTATTACATAGGGGTCTGCTGCTTGTTACCTTGTATATCTCTATAATCGTATATAGAAAAAAATGGAAAAAGAACCAATGGTAACCGATACAAAGCCAAAGATTGTCGTTCTTGGGTAGGTACTTTTGATATACATACTCAACATGATAAGGCAAGATATATTTCAAATCATACAGTTACTTACACGATAATTTTCATTCAGTGCCGGAGTCGCAGGTCTCACTTCTGCGTTACTTCTTGCTCGAACTGGTCTTTACGATGTCTGTGTAATTGCAAAATATCTACCTGGTGATTATGATATTGAATATACCAGTCCCTGGGCTGGTGCCAATTGGATGAGTCGGTTTGCCTATCCTGTTCAAATCTACGTGTATATTTCTCAAGAATCTAATTTCATTACACAAAAATAGGCTTTGTCAAGGATAACGAGCAGCTTGAGAAATATGATCGCATAACATACCACGAAATCACTAGGCTTGCCAAAGAAGAGCCTGATTCTGGAATCTGGGTATTTTACTCCATTTCTCAACTTGATATACTCGAAACTCAACTTCTCACGCTTACAACAGCCTCAAAAATGCATTCAATACGTTCGCCCTGAAGATCTGGCAAAAGATGATGGTCTCTTAGGCGGTCTTTTGGATGCCCGACCTTGGTTTGCCGAGCTTACTCCTAATGTAAGTCTACATCCGTGTTGTATACGAGTAACTTTCCAACACCTTCATAGTTTAAGCAATTGTCTAAAGACGAAGTTCCAGAAGGATACATTCAAGGACTATCTTACGACACATTCTGTATAAACACACAACTCTATCTTCCCTGGCTTACTTCGAACCTACTTAAACTAGGCGTGTCAGTCCGATCGCGCACGGTGAAGCATATATCCGAAGCTTTCACTCATCACTCTTCAGGGCAACCCGCTCAACTCGTGGTTAATTGTACAGGCCTTATGGCATGTAAACTAGGTGGTGTTATGGATGACAAAGTTTATCCAGGTCGTGGCCAAACTGTTCTTGTTCGGAATCATGCTCCTGCTATGTACAATGTTTCTGGCACTTCTGACGCCGACGATGAGCTTACGTATATCATGTCGCGACCTGGTGGTGGCACTATCTTAGGAGGTTGCTATCAGAAAAATAACTGGAATGGAGATCCGGATCCTAATATGGCTCAACGGATAATTAAACGATGCTTGGAAATATGTCCTGAACTTGAAGACGAAGGAAAATTAGATGTAATTAGACATAACGTTGGTTTGAGACCTTCCAGAGAAGGAGGTCCTAGAGTTGAAAAGGAAAAGAGAGATGAAGGATGGGTTGTTCATAACTATGGAGCTGGTGGGGCTGGATATCAATCCTCATATGGGATGGCATCTCATGTAGTTGAATTAGTTGAGGAAGCTCTTTCTTCATAACCAAAACCACTTGCTTTTTCCTTCACGAATATAATAACTTGGTATAGTTCATTTTCTTGTTTTGAACATTAATTATTTCTCAATTACACCTTTATCTATATACCTTGTCCTCACATTATATCATATAACCTAAATCGCAAATCTCCAATTACTAATACACGGTTTCCTTCCATGTTGTTGTACGTACAATAAACACAGCGAAATAAATTTCCGCCATATATGTACACTGATCCAGAAAAATTTCCGTGCTGTTAATTGGTTCCATAAGTGTGCATATATATAAGCGTATGTGCATGCAATATCAAGACTTTTCTTCATCACATTTTTCTTTTCTATGGTCCTCGTCCACCTGGTTTTCGGACAAATTTTTAATTTTTTTATCTTCATTAATATTTTCTGTAAAAAATCGTCTTTTATCTCTTTCAAAGCGCAGTATTCCGAGCGTATCAAGAGTACACCAGGCTTGAGAAAATCTTATAATCTGTAACGCATTGAATAGAAAAAAAAAAAAAGAGAAAAAAAAAAAAGAGAACCCAGCACAATTCTATAATCGCGAGAGAAAAAAAGCTCCCCTTTTAAAGTCTATAATCATCGAGAATATTTTGTTTATTTTAATCCTGTTTCTCGACTGAAGCAGATACCTCAGCCAAATCAATATCAGGCGGCGATTCAGTGCTTTCTCCCTTTGCCTTCCATGCAGCGAAATGTTTCTGTCTTTGCTCACGCGACATCTCCTGACTCTGGTTAATTCCAAATCCGTCTTTCAGAATGCCTTGGATGTCCTCAAGAGTAAGATATGCAGTCTCGGGATACATGAAATAGACACCAGTCCAACCTAGCATGCAAAGACCAGCAAAGAGACCAAAAGTGCCGGAAGGAGTGATGTTGGCCATCATGGTCAAGTAGGTAGATGAAATAGTCAAGTTACCGGCCCAATTGGTAGCGGTAGCCAGTGACGTTCCAAGGCCACGCACTTGCATGGAGAAGAGTTCAGATTGCTGCCAAGGGACGTTTCCGATACCTGAAGCATAAGAAGCGACATAGCACATCATGAAAAGCAAAATGACAATAGCGTACGGATTAGAACCGGTAGCGTCATCAGGAAGATAGTGGAAAGCTACAGCAGCAATAACAAGTGCAACTGCCATGCAGGGAATGCTGAAAAGTAAAATACGTCTTCGGCCGACTTTATCAATGAGTATGAATGCGAGGATGGTGAAAATCATATTAGTTCCGGCGACAATGATCGAAACGGCAGTAGGATGATTGAAACCCACTGTAGCAAACAAACTTGAAGAGAAGTACATGAGCGAGTTAAAACCAGAAAACTGCTGAATACCTTGCAGCATGCAAGCGATGACTGCTGCGCGCATATTTTCGGGCACAAAGAGAAGTTGTCGCAGAGAAGTGCGGAATCGCTGAACTTTGGTCCACTCGGGATGTTGGTCCTTGTTAAAGATCTCGAGAAGCTTGACTTTTTTCTCGACAAGCTCTTCAGGAACAGTAGCATTACGGGGAGAGTAAATCCAGCGGATGACGCGCTTGGCTTCTTCAGTGCGGCCGTGGAGAACGAGAAAACGAGGAGTTTCAGGCATGAACACAAACATAATCATTTGCACAGCTGCAGGCAAAATACCGAGACCGACAAGAATTCGCCATCCATTGTTGACATCCTCGAGACCAGCGCCAATAGCGTAGGCAATGACTTGCCCACCCGTAATAGCAAGGACATTAACAATGATAAGACGGCCGCGGAAACGGGAGGGAGCCATTTCGGCAATGTAAAGAGGAGCAATGAGAGAAGCGATGCCAACACCCCAACCCATGATAAAACGACCAGCAATCATAGTCCAGACAGTGTGGGCTGCAGTTTGGATGATTGCGCCTACGATGAAGAGGGTGTTCGAGCCTAGGGTGACCCATTTGCGACCGAGCACATCAGCGAGTGTCCCGGCAATAATGCCACCGAGAAGAGCACCGAGAGAAGTAGCAGAGGTGATGAAGGACTCGTCGCCGTCGGTGAGGTCGTGGCCGAGATCTGTGCCCATGGACGTGAGGGCGCCCGAGATGTAGCCAGTGTCGTAACCAAAGAGGAATCCTGAGAACGAGACAAGAATGACGAGTAGGAACACAAACGGGTTTGGACGACCAGACTCAATGTCGACACCAGCGGCAACTTCGCGGTCGATAGCATACTGGTCAAACTCTTCCAAGGAGGTGGAGTCGAGAACGGCAGGGGCGACGTTCTTTTCTTCCTTAGGTGCGCAGTCTGCGGCCATAATGGGCGAGGCGTAGGCTGTAATTGGCAAAGAAGCGGGAAAGAGGTTTAAACACCAAAAGATATCGAGGATAATAAAGCAATAACAAAAAGAGGGAAAAGGAGGTCAACAGTAGCCGCAGTCTGCTATGTAGGATACTTCTCGCGTGTCGAGAAAGTGAGCCCGCGATAGTAGATGGGCTGGTCAGCTGGTACTGTTATGGGGCTCGGAGCACCCCCGAATCTTATCTTCATGTTCTGTGCAAGAATCTCCACAACAACCGAGCTCCACCGGAACCACTCATCATGTGCAGCAGAGCTTTCTGGGTCTGTTGTCTATTCAAAATGAGAAAATATGATGAATACAGACTTACGCAGGGTATATGACTGCGTCCGCAGATATATGACGCTGGTCAAAAACGCAGTGGCCCCGAAGCACTCCTGTGCGCCCGCGCGGTTGAGACTCCTGCCATATTTAACGACCTACTCAACAAGACTATCTATCGTTCGTTGCGTACACAACAGCATAAATTGCTTCCGTAGAAAAAAGGATATAGCCAACAGAAACGAGACTGTCATCGCTGATTCAACCATTTTGTAATCCTTCCTACTCCCCAATTCCGGTGTATCTTTAACAAGGGATTTAAACTTTGCGCTTGCAAACCTCGAGTACTAACCAAACACAGAGCAAAGAGACATTGCCCAGTGTAGAACTTGAGCAAAACGCACGTTCGTCTCCGGGTCCTGTGTTAGAACAGCTTCATGCTCTTACATCCCCGCGCACGAACATGCGCTGCCGTGCTCCGAGCATCTACGCGACGCGTTTATTACCTATTCGGGAAACTAGCCCGCTACTGCCTTTTATAGTATTCCATCAATAGTGTCCTATTTACTCTATTCTAAGCATTTCGTTCATCACCATGACATATTATCGAACCTTGCCAACTGCGTAGTTGAATCTTGCACATCTTTCTGACTCTTTTTGCGCATGTAAAAAATTGCACAGTCCTTGCTCGAGCAAATAACATCCTGATGTAAACTACCCTGACATCTCTGACACTGCGTCCACAATCTTGCAAACTTCGTTTCCAGCGCATTTACACTATCAATTTGCTTCCGGTACAATTCAGGCGCACGTGGCATGCAATTCTTGCATAGTGCACCATTAGCTAATGCACCGCTTAGAGGAGTGCGACAACCCATGCAGACTTCCGTCTTTACTGCAAACTTCATCAAGCCACCAACCGTAGGTGCCGCTACCGAAATCGATCTTGTATGAGCTCCATTTAGTAAACTGTTTGTTTGCTGTGTACCTAGAATTGGCTCAAATATTCGCTTGAGTGGATTCGCGAGCTGATTTTCCAGATAATACTTTGTATCGAGAGGAATGTTATTCTCCAGGACGTATAGTGGATCTTCCGATCGTTCATAATTCTTATCATTCTTTGCACCCTTGATAATAACATACGCAACTCGATCTCCCAATGTAGGTGCAGATCCAGCATCACGTTTGCGCATTCGTTCAGCAAGTTCCACATGTGCTTGCTTTGCAGCATAATCAGCCTTTGCAAGTGCTTTTGTAATAACAAGTAGTGACAGATCAACTTTGTTTTGTAACAAATCTGAAATAATTCGCTTCACAAACTCTTCAGCTCCAGAAACATCTCGATCGTGTAAGATTTTTTGTAAAACAGTTTCAATCACAGTCTGAACAAGTCGACAGTTATCTCGTCGAACGGTTTCAATACCTTTAGTATCCATCTTATCAGGCTTGTCAGGTTTTGTCCAGTACATTCCCGCGTATCTCTTCTTATTGATTAGTAAATACGGATAATATACTTTTTCAAATTCAAGTTTAATTGGATTTGGAAAAATCTCAGATACACGGTTAGCTGCGACTTCACCTAATTTCATGCACTCTTTTATATCATCAGGACCGAATTTTATCATAACCGAATCTGTATCACCATAAATAACTTGTGCGTCATGTGTATTTCCATTTTTTAGATTATAGTTCTCTTCAACAAACGTTTTAGTTTGTTCAATCATTTGCCGTCCATACGACGTAACAGACGATGAAATGGCTAAACAAGGAAGTTTTCCAATTGTAGCTCCTGTAAATCCATAAACCGAATTAGCAGAAATTTTCAGAGCAAGTTGACGACCATCCAATACTGCTCTCTTGAATGGATCTGTTTCTTTCTTTAAATCAGCTTTGGCGCGCTTTCGAGCACTTAATAGTTCTTCTAAAATAACAGGTAAGACACCCTTTCGTACATTAGACTTCACAAAATAGTCTCCGTTTGGAGTCTTTTCGTAATCTTCATCTAGCTTTAGATGATTACCGGCACGTTTCAGATATTCGGGTGTTAATAAAGTTGTGTAGCAAAGATTATGTGCCATCATGATACTAGGATACAAACTCGAGAAATCAAGCGTTGCGATTGGAACATCATAATAACCACGAATAGGTTCAATGACAGTTGCACCTTCATACTGTTCATCTGAAGATCCTTCTTGATGCATGTTTGGAACTACCAAATCCAACTGAAGTGCTTTACGGAAAAGTTGTGAAACAACTTTAATTTGCTGGCCTCTAGTTAACAAGAAACTAAATGGGACTCCAGTTACACGAGCCATTTCAGTATAATTAACCAACGCCATTAGGTTTTCCATTAAACGCATCGGAAGATACGCATCTTTTAAGCAATATACAGCTAATCTTCGCCTCGATTCTGCTCCTCCATTTTGCAAATCTGTGATAATTGAATGATGAACATCTTCCTTTTGCTCATTTAAAAAATGTGAGGAAACAGAATTTAAAGTATAACTTCGAAGTTTATAATCACGTTGAATGAGTTGTAGCATATCAAACTGAAGTCTTCCATCAATATTGATAACCTTAGATTCACGAGTTCCATATGCTTTTGAGGAAAATGTTGAATCTTTCATATCTTGACGAACATTCAAAAGTCTTCCAAAATATGGGAATTCAGTAACTTTAAGAGCAGCAGCACGATCGAGAAGATATGGTAAATCGAAATTCACAATGTTATAACCAATAATAACATCCGGATCCACTTCCCGTACGAAATCCCGCCACCCTACAAGCATTTCTTTTTCAGTTTTATTTTCAATAACTTGAGAGCCAACGATTGGTGAGCACGTATTTAAAGTAAATACGTTTCGAACAAATGGCTTTGCGTCTCCATGTCTTGACACAACATTTGCAATTTGGATGACGGGATCCATTTCCGCTTCTGGAAAAATACCTTTTCGTCCTGCACATTCAATATCAAAACTTAGAATACGAAGTGGTGCCATTTTAAGCCATTCTCCTTCTGACGGATGAGAAATTAGTTTATCAAAAGGAATTCGAACTTCAAGCTGACATGAAGATACCTTTTGGTGATCAGGTGTAACAGTATATTTCCCCGCTGGTAAAGTAATCCAAGACATTCCAGATAAATGGGTATCAATCATAGCACGCAAAACATATTGAATATTATCGTATGTAGTTTCAAGTGCGAATCCAACCGATCCATCGCGCCATTCAACTTGTCCACGCTCAAATCCTCCTCTAACGCGATTTATATGACGAGGATCATTAACTGTAATTTTCAAAAATGCACTAGCGGATTCTCCAAGATAATACATAATACTCCATCTACTAACAATTTCAATGCTGTAAATTGCACTTGGGAACAGATCCTATCAAATTCAGTCAGCGATTCTTTTCACATGTGGTTTGGCTGCTTGTCTACATACGCTTAAATAATCATGTAAAGAATTGACGTGATATTGCTCAAAGCCATAAGGAGCTTGCACGTAAAAGTAATGGTAGAAACCAGTCATATTACACATCACCGAGTGCCCTTCCTGTGCATTATGGCAAGTCAGTCAAAATCCATTTCACTAGCCAGAAACAGTTATAACTTACCTCTGAAACGCCAAACAATCGAACAACCGGTTGCCCGTCATACATTGACTCTTCAGCATCGATTTGTTGGAATACTAGCAACAAACACATCACAGTTAATCATCCGGTCTAGCAGAACTTGAATTCGAATCGAATTACAATGGTACTTACCAATCGGCGTAGTCTTTGGATCAAAATTCGTTACAGGCGGTCGAGCCCATTTCTGATCATTCTCAACAGCAGCTACAATTTCAAAACGGAAAATATTAACCCAAACGTCATTTCTCATTTCCTCCACGCGCGTCTTTTCACACTAACACAGCAAACAAAAAGAAAGAAAGAAAAGGGAAGAGGCATACAGTTACTGATATCTTGTTCCAAGCGAGTTAAATCTTCTTCAAAGCTACTGGGTTTCACTTGTTTAAGTGATCCGCTGTATTTGACGCGTTTGGCCTCACTTATGGTCTGCGATGCAGCTGTTGAATGAGGAAGATTAGTGAAATCAGTTAGCGGCGTACCGCGTTTAATTGCCGCTGCCATATTCCTAACAAAAGTACACTAAAAACAGGAACAAGCTGCTGCAAATGAAATCGTTGAGCGACAATAATCAGAAAGGGAGGAAATCGAGCTAAAATACCATTCACGCGTTGGGAATTATCTCAAATGGTCGAAACGCGCGCCTGACGCGACCGAGGTGAGTGACAGTCAGTGCTAACAATAGTAAGGGTTTTGTGTATGTTTGATGAACGAAGAACGGCTGGCTAGCAAGTTCTGGCTCGTTTGTTCTCCAGCGGAACCTTTTGGCTTGCTTCAATATAAGCCTTGTAGCGTTCTTTTTGGGAGGAGTTGTTTGTTTTGTTATTATTGGGAATTTGATCTTGCTCTGAGATAAAAATATTAAAACAAAAAAAACATGCCGGTTTCCAGACAACGACAAGTCAAGGCTCAAAGTTATGGCGTTTGCTCTGCAATGGCACTAAACAGACTGTGTTGCTCTCTCGCAACTGCTTTTCCCTGGGTCTTTGTTAATCTTCTTGTTTCTTGGGCAGCTTATGTTCTTGTTATTGATGTTGGTGTTGGAAATTTAACTGGATGTCTGCAATTCATCGCTGTTGTGCCCGGAACTTTGATGTATCTTATGTGTGTGATCAATTACTTTTTGATTGTGCGATATGGTGCTCGTGGACCACCTAGAAGAGTCCAGCTTGGATCCGACGATGAGATAACTCCCGAAAGCTCTTCGTCGCTTTTTGATGTTGAATCTAGCGGCGAGTCTTTATTACCACAAGGTATTCTTGCTAAAGGCAACGGCCAGCAGCGGTTTTGTTCAAAATGTAAATGCTGGAAACCCGATCGAACTCATCATTGCAGTACTTGTCATACATGTGTATTGAAAATGGATCATCATTGTCCTTGGTTTTCGACTTGTATTGGGTTTGACAATCACAAGTTTTTTATCTTGTTTTTGTTCTACATCGTTGCTTTTTGCACTTTGTCTTTCTTCTGTACCGGCAAGGTTTTGTTGGCCTGGATTGATAATGTTGATACAGTACGTTCTCTTCCTTTCTTGACGACTTTTTTGCGTAAGCATGTTGACTTGTTTAAACTACATAGGCTCAGAGTTACATTTCACTAAATTGGGTATTCCTTTTCATCCTTTCCATCATTTTCGGTATCGCAGTCGCAGTCTTCCTCGCCTACCAACTCTACCTTCTTTTTTCCAATAAGACCTCACTCGAAGCAATGGAACCTCAACGATATAAAAACCAAGTCCCATCAAACTCCTATCGATACTCTGAAGCCCCCAACTCTCGAACTGTTGGAAATGTATTCGATCTTGGTTGGCGTGCGAATTTTAAACAAGCTATGGGTGATAATCCATTATTGTGGTTATTACCTATCCGTACTGCTAAAGGAAATGGCACTTCGTTTCCTACAAACCCTGTTATTCTAAATCAAATCAAAAGACGAGCAGAGCAAGAATCTCAATTATTAGGAAATTTACAAGGACGGCTGAATAGATATTCTTCAGATAGTATAGGAAGAGGAAGAAGTGCTACTGTTGTGAGTGCAGCTACAGAAGAAGATGAGTACATGGGACGAGTCAGCGTTGAATTTCGACCTTCGGATAATAAAGTACGAGATGATTGAGTTGTAATAATCTTACTTTGTTTTTTCTCTTTTCTTTTTATATATATATATATTCCATTTGGGTCTCATAATTGGTGTTCATGGTGGGGTATCATCTTTTGGCTATAAATGTCGTTGAAGAGGATTGCTTTCAATGTTTTGTTATATTGTTATCTATCAATTAAATAGCATTAAAACAAAAATAATAAAATCTCAAGTATCAAAAACCTTCTTAACAGCTGGTTCATCTTGGACCTGTTGCGCATATTCATATCTAGGAATTTCAAATCCATCTGTAGCTCTCAAATAAGTAATTCCACCCGCTCTTCCTATTGGTTTCAATTTTGCAAGATCAAGAGTTCCTTTCTCTTTAATCAAAACATCCTCACGAGCATGAAAACATACACCTTCTAAAATGCAAATTCGGGAAATAATTTGACCTGGCGTTTGCCTCGATTCAATTTCGAACGTGTTTACTAGCTTGACTTCGATGTTGAACGCCGATTCTGCTACGCATGGTGGTTTTACCACTTTAGAAGGCTCTTTGTGAAGTCCACTATTTTCGGTTTTAGTACTCGAGATATGAATCAAGGTCAAAAGATGAACGTACCTTAGTTCCCATTCAGAAATCTCACATGGCGCATTAACACTTGTATAATTAGCCGCGTCAATAAACCATTCACTAATAACATTCAAAACACCTTCTTTAGTTTCAAGAAGATTGTTAAGTGTATCCTTCATCCCACCTGAAATAGAAACCACAAAAGTAGGCGGATCATTACATAAAATTTCATAGTAACTATACGGAGCGAGGTTTGCTCGTGCTCCGTCTGCAGAAACAGTAGAAAGAAACGCAATAGGACGAGGAACGACTGCAGATATAAGTAATTTATAAGCTCCTAAAGCTGAACCTGAAGAATCCAACGGGTCAATTATAAGCTTGTCATGCTTTTTCCATTCGTCGTCAATAGCTCCTTCACCGGGTTTCCAATCAGGTTTCACAGTCTTATCAATCTGTTGGCTTAAAACGGAATATTACACAGTAAAAGTAGCTATCATACCTTTGACATTGTAAACTCTTTCAATTGATCAAAAGCAGGTCTTTCCGCTTCATTGTTCAAATAGCGAGCCTATTGGTTCTTGTTAAAATTCGGATCCACTCGTTAACACATTTCCGACGCAGAAGACATACAAGATTAGCTCTTCCAGCTTCAATAGGATCCGCAAACATTTTTTTTAAAAAAATACTAAAAATAATCGGAACACAAGAAGATTAATAACAGTCTAGTAATCCAAACACTCAAAAGAAGTAGACGGGACCAAAGGAAAACAAATAGAAGATAATAAGCAAGAGAGATAGCTGATAAATCAATATCTATTACCGAGCGCAAGGCCACACATATAAATTAAAGTTTCCGAGCCTGTGCGGCGCTTGTCATTTACAAATTAAACTGAATTTCCCAAACTGGGAAAAATATCAACAAACAAAACCCTTACTCGATAGTAAAACATATTATCCGAAAGGGGAAAAAAAAAAACAGAAGTGCGCGGCTCAAACACAAATAAGCTGATTTAGTAAATTGACCGGTTGATTTCCTTGAATTTTTGTTTATTGTCGTTTTGCAAGCAACGTTGCTTATACGATGAATAATTGCCAATCGCTGTTTTCGCTTCTAATATCTTTAATCATGTTTTCCTCCCTGATTTCGTCGGTGTCAGGAGTATATTTAGTACAGCTTGCGGCAGGTACTGATGTAAATGAATACCTCGACGCGCATCCTGCTTTACGATCAAAGTTGATTCGTGTTTATTCATTTGGAAGTTTTCGTGCTATCGCAGCTAATTGCGATGGTGCTTTTGTAAAGATGTTGGGCCATAATCCTCTAGTTACAAACTCCTCGTTGTATTTATAATTTTTCAACTAATATCTGAGTTGGTGTTTAACTGTCGTTTGAATTTAGGTCGAATTTATATCCCCAGATATCGTCCTTCGCGCAAATTCAATCGAACTGCAAAACGGCGCACCAAGACATCTTGCCCGATTATCCCAACGCGGTCCGATTTCATCTACCGAGTCACTCCAATACGTCTACGATTCCTCAGGCGGAGACGGCGTCGATGCGTATATTTTAGATACCGGGATTTACAAAGAGCATCCGGAGTTTGGAGGCCGTGCCGTCTCAGGAGCTGACTTCACCGGCGAGGGATTCGGTGATGCGAATGGTCATGGAACGCATGTCGCTGGTTTGGTTGGAAGTCAAACATACGGAGTTGCAAAAAATATTTCGATTGTTGAAGTTAAAGTATTGAGTGAATCAGGTGGAGGCAGTGTAAGGAAAAAAAACTCCCAATGAAATCTTCTTTTGCGGTTTATGATGAATAAAGCTGACGCTCTATTTAAAAATTTAGTTATCGTCTGTTATTGCCGGACTTGACTACGCAGTCAGTCAAAAAACTTCCACCCGGCGAAAATCGGTCGCAAATCTCTCGCTTGGTGCATTTTATAACGCGATGCTCAATAATGCAATCTCAGCAGCGGTAGAATCCGGGCTAGCCGTCGTAGTAGCAGCTGGCAACGACGGGCTCCCCGCGTGCGCATTTTCACCCGCAAGTGCCCGAGCAGCATTAACTGTTGGTGCATTAGACGATGCAGATGATACTATTGCATCCTTTTCAAACTGGGGTCATTGTGTCGATGTTTTTACGTCGGGCGTTGAAGTCAAGAGTCTAATGAATAGCGGTAATGGAACAATCGCATACTCGGGTACATCAATGGCTGGACCTATTGTAGCTGGATTAGTTGGATATTTCATGGGATTAGGTGATGACGAGGTTGCGGCCGTCGCAAGGGTAAAAAGTGAGGCTACAAAAGGCGCCATCAGCTGGTGCCAAATTTTGTTTCGCCCATTCACACCAAATAGTATTGCGTATAACGAAGCGGGACAGATATAGCGTGTATTATTTATACCTTCTGTTGATTTTTTTTTTTTTGTTTTTGACATTTTTTCTTTTCTGTTGCTCTTTATACCTGTGACATGCGGAATTTCTGGATCTTCCTGCACAACGAATTGTGCTCGGAGTACAAGGTCGGAAAGACATAAACAAAAGAGAGGGCACGGACATTACGCTACATTGGGAATAGCGACTTGAAGCTGACCCGAGATTACCCTTTATAAAGGCCCCTGCTGCCTCAAAATTAGCATTTCCAAGGGCTGGGAACATGCGAGAAGAGGTTTGCGGATATCCAGGTTTTAATTTAGAGCAATATTAATTGTTTAATATATACTCTGGACACACTTTTTGTAGATAAAGCAGTTTTTAACTTGCAATTTTCTCCTTAAATGGTGAGAGGTAGAAGAGAGTTTTAGTTTAGAGCAGTAAGTGAGAGACTATTTTGCGAGCCGTGCGTATAAGCGGCACATGAAATTTGCACAGGGAGACTACGCAGTACTCAGCACAAACTGCTTTTGCAGCAACAAAAATCCTCATACTACTACTTCAAAACCATTAATCAAATCAACCCTCAACAGTAGAATCATCATAGTCCACAAGAACAGAGCCAGTGCTGGGCCGGCGCTGGACCGAACGCTGGGACCCCGGGGCACAAAACCGAGATTAAAGAAAGCTTTCAGTCGCACAGCCAAGCCGCATTAGCGAGATTTTAAACCCCCCAAATCCCTTTATTGATGCGGCTTAGTGTCAGGAACGGGAAATTTGGCTGGTGGGCATGTAAGAGCCAGGCTTGGGCACAGCGGGCGTCTTAGACAGGCTACGAGAGGTAGTTATTGATTGTAGTGAAATAGATACGTATTTATTTTTACAATTAGCTTGTAGATATTTTGTATTTTTTGTAGTGCGTTGTTGATGGGTGTTGAGGGTTGTTGTCGAGACAGCGTAGATCCAACGACACAGTTTATTTACTTTACTTGTGCGGCCGACCGTCGTGAATTGTCAATCATTGCTTATTTTTGTTTTCTTTTCCATATATTTTCATCGTCTCTTTTCAGCAAATCTGTTCTCGTGGTTAAAATGAGCAGACCTTTAACCAGATACATTCTTCTCTTCGCTGCGTTGACAGTTATCTTGATAGCGCCCGCGGCGTTGGTCCATAATCAGAACCCAACTCTCGTTTCACATCTCCTCGTCCCGTCCACAAAATCTGATTCTTCTACGCCGACAACCAGCAGTCCGTCCGCTTCAAAGGCGTACCTTCCCGGTGCGAGTGATGTGTTGCTGCTATTACGCACCGGAGCATCAACACTCTGGGAGCGCGTCCCTCTTCACGTGCACACAACGCTATCGCAATTACCTGCATATGTGATCTACTCTGATGCACCAGGGTCTGTCGCTGGTATCCCAGTAATAGATGCTTTGGCCAAAATTACTCCTGATACCTACGGGTCCGAAGCTATGAAGACGTATCGCCGACAAAAGGCGATTCTTGAAGAGCACCTAAATATTGATTTCACCGAAGATCGAGCACATCTTGAAAATCCGTCAAATCTAGATAAGTGGAAGCCAATCCTTGAGATAGCAGATGCTTATGAGCGCAATCCTCATGCGAAATGGTATGTACTCATGGATGATGACTCGTATATTATTTGGCCAAATATGTTTCGCTGGTTGAATACACTCAATCCATCTGATGAGCTTTACATTGGTGCGCCTGCTGTTATTGGGGGTGAGATTTTTGCGCATGGAGGATCTGGCGTTATTTTTTCAAATGGTCTTCTTACTAGTGTTATTTCCGAAAACCCTTCTATAACTAGTGAATGGGAAGCTTATACGTTTGACAACTGTTGCGGTGATCATATTATTGCTCATGCACTTGCAGATTACGGTTTTAATATGAGGTCAGATTTATCTCAATATCCGTATACTAATTCTCGATTGCAAGGAGATTCACCAAGTTCTGTACGTATAAATCAAGATAATTGGTGCGAAGAAGTTGTTTCATTTCATGGAGTTTCACCACGTGTTATTGAAAGTCTATATCAATTTGAGAAACAATATGACTCCGCTAAAAATCCGATTTTATACAGAGATATCTATCATTATTTTGTAATGCCTTATATCACAAATTCTCCTAGACCTAACTGGGATAACGGCGCCGATGATAGGAAATATACAGTCGAAGATTCCGAAGCTAATGAATCTGCATTCCAATCATACAGCGCCTGTAAAACCCGTTGTGAAGAATGGGATGAATGCAAGCAATTCAGATATAAACCCGAATTCTGTGGACTTGCATCAAGAGTAAGATTAGGATCAGTAGCTGAACCTAGGAATGATGAAGATATGGCTTTTACTTCTGAATGGATGATTGACAGAATTCGAAATATGAGAAAATCAACAAAGTGCGATGTTTTGAAAAATCCTGAACAAGAGGAAAGTTCCTATTTTATAGATCATCCCTTACCAGATAATTCTGAAAAGAGTTCAAATCCTTAGTTTCATAGTTTATTTTTTTTGTTGGTCGTTTTGCCGTTGTATTTACTTTCTCCTTTTCTTTTTTATATTTTACAACTATGACTGTTTGTAATTTGTTTTGTTTTGTGTTTCGTTTCGTGATTGTGTTTTCATCGGGTACCAGTGTTGTTTTCTCCCCCTTCTTTTCTTTGCTTTTCCTCCTTTATCTTATTTTTCTCATCTGTATATCAACTTATCTTCGTACACAAACTTAACTAGTTTTATATTAACAATTACTTCATTCGAAAATATTTCAATTCTTAAACGGCTGATTTTGAAGTCTACTCCTGGAGAAAGAAAGAAGAAACTAAATTTAAATCTGACCAATATTATAAAAATCTGAAAACAACACTATAACAAAATGAATGTAAAATGAAACAAAGAAAAAAAGGAAGAAAAAAATAAAATACACTGGTTTTAAACATAAGATCTCATCTTGCTTATATATACATGTTCATATATCTATATATACTACTCCTTTGAATCGATGAATAGATTCGCGTAATCGATTATGAACGATTGAACTAGACCATTTGAAATTCCAAGTGTAGGAGCAAATACGATTCCGACTATACCCAAAAACAACAAACTCATTAGTAAAGGATTTTGACGACAACGAAAAAAGAGAGAGAGAGAGAGAGAAAGGAAGACGAACCATTTCTAATATTCATTTTATTAACATCGCTATTTTCCACCACTTTAATTAAATATCTTGAAAGAGTTTTCAAAAGACTAAAATTCTCAGCAGGTAATTGTCGAAGTAATACATATATCATTTCAATTCTTGTACTTCGATTGTCATTCTCAATAGCTTCTGCAAAATCACTTCCAAAATCTTGTAAAATATTATTTGGTAATTCTCGAAGATATAATTTTAGAACTCCTGCAACGGCATGGATGTCGTAATTTATTCCGTCATTTATTAAATCAACATCTCCATCTATTTTATGCTCGTTAGATTTCGTCAATTATCTCACCAAAATAAAAAAAAAAAAAAAAACAAGAAAAAAATGCAGAAAAATCCTTACCTGTATTAAACCGCTCTTTTAAGGCTCTGATTGCAGAACTAGAACCACTTAGTCTGAAAATACCTTCTTCTCGATTGGCATTTCTAAAGTCCAAATATTCAATACATCGATACAAAACACTCGGAACTTTAACTTCTCCCTTTTGTATAAACGAAATTTCAATAGCCTGGCTTAAATAAACACCAAAGATTGAAGCTGAAATAGTTTTATCAATAGCTTTTATTCCACCGCAAACAATCTCTCCTTGAAATTTCGGATCATCGTCATAATTAGTTAGTAATCCATTTGAACTTTTCAAGGGTTGTTCATCATATTGCTTTGTTACTGACGCTCGATATTCGTACATTGGATTGTTTTTTAAAGAATCCGTATCAAGCTGTAGAAATCGACGAGTGTCTTGCTGCTGTTGACGATATTGTTCAGTAGTAGATAACCCAGACGAGAAAATCGAATGACCAAGCGACTCTTGATTAGTGTCTTTCCACAATGACAGTATACTTTTCTTCTTCTGCTTCTTTAAATCGCGATCGGTAATTGGTAAATTCTGATTTGGAACAGTATTATCAACATTCAAATTATCTTCAGAATAAGGTACAGCAAGCATTCCATTCTTTGTAAAATGAGCTGAAATAGGTGTAGCAGTTGCTGAGGATGTAAATGTACTTGCTCCTTGAATATTTTCTGGAACACTCTCAGGCGGACTACCACTTCCAGCCCAACTTGACCCGCTTCCATTACTATTTACACGTTCAGGTTTTAAATAATAATTTTCTGAAATAGGAGTTGGTGAAGTAGCTCTATTTGAAGCTGTTGAATTTGTATCAGATGCACCACGCCCGATTCTAAATTTCCTTGATATTGGCGAGGCCAATGATAATCCTTTTGGAAGTTTCTTTTTCGGACTTGATGTTGATGCTATTGAAATAATCGCAGATGAAGCGGATGATACAACATCATTTGCTGCTACTGCAGAAGTAGTAGAAATACTTGCAATACTTCTTTGATCACTTGGAATCTTATTCGTATTTGTCAATTGTGCTGATATCGATAATGTAGGAGATGGCGAAGAAGATGATGGCGCTACATAATCTTTCAAAGCTTCAACCCAATCATCTCTATCCTCATCACTTTCGGCGCATAAAATATGTTTTGTAATCACATTCGAGTCAGCTCTCTTTCTTTCACTTATTTGTAGGGCATGTCTATATGTTCGATCGCCTCCATTATGCGCGTTATCATATTGCCCATTAGATGCTTCTTGCTTATAAATACTCGAACAATCAAGTTTTATAGTACCGAGTAAAAGGCCACCAGGTGCATCAAAGTATTGTAAATCGGGTCCATCAAGGACAAAATACCTTGCTTTCCAACCTCCAAAGTTTTTGCCTCGTTTAGTAAGATATCCCTCTTTTCTAGCAGCAGAGTCATGAAGTGACATTGGATCAAGTATATCAGTTGACAGAAAGTCGCAAAATAAAATCGCTGCTTCAGTACTTAATGAAGGGATACTCGTAATTGCCAAAAAATATCCTTCTAGCATTTGTTTCCGATCATCAACTTTCGACGGCGCCAAACTTACAAAAAATGATCGATCAGGTAATCTAGGTAACGAGAATTCTTCTAATTCCAGTCTTAAAATAGTATCCAGAGCAGTCAAGCTTGTCAAAGTTTTGCTAACTTTCCACCATTCTTTATCAGCCGAGCGATCTCGGATTGATAAAATAATAATTGGATCATCGACTTTGCCTTTGACTTTGTGGAAATTTCTCATTCGGCTTGAAATCACTTGAACAGCAATTGTGGGTAAATTTTCTGGAGTAATCAATGGGCCTTTTGCTTGTGATATTATAGGCGCTGCATCATATAACGTATTTGGATTCGAAGTTCGAAAAACTGCTAAAGATGGAATTATTGAAGATAGCCCTGTTCGCGAAGGATCAGGTGAGGCAGGAGGAAAATATACAGGCGAGTCGGGAGATTTTTCAACTGGTTTAACTTGCAGAGAGGGATTTGGTCCTGTAGTAAGCGGTCGAATATCTTCAGTAGCGTGAAGATCTGGGAATCCCGATTGGGATATTCCAATTACACCTAGTCCGTTATTACTCTTATATTCTGAAGAAGATGCAGACATAGCCGAACCCATTCGAGATGGGAAATAAGATTGAACTCGAGGAGGGAATTGTTCAAGTTTGGTTGCTGATGATTTATCACTCATAGCTGTTAAAGGTCGTTGCTTGTCATGTCGCATTGTTCCACTAGTTGATTCAAGCGTGGGTGTAGTTAATACGTCTTCAGTGGGAAATTCTTCCTCTTTAATTTTTCTATTTTGGGCATTTTCATCACCGTCACCGTCATCGTCTTCAACTTCAACATACTCGACAGAGGAGAAAGAATTCCGATCATTTCGTTCTGCCCATTTAACTGCATATTCGTCTTGAGCAGTTGCCTCGAAAGAAAACGATTCTGAAGTTTGCCTTGAATGAGGATCGCTTTTATCCGGGGCATTTAAGGACTCAATATCATCAACTGTCCACCCAATCTTTTTATCAGCAATTTTCGTGTCTTGTGTGGAAAACGTTGATTTCGGAGTAGAAGCGATCGCAGTTTCAATAAATGGCACATTTTGCTGGTTGACCAAATCATCAGCAGGTGGTGGTGACAGGGCAGATATGTCTTCTCCTGCAGTATCGAAACTCGAATCCGCTCCCGAGTCCGAGCATGATAACGAGAGTCGATTCCGATTAAAGGACTCATTAAACGCGCGTACAAGATCAAAAGCAGAAGCATCAAGTTCTGAAGACGCTTCATCTGCTGATGCTTTATTCCGCTCTTCAGTGGTATCTGTCGGTGATGGCTCTCCGGAGGCCGATTGGGCGAGGTTAATGTGACCGAGTGAATTTTTGAGGGATTTGCGAGGTGGTAACGAAGGAGCTGGATCTGGCGTTTGCGAGGAAGCTGGATAAAGAGTCAGTTGAGTTTAGGATAAGAAGAAAGAAAAGGTGAAAAGTACCTCTGATACTGCTGATATCACTTATATCGTTAATGTCAGCAAAGGGATTGTTGCTGTTGAATATTTTGGTATTTGTAGAAGTAGATGTAGAATTGCTAAATGGAATTGACGATATTCCTCTTAGAATATTCAATTTTCGTTCAAGATCGGCAACTTTGCCCGCCAACGAAGCATTGTCAAGCTCAGCTGTCTGTTGCTTGCGCTTTGCATCTTCGTTGAGCGCTTCTTCTCGGGCTAGTTTGTCAGTGAGGTCTGCGATAGTCGCGCGTTGTGCGTTGACGATGGAATTGAGGGCTGCGATGCGGCTAGAGCAATCGGTTTGATTGCAACCTGTGTTTTCCGGAGAAGAAGAGCGAGGCATTGAGAGCAATGATGAGTCTGTAAGCGCCATGAGGAATATAAAAAGGGCAGAGATGGTGAAGTTGGTGAAGATGATCTCGAGGCGGTCAGCTTCTGTAAACGAGACAAAGTGCCAAATGAAACGGCAAATTACTCCAACTTCACACACAATGCAGCACGAATATAATACAAGACAAACCCAACTCAACTCAACTCACTTCAACTCAATACGGCAATACAATCACAAGTAAACACAGGGCGAGAAAAGAGGGCGATTATTGAGCGCTGGGAGGATTGATTCAACGGAAGAGGTTTAATCAGTTTAGCGAGGGGCTGGCGCATCACGGTGGAAAGGGTCCAACTACAAATGGCTGTTTCTGGCCTATTTTGTTGTAATAGTTCAGGCTGTGGGAATAATAGGAATTTAATCTAAAGTATTATATTTTCTTCTATAATATATCTATACAGTTCATAAGTGTACAATGATAGGTAGTAGATGCTGTAGACATCACAGTAAGACCCGTCGCGTGGAGATACGCATGTTGAAGGTAGTCAAAAACCATACTTGACTAACGGGGATGCACGTTCAATTTATATCTTACATACTCACGACATTCCTCAAGAATCGGGGCATTGGTTGCTTTACAATGCAGACCATCTAATCCTCCATCTGACCCTCCATCCGATTCAATCAAATCAAGCAACACTGTAACAATGACCAAAGACAAAAGCAATTTACAGTGGATCCTCAAAACCCCATTCCCGGTACAAATCCACCCAAACCTCTTCCGACGGCTCTCGCGACACCAGCTCCGGGAGGAATAACACCTAACCGAGGCATTTCATCTGATGGGGGAGGAGCTTCGACGGAGACTGAGACGATATTTTGGCCGCGAAGGATGACGAGTCCTAATGTTCTTTTTTCCTCGACGGTTTCTGAAGTAGCTGCGGATACGCCAGTTTTAGCAGCTTGTCGTTTGGCGCTTGCTGATCGACGTGTGAGTCTGAATTCTTCACAGTCTGCGAGGACGATGTTCATGAACTAAACAGTTAGTGTCGCTGATTAAGTAGATTTAGGTAATGAACTCGCATACCTTATCGAAAGCAAGCATTTGTCCAGTGAGTTGTCTTCCATCTTCCATTATGACCCTCATCCGGTAGTTGATGAGATCGGACTAGATAGTGTTAGTAACGAAAAATGAAAACGTGCTGCGTCGTGATTAATACCATTTTCGCTCGTTTTGAAGCCTAAAAGTATTTTTTCAGTTAATAACATTCTTGATGATTAAATGGTGGGTAAATACCATGTTTAATATGTGTAAGTATATATGTATGTATGATTACATGCATGCAATACACGGACAGTATCAAAGAATAAGTTGAGGGTCTCAATAAACCTTAATTGCTGTACCACGCTAATGTGACAGTTATGCTATGCGCGACAGTTGCGCAGTTGTGCATAGGTCTTAACCCTACAAATACACAAAATCTGTGACTGCTTTCTTGTCTTGCGCGAGAAGTCGGTGATTGTTTGTAGCAGTTTTGGGAGGTCTGCTCTCTGAATCTTGAACTTGTTGAACTTGTTAGTTACTACAGCAACAGCAGCAACACAGCAATGGTAAGTGATATATACTCATATAAAGCGAAATAGAATAATAGAATAAAGGCACAAGTATTAACTGAATGCAGGCCGACAAGACAACTAATCCCATGCGCGAGCTGCGTATCGAGAAGCTCACTCTCAACATTTCGGTCGGAGAGTCTGGAGACAGACTTACTCGTGCCGCTAAGGTGCTTGAGCAGCTTTCTGGTCAGACTCCTGTTTACTCCAAGGCGCGATACACTGTCAGAACCTTTGGTATCAGAAGAAACGAGAGAATCGCCGTGCACGTCACTGTCCGAGGACCCAAGGTGAGTTTTTGAGATTTAGAAAATGAATGTATAAAAACACAAAAAGAGACGGCGATTGACACAGTGGTAAACAGGCTGAGGAGATTCTTGAGCGCGGATTAAAGGTCAAGGAATACGAGCTTCGACGAAAGAACTTTTCCGCTACCGGAAACTTTGGATTCGGTATTTCTGAGCACATTGATCTCGGAATCAAGTACGATCCTTCTATTGGTGAGAGGACCCGTTGCTGCAATTCATGACCCCCCCAGAGTACAGTCTAACAGAATATACAGGTATCTACGGAATGGACTTTTACGTGTGCATGGCGCGTCCTGGCAGCCGAGTTGCCCGTCGCAAGCGCGCGAGTGCGAAGGTTGGCGCGAACCACAAGATCAAGCAGGAGGACAGCATCAACTGGTTCAAGCAGAAGTACGATGCGATTGTATTGTCAAAGTAGAGCGGACTTGTGTGTATATTGAACTGAATAAAAAGTGATTTATTGTATAGAGAGCAGAACTGTAGTTTGCGTAAGCAAGTAGTCATCCACAGATTAGCAAACGCCTTTGTAATCAGGAGCCAGGCCGGGGCGGGTTCGGCGGGACAAAGCCGGGCGGGCCGAAAAGCAGCCAACCAGGGCCGTTTGTCAGTCTCGGGCCGGGGCTCGTTTCTCTTTTCAAGCGGAACAATTTTGTCTTTGGAACAACTTCTTTCTTTCACTGCCAATTTACTAAACAAAAAAAAACAAAATAGAACAATTGCAATGCTCAGATCTGCTGTTGCCCGAGTAAGTGCGCTGCTTCTGTTGCTGCAAAGAAACCGCTGCTGACTTGCTCAGATTCCCCGCGGAGTCCGCTCTGCAACTACTGTCGCGCCCACGTCCGACATCTTCAAGCCTTTAAAGTACGGCGGAAAGTACACGGTTACCTTGATTCCTGGTAAATTAGCATCTGTTGTCTTTGTTATAGCACCTTCTCGCTCTTCTTGCTCACACAGCCCGCAGGCGATGGCATTGGCGCAGAGGTTTCTGGCTCCGTTAAGGACGTCTTCAAGGCAGACAATGTTCCCGTCGAATGGGAGCAGATAGACGTGACTGGCGTTGGCAACTCCGAGGACGGCATCCGCGAGTCTGTCCAGTCGCTCAGAAAGAACAAGGTCGGCCTCAAGGGAATCCTCTTCACGCCCGTCGAGCGCTCCGGACATGCGTCCTTCAACGTGGCCCTGCGCCAGGAGCTCGACATCTTCGCGTCCCTCGTCCTCATCAAAAACATCCCCGGTGTGCCCACGCGCCATTCCGGCATTGACATGTGTCTGATCCGTGAAAATACAGAGGGTGAGTACTCCGGCCTCGAGCACCAGTCCGTGCCCGGCGTCGTCGAGTCCCTTAAAATCATCACAAAGTACAAGTCAGAGCGCATCTCGCGCTTTGCCTTTGAGTTTGCTCTCAAGAACAACCGCCAGAAGGTCACTGTCGTGCACAAGGCAAATATCATGAAGCTCGCTGACGGCCTCTTCCGCCGTACTGTGCAGGACATGGGCGCAGAGTATCCCTCCATTACCACCAACGACATGATTGTCGACAACGCTTCCATGCAGGCTGTCTCCAACCCGCAGCAGTTTGACGTCCTCGTGCTTCCTAACCTTTACGGTTCCATTCTCTCCAACATCGGCGCCGGCCTCGTCGGCGGCCCCGGTCTCGTCCCCGGCTGCAACATTGGTCACGAAATTGCCCTCTTCGAGCCCGGCTGCAGACACGTCGGCCTCGACATCAAGGGAACCAACCAGGCCAACCCCTCCGCGCTCCTCCTCTCCTCTGCCATGATGCTGCGTCATCTTGGCCTTGAATCGCACGCCGACCGCATCTCAGGTGGTGTCTACGCCGTCCTCGCAGAGGGAAAAATCAGAACCCCGGATCTCAAGGGCACTAACACTACCTCTGAGTTCACCAAGGCTGTCCTCGACAAGATGGAGACTTTGTAGTTTGCTTTTCAATAGATCTGTTTGTACTTTTGAATCTAAAGAAAAAAAATGAATATAATGAAGCCGCCTCTTATTTTCTATTTTCTATATTTCTAGAGTTGTTTGTTCTTGTTGTTGCTGTTATTATTGTTTTGCGTGTTTTGTGCATTAGCATTACTTTCTAATTATGTTTACGATCTATCCCTTTTCTTCTTTTTTTTTTTTTTGGGTAATATGCAAAATATATTAATATACAACTTTTTCACGAAAAAAGAATCCAAACTCCGTATTTATAAAAAAGCACAGTATTAAAATCTTGGTCGTCTCTTTCTGCCAGTAAATTGACTGTCTAAAGCGACTAATCTTCCTCTCTTTCTCATAAGTTCCTTCTTGCGATTGATGTACTCCTTTGAAGTCTCGTCTTTCTTATTCTTCTTTGACACTCTTCTCGACTGCTGCTTTTCGATTTTGACTCCGTTCAGATTGATGTCGTTTGTAGTAATATTTCCCGCCGTCAAGATTAAGTAGTATTTTTTATTTTTTTTATTCTCTTCATCATCGATGATTAAACCGCCAGCGAATCCAGAATTTTTTGCCGCTTTCAAAATCTGTTCAGTCTGTAACTCATCGCGGGGGTAAAACTGACAGGCTACTTTCCCTCCTCTTCTTAAAGCTGCGTATAAAGTATCGAAAAACCTTGCAAGGCGCTTTTTAGGATCTGCTGTGTTTGTATCTGCGTTGCAGAGCCACTGAATAGCACTAATGCTAATCACAGCGTCAAACGTGCCAGCTCGAAAGGGTACTCCATTTCCCATGTCCGCAAGTAGTAAATCTCCTGGAACATCGCGATCAAGTGCAACAGCCAGCATTGACGGTGAAATATCCATACCAACCCAAACATGATCACCTTCTTGAGAGAGGATTTCTCCCGAAAGACCTGATCCGCAGCCAATATCTAGAATATGTTGATGAGGTTCAAGGGATAATAAATCAAGAGCACGAAGTGTCATTTCGGCTTGAATATGTTGGATTCGTGATGACGAAGTATATTTTTTAGATTCAATATCAGAATAAAATACTTCTGGAGGAGCTGTAGTCTCTGGCCTTGACATTTTTATTTGTATTATTTTATGTATTTATACTATGTATTATGTATTATGTTGATGTTTTGTATTGTTTGATGATAAAAGTGCAAAGAAAAGAAAATGATTTGAATTTTTTAGATTTAGAATTTTTATTAGTCGTTGGGAGTTTGTCCTTTCCTTGTTCAAACATCCTTTGATTATATTTAATACTATTACTATATTACTATTACTATTACTATATTATTCATTTCATATTTGTATTGTATATTGATATATGTGTATTGTTTTTGTGTAGCAAAAACTACGATACAATATTGCCCATAACCTCGCAAGCACTACCAGAGCTATTTTATACTATCTCATACTCACATTCAACTTTATAATATTTTTGATAAATATAAATTACAACTTCAACTGTAATATAAAGATGTCTAAACAATACGAGAATTTTCGCTTCTTAAACTATCATCACCCCATCCGACGACTCTCGCGATTTCAGCAATTCCTTCACGTATTTTTCCAATGACTACTTTCGCCATGCCTTGTCCCTTGGCATATGCCTTTGCTCTATCTCCTGCGCCTACTCCGAAATTTCCAGATGAAGAATTAGATCCTGTTGCTGAATTCGATGAATCCATTGTGCTTGGTAAAACATTATCACCTGCACTTAAACTAACAAACAACGAAAATGGAACAAACCAAACGCATAATCCGAAAAACGAAGAGACTTCAGAAAATGATGGGAATGGTACTGGTGGTTCGTAAAGTGGAGATGAACGTAATGTAGGAGGAGGAATTGAAGGACGAGAGAAATGCTGAAACCAGAAATAATGATTTAAAAGTACCAGAACTATTATATCAAAAAAAAAGAAAATTTAGTCCTCTACCTCCAACACTCTTATAAATAAATGTTAGGCAAAAACATACCACAACTGGCAATAAATGTACTACTAGAAAGTTGAATAAACGGGAACTGTTTGAGATTCTGATAATAAACCAATTGAGTGGCGATTGAAAAGATAGTGAGCCAAAAAGGGAAATGATCAAATAATAATAAAAGGACATGAATTCCAATAATTCCAAATATTAGTTTTTCTAGTAATCGTTTTGTGAATCTTGAATGTTCTTCAACTAATTCTGAAAGATAATATAAACCAGCAGCTAAATATAAACCAAGACATTAGAATTAAATGCATATTTAAATACATCATAGTCAATATATAAATTACCAATTGCTAATGTGAGAAAAACAAAACCCACAATTATGCCGATATAAGATAATAATGCTAGAAACATTATACCGAACCAACCACAATTAACAAACCAATAACTGGATTTAATCCTATTTTCAATAAATCGATAATCTTAATAAACCTCTTTTTATCAATAAATCTTTATATTCAGATTCGTGTCAACTGAAATCAAGAGTTGATCTGGTTTTTCCTCCTCTGATATATAAAGAAGACAACGACGTAATAAACGGAAGGAGGTCCCAAAGTCAAAAAATAAGACTGGGCCAAAGAGTTACATATAAAAATCCAAATACGGAAACACAATCACCACAAATTACTATAAATTGAATTAATCTATTTCATTTATTCATTACATTCTATTCTCTCTTTTTATTCTTTGATAATATTTCTTTTATGTACAATTTACATAATAAAATCACCAACAAATCAATACATACAACCACAAACCCCTTACCAAAACGTCAGCAACGATGTCCTTTTTTCGTGAAATTATCTTGAAAGTATCAAGTATCAATATCTTGAAATATCGCGGAATATTATAAAAAAACAACAACAATAAGTTGACGTCAAGGAAAAGGAGTTCACATATTTGATTACAAAACTCACAGTCATAAAAGAAATATACAGAATGACTATTCGATTTGAAGGAATGGTAGTTCGGGGGAATTCATTGGTTAAAGTACGTTTATTCACCTCTTTTCAGAAAATTCAATCTATCATAAAATACTGCAACAAATAGATATATATATATATATATATACATATGTATGCTAACTACGAGGAAACCCGAATAGTTTATGTTATTTCACAAATTTCCTGGTCTGGGTAAAAATAACGCCGATAGAATTTGTGCAAAGCTTCAATTCTATCCAAGAATGAGGGTTCATCAACTTCAAGAACCTGATTTTCTAAGTATTTCAAAAGAGCTTGAAGCTTATGTTACTGGAAAAGCCTTGCATAATCAAGTTGTTAAAAATATTGCAAAAAAGAGAATGATCGGTACTTATGCTGGAAGACGTCATGCTCTTGGGTACGTTTTACGTTTTTACCGCGTTTTGTTTCCCTGTTCTTTCGCTTTAATCTTTATATTATCATATCAATGAGATCTAATTGTTGGTTATTTTCTTATTTTATAGATATCCTGTTAGAGGACAACGAACAAAGAACAATGGTATGACAGCAAAACGACTCAACAGAGGATTTTGGAATCATAAATTTTCAACAATGAGAGTTATTCATAATCCAATTTCCGTTAATAATATAATCACGTATGAAATCCCCTTATTATATTTCGTTTTGTTTTGTTTTCTTGTCTTGTTTTTCTCTCTTTCTTTTTGTCTGAAAGACGGCTGTTAACTGAATTGTTTAGGTCGTTGTCTATTAGAGCTGAATTCTTGATTCAGAAATATAAATTCTGGTAAAATTTAATGTAATCAAGAAAGGAAGGAATAAACAAAGTGTACATAAACCATTTGTAATGATTATGATTATATCATAAATTCATTTACTCTCTATGATAAAATTTCAAATACATATATACGCATAAGTATATATATATATAGAATATATACTAAATTAACAACAAATCAAAGACATTCTAAACAAACGCCCAATTCACAATTCCCAATTCATGTGCACACAAATACACAAGATACATAAAACCCCACTAAAACAACACAAGCAAATCGCAATAACAAAAAAAACAAAACAACGCCAAATGCCAAATGTTATAATATAAGCAAGATGTAAATATTCAAGAAGAAATTGGATTTGACATCTGTCCAGTTGTAGCTGTGGTTGTCGTATTCGTAGTCGGAGAATCTGCTGCTAAAACTACTGACGAAGAAGATTGTGATTTCGTATATATTCCAATTAAGCAACGACTTTCTCTTCGTAACAGTATTCTCCTATCATTTCACTGATTAACACATATCCCCACTTTTTTCAATCAAAAAAAGAAAGAAAAAAAAAAGATAAGAGACTTACATATTTCGAAATTGAATAACACCATTTCCTTCATTATCCAGTATTCTCTTTTCATTGCTATTACTATTACCACGTTCATTCTTTAACGCTAAAAAAATATTCAACGCATCATCTTTTCTCGCTATTCCTCGAACTGTTAAAAAAACCAGATTTTAGTAAAAAATATCTCATTTCAACAAGTTCATCTCTTCTTACTTATCCAAATAAACAAGAAAAGAAAAGAAAAGAGAAGAGAGGAATAAAACACAGAGGGCCAGGAGGGGGAATATCATACCATCTAAACACATTCCAGTTTCATTATCAATTAAAATAAATCCATTCGCAGATGTTTTCATCGAACTTGACCTAAAAACAAGGACAACGTAGTTAGTTATCTATCAACATCTTCAATAGAAAATCTACCACGTCCCCCTCCATCTCCATTATTTTTCACCAACTTAAACACCACCACAATTTAAGCAATACCAAACCAAACCAAACCAAAATAAAATAAAAAAAACAAAAAGAAAAGAAAACAAAAGAAAGGAAAAAGGGGAAAACTAACAATTTATCAAACCAATGATACGACCCACTAGCATAATCCATATCTTCTTCTTCCTCTTCTTCTTCCTCTTCCTCTTCTTCTTCTTTCCACTATTTTTCTATATATCTAGAAATACCTATCTATACAGATATTCATATAATATATATATATATATATGTATATATAAGTATAAATATAAATATCTCTCAAATCCAACTAGAAAAAGGAAAATATCAAACGAAAGCTTCCTCACGTAACTCTCCTAAACTGATATATATATATATATATATATAAACCGAAAACCAAATATTCCAATCAATATCACAATTGTATATATAAATAATCCGTAAAATCTGTTTCAAATTATTTATACAACAAAAGCAAAAAAAAGGAAAAAGAAAAAAAGGAATGATGATTAGAACACAATAAATAAAATACAAGGAATCAATTTCAATTATTCAAATCAAAATACACACATTTATTTATCGTACGCAAATTGTGACGTCATTTTAAAATATCATATCACAAACCTAACCCTAGATAAGATATACTATGCGCGTGTACAGCTGCTACTGCAAATTTTCTTCCTAACTTGTGTAAATAGTGTAGGATGGATAATAAGATATAGATAACAAAATATAATAATTGAATCACTGAAAAGAACTAGTATAACAAATAAAACATATGAACAAAAATACAATAATGGAAAATAGCGTGTATAGCAATTTATAAATTCTTTGTTTTTCTTTCTTTTCCTTTCTCGTCAGTAACAACTGTACTGTATATTAACTCTCTTTTTTTCTTCTTTTCTTTTTCACCTGCATACACAAAGTATTCATATACACATATATATGTATAAACAAATTTTCAAAAGCTTCACGTAAGAACAAAAACCACAGATCCTACTTTCTCTCATCATCGCCAAAAAAAAAAAAAAAACAAGAGAAGAAATTTACATTCCAGTCATTCCTTGAGTAAGCATTAATCTTCCTCCACCAAGGATAGGTCCCATAATTGGTGCTGTATCATTACCTGCTTGAGTTTCTTTCTTCTTTTGTTCTTCCATGAATGTTTCCAACTGCTTGATCTTTATTTCCTGTTCTCTTCGTTTGTTGATAGCGTAAGGCTGATAAAAACTTGTTAGTCTATGTATATAATATAAGTATTTCTTCTAATAAATAAGCACGTACCATGGTGTAATCGCTCAAAGTGTGTCTCCAAGACAATTCAGAGATAACATCTTCACGAATGAGTTCATAGCAAGTATACAGCATAGCTGTATAACACTCCTTATTACCAACATCGACAAAGTATCTCAAAAGTTGCTCTGCGACCTCTGTCTTTCCACTAACTGCAGAAGTATCAATCGCATCCTTGAACAACTTATCAGACTTCGACAATTCAATGGATTGCGCCCATCTCTTATTATTGCGATAAATTCTAGCCGCAATTTGGCGGAAGAAAATAAGATCGTCGGATTCAAGACGCTTGGCAAGATCCAGTGGATCAAAATTATCAAAATTATCAACTGAATCACGAAGAGATTTATAATCTTCTTCTTCAATCAATAGCTCATGATAAGCTTTATTAACCGCCGCATTATTCTGATCTTGAACTGCAACTAAAAATGGCTTGATAAGTGGAATATTATCAGACTTTTCAAACATTCGAACAACTCTAGTAACATCAATTCTAGGCGTCAAAGCAGTGAGTAAATCAGTCAATAATTGCGGTTGCTCTGCAAGGTAGAAATTGAGGCCACGGTAGTAAATCTCCAAATTAGCGACCTTGACAATAATCTCCTTGAATGCAGAGTGTTCAAATGCATCAGCTGCATGCTCCATAATCGCAAGCGCAGCATTATCCCATTCATCATAATGACAATACAAAAAGACAAGTTCAGGCCAAAGATGAGCGTCTTCACATGCGCGGATAGCCTTGGGAATATTGATTCTTGACCAAAACAATTTCAAGTGCTCCATCATCTTCTCGGGATGATACTTAGAGTAAAGAATCGAAAGCTCAGTAAACATGCCCATATGAGCACGCTCAAGTCCGAGGCCTTGCTCTAGTAAAGCAATTAATTCATCAAAGTATCCATTCTTTTCATAAGTATTAACCAGACTAAGAAGCTCTTCAGCATGCACAATCAAATTAAGGCCGCAAATCTGTGCAAGTCTAAACTCCTTCTTATCAATACAAGCTTCATTAACTTGCTTCCAAACTTTAATACTGCCAGCCTTGCGTGCAGAATCAACAGCAGATTGATAATCTCCAATATAAACAAGTGTAGATGCCAACTTTGCCCAGTTTGAAATCGAGCGATACAAAATCTTTGCAGCTTCATAGTTCTTCTCTTCAAACAATTTATCTCCAACCATCTCAACATCAGCAACATTGGCACCAGCCAGAAGTTCTTCAAATTCAGGAAACTTTCCAATTCTAGCATACGACAATAAAAGCTGGCTGTCAACAGCTGGCTCGCGAATAGTCTTCCGCGCAAGGTTAAGAAATTTAATAAGCTCTTCATCCTTTCCTGCATGGGAAGCAATCTCGATAACTTCAAGATAATTGCTGGGATCATTAGCACGAATATACGAGTCAATAGCATCGTTTATACGAAGACCGTTAAGCTGAGCCTTTCCAAGTAAACTCCAAACTTCGGGTGTATCAATCTTTTCAGCATATGTCTCAGCACGATCAAGTGACATAATATGATCAACCAAAACACCAAGAGCCTCGGTATGACTCTTCTGCTTCTCGAAAATCTTAAACGCTTCTTCGTATAAACCGTTATCAATAGCAATTTGGGCAATATCTGCAGCATCATAGCTATCCAACCGATGAATGTAATCCATAACCTTAGCCTTATCAGCTTTGATCGCAGTCAAAATAAGCAAGTTTTGCAAGTTGGTATTGTCATTAAACGGCGAAGGCTCAATAATGATCTTCTCAAGGAGCTCAATTAATTCAATTGGCAAATCAGCAGACATAAAAGCTTTGACAGCAACCGAAACATCATCAGGAGAACTAGACTCAGGAACAGCAGTAGCAACAACCTGATCAATCAACTGTCGACGATGAATATTATGCTCGTTTAAAACGAGAGACCACAGTTGCTCATCAGCACGAGCAACAAGATATCTAGCTTGATGCTTAAACATCGAGTTTTCATTCGTAATTTGAACAAGCTCAACGTCGTTTTGACCCTTCTCGTAAGCAATAAAAGCAAGGTAAGGATCACGCTTCTCGCAATACTTTCCAACAATAAGAGAATCATAAAGACTATTCTCACGCAAAAACTTCTCAGGATTATTGTTGCTATCAATGTAAATCTTAGCAAGTGCGTTATAAAGCGCAGGATCCTGGGATCCAGTGGCCATTGTAGCTTCCAAAAATGGCAAAATAAGCTTCAATCTATTACGCTTCTCAACTTCAGCAACAAGTTCATCCAGAGGAACTAATCCGATAACAGATTGCAAGAGAGTTTTGATGATTGACTCTTCGCAATCAACATCAATCAAACCACCAACAACGGCAGGTGTGCGAGTAGGGTTGACTTTTTGAACATAAGTCTCAATGAATTGGAATTGCTGGTTCTGATACAAGAACAAGACAAGATCGTGAATATAATTGAATCTATCACAGACGATAATCAAAGGTAATTGATCAGCAAGCTTAGCTTCCTTTAGGAAATTCTTGACTTTCTCAGCATTGTAAACATTGTTATCGCGGCAGATTCTCTCAACTTCACTAAATTGTCCAATTTGACAAGCAGATCGAATATACTTGAGTACGACATCGGGATCCTGGGTAAGGTTGACGGTGCTCTGAAGATAATAGTACAATCCTTCAAAAGACTTAAATTCCTCAAACAACGAAATGATACGTTGAGGTCCAAGTAAGTCAGAATACTTGATTGCAATCTGAATAACAACTTGAAGATTCTGTCTAATATTGCGAGCTAACATTTCATGCAGACATTCAAGCGACTGCTCGACGCTGAGCTTGTTTCCAAAGTATTGAACAAGCCATTCAGGGTTGAGTACATTAGTATAAACAATGACGCGCTTAATATCATTGATATCCTCATAATGCTCAAGAGCACGCTGGAAAAGACCGGCCTTTTCGCAAAGCTCGGCAATACGATGCTTATCGTAGTAACTAAACATATCATTACCCAAAATTGCATCAGCAACTTGAGGAGCGCTCATCAAGTTCATCTCCAACAGTCTAGTCTGAAGAGCTCCTTGTTCAGGAACGTTCTCCTTAAGAGCATCCAACAAGAATGCAGTAGCCTGCTGAATCATATTCTGGGATAAAAAGATATCAACTACCTTATTAATGTCAACAAGAGCTCCACCTTCCTGGTTAGCAAGCTGTGCAGCAAATTCGGATCCCTTCTCAGGGTTTATACGAACAAGATTCTGCAGTAAAACAGAAAAGTCGGGAGTATATCCGACCTTGGAGCAATAAGGCAAAATCTTCTCAAACTGTCCAGTCTCGGCAAAGCAAGCAACAACCTTAGCAGGAGCGTTACCCCGGAGGTAAACACTAAGAGCAAGCGTGGGATCATGCCCGTGGACAATGTCTCCAAGTTCCTCAGAGCATTCCAATTTGTTTTCTTTCAGCCATTTCTCAAGTAAAGGGGTCTTATTTGACGACAAAACTGGACGAGCCAACTCAATCGATTCATGCCGATTGAGAGTGCCCTTATCTAACAAAGTACCAAAGTACTGCAAAATAGGCGAAGGCTGGCCAGGAACGGCAGGGAGGTGCTTAAATTGCTCAATTGTTTGGGGAGTACGCAAGATACCACGAGGTGAAGTAGCCGCAACACGAGCAGCATCGCCATATTGACCAGCAGCGATAAGCTGAGAGAACTGCTGCGAATACAAATCATCGGCACCGGGAAGTCCAGCGCGAGAAGCTAGAGTGATAGCGACGCCTGGGTTCTGAAGAGTTTTCAGAATATAGGGAATAACAGTGTTCTCATCGACAGCAACAGACAATACTTGTCCCTTTCTGTTAATTGCCATGATTCCAGAAGTGGCAGTATGAACGGTTGATGTGAAAACCATCGCGTTACATATTCTGTTCATGAAAATGCAAGTACCGCTTTCTGAATCATACAAGTGAATGAATCCATGCTTGGTGAGCATGTACAAAACACCAAATTTCTCAGAAGCTTGTAAAGCGACTGGGAAATCAGATGCAGCATCAGCAGGAAGGTAAATATCGACAGCCTTCTTTGCGTATTTGGGACCAGTAGTCTGCGGGTCAATCTCGATAATGTGGAGCTTGGCACCACTTGCTGAACGGGTGGCGAATGAAAATAACTTGGAGTCGGTGGTCGCACCATCTAAGCGCAGACGGGAAAAAGCGGCGGCATGGCCTTCAATGGGTTGAGATTGCTTACGGTCCATTGAGTAGAGTTGCATATGACCAACAACTCGGCCTTGCTCAGAAGCGATTCCGACCAAGACACTCCATTTTCCATCATGGTCAACATGATAGTTGATCAGTTGCGAGGACTGCGCAAAAAAAAAAGGTTAGTATTGGCTTAATTGAGAAACTTACTTAAAGCACTTACAGCGAGGGAAACGTGACGGTCGGTGATCTTAACGGGTGCAGTCTGAGCAGCATCAAAGATATCCCAGTGGAAAATGGTAGTTTCGGTAACTAGAACAATGAATTTTTCATCAAACCATTTCCAGTAAACTACATCCTCATCCATGACATGCGACTTCAACTTTTGCTTAAGATCCAAGTTGAAGATCTGCAAAGTACGACCTTGAGCACGTAAAGCAAGAACATTTTGACTCGGATTCATAATAGCCGAGTCGGCTGAGATATTGCGTCGGACAATGCTGTTGCCATTATGAAGGTCGATTATGACAACCTGAGCTCCGCTTTCAGTGGTTTCACGGACGCTATATAGATCAAAATTAGTTTACCAGTAATCCAACGCACAAGAACAAGTATATCCACAGTGCAGATGAACAGGCAAAAAAAAAGATAAATAAATGGAAAGCATACCAAATGTAGTGATCACTTTCGAGGGTGCAAGAATTAAAACCAATTGCTTCCACAGGGATACCAATTGCCGTCAGATTCAAGTGCTCTTGAAATTGAATGGGTAAAGCAGCTTCCGCCATATTTGAAAACAGTATACTTTCTTTTTATAAAAGAAAGCAAAAAAGGGAAGCAATCAAAAGAAACGGAAAGGAATTAGAGATGCCGAAAGAGAGTTCTTGATTACAATCGGAACAAGAATACGCGACAGCTCAGATCGATCCAGAATCAACACACACAAATCTAATCGATCTATCAGAACACAGACTATGAAAGCAGTCAGCTAAAAGCTCCATCTTGTAAGCCAGAGGTAAAGACGGCAATAAATTGATTGGATACGTGAGGAGATTCAAACAGTTTACTGATGTCTTCCGAAGAGGTGTGTGTAAGCCGAGGACAACGTATCCTAACTTCCGGAACGTTCACCGCAGCGAATTCAAGCGCATCTTCCTCACACCAATCTTTTTATAATAGCAAATACAATTCACAAGAGTAATCTTACCGAGATAATGCCCTCCGATTGCGTATGATTCGGTGGTGGGCCTGATTGGATTGGAAGAGATAGATACACAGTTGGTGGAGCGCGGGAGGCATCAAGTTTCTCGGACAGCCAAACCTGCTGCGCTATTGTGAGCTGTGAGCGTATCACATGACAATGATTACCATAGGGTTTTCCATAGGGTTTTTTGTGCACACTGAACATTCGAACCTTCACTAGCGTAGTTTTTTTTGGAATAAGTAATACAAGATGTATTAAACGCATTTATATGCCATCGGTATTTTAACATCAAGGATTTTGGCCGAATGACAGGCATGATGACGAAAAAATTGCGGACAACGACGTGAACTTCGCTAGCAAAGAGAACCTTCACAAGCGCCTTCTCCCATTTAAATTGTCCCATTGGAAAGAAGGATCGGGTAATGAGGTAATGAGACAATAAATTTAATATATTTAATTAACTATAAAAGTCTACAAAAATGTGAGAGACCTTGAGTTGAGGTGGTAAACATTGACTGGACATCGATTGGACTATGGCAACTTCCAGGTCAACCGCTTGGGAATGAAGGCACTTCTCCAGATCAAGATACCTTCTGAGTATTGCTAATTTACCAATAAATTCGCAGCCGGAAATAACTTTCTACACTATTTTCTCACTAAAGAGAGTTGCGGTTGGCTTCGCTACGCTGTCGAGCGTATAGACTAGACATACATAAATATATATTAACTCATTGTCTGCCAATCCGGGAGATTTTAAATATTGATCAATGTTTTTACAGGAAAGGCTGCAAGTCACCGGACTTGGTGTTTCTTTTATCGTGCTGTATGGTAGAGGGCCAATCTGTATATAGTGGTGCAGTAAATAGGGGGAATTTCTTTTGCTCGTCTGCCAGCTGGAGCGAAGGCTGTAGTCTGAACTCAGCGTATCCCTGGCTATATGATCACTTACACGTCGCCGCAATAAGTGCGCGGTGGCCGATCCGCATTACGTTTCTTGGCTGGCCACTATACGAAAGTCTGGCAGAAAAATAGATAAATAAATATGGAGATATCGTAATCACAGTCAGAGAATGAGGTTGTTTTAACGACGAAAACTGGCGAAATAGCCGGAACCGCCGAGATTCAGAGTGAATTTCGCGCCCCGAACTGCGATATTTAGCCTCGCATAGATTCCATAGATACACCACAGAGCCTGACTGTATAAACAAACACGGAATGAAGCAGGCAGGCAACAAAACAACACCGGGCAGGATGTATGTTGCAGGTGTTGACTGCGAGATTAAGCGTCGCTCGTATTGGCATCGAACAGACCTCCGGCCGACGGATTGGAAATATGTAAATGCTGGTTCCGAGATGCTATGCGGCAATGACGGCGCTGTCCTCGCCCGACGCAAATATGCGCTGCTGCTGCTGCTGCTGCTGCGCATAGTAGCCAGCCTTCACAGCCATAAATATGTAGTGCGTTTGTTGTTATGTTCCTGTGCTCGGGGCAGGCTACCACTGCCGTCAGTGGCCAACAGAATTCAATGCGCGCAGCGAAAGGCCCGCGCAAGTCTTCGAAGGCAGGTAACCGGAAGCAGATGCATGCAGGCTTAGCCTTTACACTCGCAACAGCCGGAAAAAGAACTCGCAGATCTTCAGCTAACATAGAGCCATTGCAATCCGCGAGCATAGGAAGAGACAAAGGCAAGACGAGCCATGCTACAGACGCATGTCTTCCGGTAACCGCGGTACCACCCGGCCTCCTGCCGACTGACGAGCGCGACCGGCCTTGCACCCAACGCGCACATCTGATAGACACACCAAACTTCTACAGCCAGCTGGCTCTGCTACAAAGGGGTCCGAAGGGATGAAAGGGGGTGGGGGAAGGGGGCTGGATCCTAAGGGGGGACCGGCGATAACGGCCGATACTGGAAGCAAGCCAGGCGCCAGAAACTTTCTTCACGCATGCCGTTGATCGGCATTGAGCGTCTTTAATTGACTTAGATTACAAACTGGAAAAGCAATTTTTTACAGTAAAACACCTACTGCATGTATTAGAAGAACAATTTTTTTGCAACTATAAGTACAGTTTACAATCAGAAAAATAAAAATAGTAATAAATCTTCACAAAGCCCGTTAAGCATATTAAATATTTAACAAATTAGAAGTCCAAAAAAGAGGCAATAGCCTCAGGCTACGGCTCAAAGAAGAGTCTCTCGCCAAAAGAAAAGCGAAAATTATTAAAAGATGCAAAAAACTCCCAACCATCGTCCCAAACACCTCTCTGTAGTGTACTGTAACTCTATGCCCTATATAACGAAAGAGCCGCTATCGCCGATGTCATATTCAATCCAAGTCATGCCATGATCAAGGATACGTCTATTCACCAGCCATCTAAGGACGGCGAGAAGAAGTAGCAATCTTCATAGCAGGAAATCGAGCGATGGACGGTTCTTTATAATTGTGATGAAAAGAAAACGAAAATCACACTAGCACATCACCGAAGTGATACGCTTACAGAACGAGAGCAATACCACCGGCAACGACGGCACCGAGGATACCGGCACCAACGATGTTCTGGGAACCAGCGCCAGTGGACTCAGTAGCAGAGGGAGTGGCAGAAGTAGGAACGGAAGTGTTGGTGGGAAGAGTGCCGTTGCCAGTGCCAGTGCCAGTGGAGTTGGTGCTAAAAAAAACAGGTTAGCTGGAGTAGCATAGTTGAACAGCAGATAAGACTTACGCAGAGACGCCAGCGGCGACGGCAAGAGCGGCGATGATAAGCTTGAACTGCATTGTGAAATAAAGGAAAAGTGGTAGTTTTGTTGTAGATGTAAGTGACTAGGTGTGTGTGAGAGGAGTAGTGTGAGGAAAGAGAAGAGAAGAGTAGAGTCGGGCGACAGGCAAATATATAGCAGGCGGAACAGCGTGGAACCGGCGGATTCGTACGGGCGGAGCAAGCTGCGGTATAAGGTACGATTTCAGTGGCGTGTGGTGCCGCGAGATTGACCGTACCAGGTACCATTCTGCAGATATTTTTAGCAGCGACGGTAGACGCGCGGCCTAGCGCATAAAACCCTTACCCTCACCGGGTGGCAAACCCATCACCCGGGTCACCCGTCGCAACAACAAGATACCTATTTGGGATAGATTAACGGATTCTATTGTCGACCGCGCAGAAGTCCGCGAGGTGCGTGCGTTGCGTGAGCTGCGCGAGTTACGGTCCACAGAAATTGCAGATGATAGAAGATGTTGGGTCGGTTGGTCGCGTGCGTTGCGCTTGCGATATTTGCAGTCGGCGCAGTTAGCAGCTGGCACAGCCGGCAGCCAGAAAAATTTGGTGCAAGTGAAGAAAATGCAGTATACGCTACTGTTGACGCTGGTTTTCTGCGGTAGCGGCTCAGTTCTACTGCAATATAGGGCTGCACTTTATTATTCGATTCAGACCCTGGGACAAATTGGAACAGTCGCAGTTTAGCAGCACCGCGTTCTCTGCAGCTAGCTGTGCTCTTCTCTGCCGTCCGTGCAGGCCGATAGCGCTGCGCCATTTCGCCGGCTCGCGTGACCGCAGCTTAGGCACGGCCACACCTTAGGAAGACGCCCATAGGTGCCATGTATGTTCTGTATGCGAGAGGGTGCAATCAAAGAACATCTGGAGATGACTGCATAGGGCTCACGGTGAAGAAAGTGCGCCAGGGTCGCAGAGTAGAAGCAGGCTTGGTATCGCGGCCGCTGGTGCTGGATTGAAGCTTAAGCGCGGCCGTAGCTAAAGCCACGCGCCTCCACAACCTTTTTTTCTCTCCTTGTCATCCCTTTGCCAGAGCAGACAGAAGGAAGATAAATTACATAGGCGACTGGCCTGGCACAGGGAGTGCTAATGACATAGCGCATACTTACCAGATAATAGCTGCTTGCCAGCTACAGTATTTCCCTTGCCTTTGTGCCCTTTGCAGTAGATGTGCCTGATCCGGTCGATGATCAGTTGGCCACCAGGAAGGCTTCTCTCGACCTCTGATTTATCCGCAGCAACGTCTGCTTTGCCTGGCTTCCAAGAGGACGGCGCGACACCTCCTCGCTGCTATCATGCCCATCTATCAGCTACTTTTGCAACGTAATACACGCCGCCGTCGCCACCTCATACCTTTGTGAGCGAAGCCCGCTACAAGCGAAGGGGGATGGCAGGCCATTGCCGCCGCAAGATAGAAAAAATTGCAAGCAATTCACTAACCGCAATAGGAAGAGAGATTAAGAAACAGGTAACACGAGGTTTTTCTGCCTCCGTTGCCGCTCTTTAGTCCCAAGATCCTGTCCTGTCCTGTCTATGTCGGCGGCGGCGGCCGGGCCCCGTAGTTACCATAGCAACGCAACTCTCGTGCAGATCAATCCTCGCATGCTGCCACCCCAGCCGAAATTTTTGCGTGACAAATGGTCCAGCAGCAGCATTTAACTGTATAGAAAGAAGGGAGTGTTTTGGCGCCTGCTGTATGTGTAGCAGCTGTGTCCTGCCACTGTGCTATGTACGTCACTTCGTCGACTGCTTCATGCGCCTGCTTGACGTCACCGACAACCACTCGTCGTCACATCTACGCAAGGAAAACCTGGTTGGCGCCTTCTTCGTTGCTGCTCGTCCGGAACTTCTGCGAGTTGACGCCACCAGAGTGTAAAGACTCGCGTTAGGGCGTTCGCTTGTGTTGCGACGACGCCTTACCGCTCGCGACGAGAATTTGCCTTGCCTTACGATACTTGCGTAGTGGACGAGCACGCGCCGTTCTGCTACAACTGCTGGGTGCCAACATCGTCCCCTGTCGGGTATATTGTTCCACTCTTCTGTCTACAGTTTGCTCACTGCTTGACGGTCTAAAAGCATTGCTGAGCGAAACCATCAAATCACTCGCTGGAGGCGGCCGCTCCTCGCCTCGCCCAAGCTACAGTTTCATCCGTTCATACTGATACTCTATTCAACTAATTTCCAAGCATGTCACGATCTTGAATATCTGACTTTACTATTTTATTGTAATACCCCCGTTATTATACGCACAAGTATCACTTAGTGCATTCTAAAGAACTCCACACATCTACTCGCGCCTTCGTAATGCGATCTGACAATTTTAACAGCGCACCGCACACATCCCATAACTCTACTGATCACTCCCTCTTGAATAGCAATAAGTATCAGCATCAAGTCATAAAACATGAAGTCTATCTTGAAACTCGAAGAGAGAGCATAGATAGTAATATGAAGGGTATTGCGCAAATATTCTGTGAGTCTCCTATAGCCCACCCAAGGGGCTCTTCCAAAGGGGCATCTGGGTGAAACCGCTATGACTCCGTAAATGCATCAGCGGTAGATGGAGCACGCACTACCCGGAGGATCTTTGGCGATATCGGTACTAACCCTATCATGAATATGTGGAAGAGTACAGAAGTATTAGCAGCGGCGATCAATGAAGAGTACTATTAAACGTAGATTCGTGTATTGCAATATCTCAGCATCTAAGTAGCAGCCTGTACTTCAGGAACAAACTGAGTCTGATTAAAGATAGTATTAATTTAATTTCTTCAGATTTTTTGCTTAACACCGCCACCACCAAGGAACTCATCCCTGCTGAATCAGCAATACCAGTAATTCTTCTCAGCGTATCCAGATTAATCTAGAAACGCGCCTATTGCAAGATTACCAGTACTCTAATTCTGACATCGTCCAGCGACTAAAGCAGTGCCAACTGAAGTCTTCGTGCTTCAGAATGACGAATAAGTGACGAATGAGTAACGAATAAGAAAAGTCGGAACTAATGGGATCAGCGTTGATTCTCCCGACTGTCACTTGGATTGTCGGCTCGAGCGCATGAACTTTTTTTCATGTTCTTTTTTTTATTCTTAGTAAATAGCCGGCCGAAAACTGAGGGTTTCTGTCAATCGTCGTGTAATAAATTTCATACGCGGGCGCCACTAGAAAACGTTTGCAGGCGATAAGCAGAATTTTTTTCCTGTCCGCTTGGCTGCATTAGACAAGCCTGATTGTGCAAGTGGCGGTAGTCTCTGCCTCAGTAGCTTGAAGGCTGCCGCAAGATTTACGGGTGTTACAGAACATCGCAGTGAAAACACCGCGGAGGCGTGCTCCAGTGTGATGTTGCTCCGCCTCTTCGTTGTTGCGCAAGGTCAAGTCAGTGTATTCGCTTCTCCTCAGCCACTCCAACGAAGATCTGGATGGCATACAACGGGTCCACAAGACTGAAAATGCTAAATTCCTTCAATTTTGGCAAAGCCAATATTGCGCTTACCCAGGACGCGGCCGCTGTAAAAGGCATCTACGTAGCAATACCAATGTCTATTATCCATATAGCAGTTGGCTAATATAGCGGAAAACAACTGTGCCCCAACTCATTAAACCGGCCAGCTTTTCTCCCACCAGGCGATAAAGCACGACCTTCTTTGCTCAAGGCTGCCAAAATCTGTTTCCAACTGTCAAGCAGCTGCTCATCTCGAGCATGTTCACAGTCGCCTTTCCATTATATGATGACGCCCCTACTTTAGATGATACTAAAAAGAGGCATTTTAGGATTTCACCCTGCGCATGTTGAGTTATTTCCTCTCTATATTCCTTTCTGCCTCCGTTTTGCTCCTTGCTTTTTTGATCAGTTGACTATAAGAAATATTTTGCTTTAAGCTTCTTGAGGTACCGATTTAGACATATGCTCCTCCAAACGGCTCATACTTTCGAGACGTTGGTTATTATTAATAAACTCATTTTGCTTTTTCATGCTTAACTTTGGGGTTGTCTGTTTGCAAACTTACTTTTTGAACTTGTTTATAAATATTAAGAGTGATACAAGTTGGAAAAAACTGGTGAAGTTGGTATTGAATCCGCAATATCCGCAAAGATGCACGCAATTATGTCAATATTAATGAAAATTATTAATTATAATCTTTCTTGCGGCTGGTTTGTTCGACGATATCACTTGTTCGCGTATTCGCTCAATAAAACTCTCAAGTTTAAAGTTTAAACATATTTAAAAACAAAAAAAAATTCGAACAAGTTAATCTGGTGATTGGGATTAGTATGTTTAGTATTATAGGGAGCAACTGAATCATAGCTCGTTCGTAGCAGCAAACGGCAGAACACAAAATGGAAATATGTAGCCTATTCATCTATGAATCCTTGTTATTATTTTAGTTCAAACCCGCTGGTCATTAGTACTGATCGAAGTAACTCCTTCTAACCCCTTGTCCTATCTAAGCCTCTCGGGTGAACCGACACAATCAATTTACAATTATAACTCATTCCTGAAGTCAAAGCCTCTTTATTCAAATTCTCTATTCATTTGGCTGCAAAGCTTAGTGCTGCTGGTACTGCCGCTGCTGCTTAAATTAGGACTGCGCTTCAAATTTTATATAATTAGATCACGAAAAAAATTTCAAGCCGCTTGTAAAAGACTGTTTTCTAATTGTGGTCAGAAACATACTTTTGTCACGAGAGGAGTAATTATACGAGTGATTATATGCTATATATAATACAATGCAAGAGTAACATTTCTAAATTTAGTTATCACTCACCATTCTCTTAGAAATAAGCAAACATCAAAAAGCCTCTTCAACAACTTCAAAGCTTTCCATCCTATAAAGATATCTAGTAGAAGATAATTTGCCTTTGAGAATTTTCAATGTCACAATCATCGGTTTGTACTCTTGTTCAATATTATCACAGTATTTTCGAAAATTCATTTTCATTTTTTCTATCTCTTCTTTCGAACTGTAGTCGTAATTGTTAGTATTTTTCGTTCGCGGCAAGAGAAAGGGGATATTGGTAACTCACCGATCGGGATTTGCTTGAAGAAGTTGTCTAGCTTGTTCATGGCTTGCGAATATCAAAACTTTATTGTCATCATCATCGCCAATTTCCATGCTTAGATGAAAGAAATATCCATCTCTAAACCCAAATTATCAGACACAAAGGACCGTGTTTATCAGAAAAGAAAAGAAAAGCTTACATGTCTCGTCGAATAACATCTTTCCAATCTCGATTTTGCAAACTTTCGATTATACACCGTACTTTATACGTAATTCCTAATTCACCAATTTCCAGTAATTCCTTTATTGAGATTGATCCATCATCTAAATTCCGTTAATATTGAAGCCCCATATATGATATTTATTGAGAAGCAACTTACTACTGCTTGTTGCTGAATCCTCAGGTTTGATGCGTTGACCCGGCGTAGGCGAGCTAGGAATGTCTGAATGCTCGTTATTTGCAGAAACCTGAGATGCAGGCCAACCTGGAGTATCTTCATGTCCACTAAGTTTAGTTCTTTTCAGAGAAGTCTGCGATACAATAGGGGATGGCGCAGAATGTCCTCCTCCGTAACTCTCTCGTTTTCTTGCAGGTTGAGGTATTGATACTGAAGATGCAAGCCTAGCGGGTGCTTCAAGGTGAGCACGAGGTAGACCAGGCAATGGAGCTTGGGCATTTGCGAAATTACTCAAAGGCCTGTTTTCATTTGTCGTTCCACTCTCCGAATTAATTTGGTATTGTCTTGAGCGTAACAACTGTACAGAGGGATCCGATTCTGGTAATACTACAAACCGGAAATTATCCGGCGTAGATCCAGATATATCACCCTTAGAAGTAGGAATGATTTTTACATCATGCAAAATAAGAAAAGATCCGACAGGGACTTTAATAATTCGTTCAAGGTTGTTAGGTCCAATTTGTACAGTCATGCAATACCGACCTTCAGGAACCCCTTGATTTTTTGTTATTGGAAATCTAGGATTTTCAGAAAAATCAGTGACAACTATTCCAGAAAAGTATTGAGTTGTGAAGTCTTTTACTTTCATGCAAAGTATTGACACCTTTCGGCTAAAATCTGGTTTTAGCTTTCTCATATATACAAGCTGTGGTAATGGCTTTGAAGCAGCTTCGCTATATCCTGATGCCTTAGGTCTTGGAATATCTCGATAAGCGGTCGCAGGAGGATTTGGAATAGTTTGAGAATTTGCTGGTCTATGCTTTAATTTGGAGCCTTTCAGTGCTTCATAGATATCACTAAATGCGCTGTACATTTCTCCTCTTTGAGCTGTTTGCATACTTGTATGGTACGCTTTTAGTGATTTTGCAACAAGGCGGAAGGTTTGAAGAACTGCATGATCATTTGTTATTGCTACCGATGGAACCACTATTGGCATTTCTCTAGGCATACTATGACAATTTAAAAACATAATGTACCCGTCGTGACTTCTTCTTAGTCCTTGGATATCATAGCCAGTGTTATTCTTGTTTGGTTTATCTTGAAGCTATAAGCTCATTAATACAAGAACAGCCCAATATCATTTGATTGATTACTTACCAGACCATGAAATATAGCAATCATCATTCCAGGAATTATTCTTCTTCTCGTCTCTGCAGGGAGAAATTCAGGTCTACAAAAGACATTGCACTGTACATTGTACCCCGGATGATGAACAACCGATGGATCAGACAGTACCAAATTTAACTGCGCGTCAACTAGATGCATTAAGACCAAGTCAGAGATCACGTCCTTAAAGAGACTGTCGAGTTTATGACAAACGAATGATTACCTCGAAGTTGTGTGATTGTAACTTTCTCGATCCTGCCCGCAATTATAAATTTCCTACCTGCCTTCTTGGACTCAATCGCATAAGCCAATGTAAGATCTTTAAATTCTGGACAATATTCTAGCTGAGACTCGAATTCCTCGCCAAACAGACTCATCCTGTCCTCGATCCTGCTTTCGAGCCAAAGCTTCAGAAAATAATTAGAGCCAGCCGTACTTCTAGTTTGGCCGCGCGAAGAATGCACAAAGGAACAACGACGCGTATAGTGGATTAGGGTAATGACTGCTTCCAGCAGACACAAGCTGTGTTTGTTGTTGCTGTGAGCTCTTGACCGCAGCATGAAAGTTAAGTTGAGGCGTGATCGAAGAAAAAAAGAAAATGCAGTTTTGATGTGTTTGCTTTGTTTATTGATCTTATTGGAGAGGAGTTTGAGTGAGGTAAGCGTGGTGGGTGAGAAGTGTAGTGAAATAGATATCAGTATTGGCCTATGTCATACTTGAGAGTTGTTAAAGATTAAATGGTATTCGTTCTGCGTCACATTTAGCACAAGCTGTTGGGTGGTATTGGTTTTGAATGCTGGCATTTATCGTGTGTTGATTTGTTACTCAATGCGCATAAACGTCGCCTTCGCCATTTTGCGGCGCAGAGTATATTGATGTCCGCAGTTCATACTATGTCCAGCTATCCAGCGTCATTATAGTTAACTCAGTATGCATTCAATCTTTATAAATGGTGAGCTAGAGAATTGCAGACGCGTGAAGTAGCAGCATATACTATACACAACGGCACCGCGAGACTTTCCTGCACCCTCTCTGCCGTCCATACAACCAAACCACAGGCCAGGCCTTTTTTTCTCTTATTAGTTCATATTCATATTGCTGTGTAAAACCGCCAACTAACTCCTGCGTGAGCCAGCTCCGGTTCCTGGTGGCATTGTTATTGCCTACGCGCCGTCGCCAGCACACACGTGATCACGCGCTTTTAGACACACTAGGCGGCATTTAGGCACAGCAGCATATCTGTCTCTGTGCATATGCTGCTGTTGCCACAACTCACAAACGTCCTTGGCACACCTCCAAAACAAACGCCCGCTAAGTTTTTTGCCTCGCGCCTAAAATTTTGGTCTAGTACTTTTTTCTGCCTCGCACACTTGCGCCCTTGCAACGCTTCCTCCTCCTCTTCCGCACAGCATCACCAAACAATGGACGCAGACTCAACTTCCCGCTTCGTGCCCGAGCACCGCCGAACGAACTTCAAGAACAAAGGCCACTTCCGCGCAGACGAACTTCGGCGCAGACGTGAGGAGGCCCAGGTCGAAATCAGAAAGGCAAAGCGTGAGGAATCTCTCGCGAAGCGTCGCAACCTCACTCTTCCTGCCGGTAACGTCGAATCTATCCAGAGCGAGAGCGAGGATGAGACCTCTGCTGAGAGTCAAGTATGTGCTTCTTTTTCTTCTTCTTCTTGTTCTGGTTTTTACTGAATGGCTCGAACCGCGCTCATATGACGTCAATTCGGCTGTGTGATTTGGACCTCCGTGTCCTTCGCTGTTCAACTTCTTGATCATCTTCTAACGTTGAATGCATTAGCTCAATGAGGATCTTCCGGAAATGATTCAGGGCGTCTTCTCCGACAACATCGAGTTGCAGATACAGTCCACCGTCAAGTTCAGAAAGCTTCTCTCCAAGGAGCGCAACCCTCCTATTGAGAAAGTCATCGAATGCGGTGTTGTCACTCGTTTTGTCGAGTTCCTCAGATCGCCCCACTCAATCATCCAATTTGAAGCTGCTTGGGCTTTGACTAACATTGCCTCTGGATCTTCCGAGCAAACCCGCGTTGTAATTGATGCCGGTGCGATCCCTATCTTCGTTGAGCTTCTCGACTCTTCGGAGGCCGATGTTCGCGAGCAGGCCGTCTGGGCTCTCGGAAATATTGCTGGCGATTCTCCTACATGCCGTGACATTGTCTTGGGTGAAGATGCTTTGAAGTCATTGCTGGCTCTTCTGAGCGACTCTCGAAAGTTGAGCATGCTTAGAAATGCTACCTGGACTCTCAGCAACTTTTGCCGCGGCAAAAACCCCCAGCCCAACTGGGATACTGTACGTTTAATTACTTATGTTTTGTGGCTTTTGGCTTGCATTGTGATAATTACTAACGTTGCGATGTAGATTTCAACCGCACTTCCTGTCCTTGCTAGGCTTATTTACTCCTTAGACGACGAGGTCTTGATTGACGCTTGCTGGGCAATCTCTTACCTCTCTGACGGTTCGAACGATAAGATCCAGGCGGTTATTGAAGCCGGTATTCCCCGAAGATTAGTTGAGCTTCTTGTGTATGTATCGAAATTTTTGACACTTCCTTTTGAAATAAAAGATTATGCTAACTTGATTGATTCAGGCATCCCAACACTTCTGTGCAGACCCCTGCTCTGCGATCCGTTGGCAATATTGTGACTGGTGACGATGTTCAAACTCAGGTTATCATCAATTTTGGCGCTCTTAATGCTCTTCTCTCTTTACTGGGATCGCCCAAGGAAGCTATTCGAAAGGAGGCCTGCTGGACGATTTCCAACATCACGGCTGGAAATACCGCTCAAATTGAAGCTGTTATTTCTAGCAACTTGATTCCTCCATTGATCAACTTGCTTGCTCGTGCTGATTTTAAAACTAGAAAGGAGGCTTGCTGGGCTATTTCGAATGCTACCTCAGGTGGCTTGAACAAGCCTGATCAGATCAGATATCTTGTTTCCCAGGGGTGCATCAAGCCTCTTTGTGACCTTCTCACCTGCATGGACAACAAGATTATCCAAGTTGCTCTTGATGGTCTTGAGAATATTTTGAAGGTTGGAGAGCAAGATAAGGAGCAGACGAATGGAATCAACGCTTACGCTGTTTACATTGAGGAAGCTGGTGGAATGGAGAAGATTCACGCTACTCAGCAGAATGAGAACGAGGAGATTTACATGAAGGCTTATAACATCATTGACAAGTACTTCTCTGAGGAAGATGTAGTTGAAGATGCTGATCTTGCTCCTCAGACCGCTGGTGACACTTTCAGATTCGGTGGACAAGAAGCTTCATCTTTTGGTGCAAATGGACAGAGCTTTAGCTTTGCCAATGATGATAAAACAATGATGTCATAAAATTAGAAAAAGAAGAACGAGATCAGTTTTTTCTCCCCGCTTTTTTCTACAATTCTCATTTCTACGATATTAACATTTGCAAATTTGCTGCGGCGTCCAACTTTTTTTTTAATCTTCTGCTTTATTCATCTTGTTAAACGCTGTTACCCTCTTCGTCTCTTTTTTATTTTATTCTAATTTATTTTTTTATATTCTCCAGCTTTGTTGTTGAATTTTTTCGAAACTAGTTTACCATCCCTATAACGTATAATTTGTTGTGCTTTTTTTATGTAATTTTAATCATTTGCAAAAGATCGTTTTTTATATAAATATATATATGTGATCTTTTGTGAATTTGAAAATTTTACAGATCCATAGAAAAAAAAGGCTCGTTTGTCTGTTTGTTGTTTATTCCGAATTGTTCTATTTCTCCTTTTATATATCATGAATAGGAGATGGAAATGTTATTTTTATTTTTGTTATTGTCATGTAACGGGTGTAAGGATGGATTTCATTTTATTATTATTATTCTATGTCATGTAATTTGAGCTTTTGTGTTATGTAAAGTTTGTGTATAATGTATTCTCTTCTGTATGTATTTATTTGGCTCTCCCCCACCCCCCCAGTATTTTTTTTTTCTTTTAGTTCTCTCGCAATTTCTCTATTTTATTATTCAATAATTTATTTATGTATGTCAAAAAATGTTAAGGATTTGGTTCCTTTCGAGGAGAAGAATGTTCTGTTAAGCTCTGTTCTTCTTCCTCCGTGGTAGATTTACGTTCCAACCAAGATTTAAATTCTTCATCTAAGTGGTGCTTTAATTGTTTAAATTTATTTTCAAAGTTATGGTTACAGTTCCAACAAATTAAATCTGAGTTAAGTAATGATTCACAATATTTTGCCCCTTTAGATATTCTTGAATCGTTTTTTGATAAATTTGGTAAATCCTCGAATGGGACGAAAAAATCAGTATTAAAAGAATTGTAATGTTTTTTATTTTTTAAAGATGAAGAATAATTATCGACTGAGATTATATGAATATGTAAATTCGAGAGTGAAGGAGATGAATGAATTCCGACTTTAATATCATTTAGAGAAAAAGTCTTTTTATATCTTTGATTGAGGATGTTTAAAGCGATGTGTTTTGAAGATGATATTATTGGAATTAGAGAGTTATAAAACTCAAGAGTATCTTGAGGATTATTACTTGATAATTGAGGACATAGTGCTTTAAATGGAAGTAATTTAGTACGATTTTCATCACGAGGAAGAACCAGTAAATGAACACTGGCTTTAGGGTATTTATCGTATAATAACACATGTTTATCTGAATAATTCAAAACCTCGTTTGTTGAAATGTAGTTTTCTGGATGTGAAATGTATACTGCTAGTGCATTGCGAAATGAGGAATATGATGTTGTCGTAGATGAAGACCCTTCGTTGGTGGGTCTTTCTATTTTCGAGCGTTTGGAAGAAGACATTAATATTGAAACTAAAAGTCAGTTAATAGTTGTAATATAACTTGTTTTTGTCGGAAGTTCAAAAATCTTACATGCATCTCGTTTTTTAGTTGGATCGGTCATTATTACACTGTGTTTTTGATTTGATCTGGATAATCCAAGTAGCGTTAGTAACGCGATTTAGTCTATAGATTATGAAAGGTGATGTTGGTGATTAATTAAGAAGAAATAAATTCGAAATTGGGGTAGAGGCTGTCGAATAAATGGTCATGTAAAGAGATTAGGCGATGTCATGATCTATTTGACAACTAATTAAACTCTGATAATTTATGAAATGTGAAAGCTTCGTTTAACGGACGCAGTAAATTTATAACCAAACAGTATATAAAGCTAATGGTATTTACATTGTGCTGTATTGTAGTGTATGTCCGTACCTTTATACACAGTCGTTTCTGTCTCTCTTCCAAGCTGATGTCTTTTTGGGTGTAAATATTTGGCATTGCCATTATTCTTGTTATGAACTAAGGTTTAAACATCAGTCATAAATCAACCACTTTCAATCCTCATTACACGCACTTGACCGGAGCCATTCGTATTAACTCGAACGTTTCTAAACATTATAGATGAAATAGAGTCATTATATATTCATGTTATGCTTACGAATAGAGTGCAGCTTAAATGGGTTCATCTTTGTAATATAGCTAAACACAAAATGCTGTTTAATTTGTTGATTGTGAGTTTGATACTACTCTCAAGACTTTGATAGTTTCTAACTCCACGAATGAGTTACGTTCTACCCATGTTATAATTTAATACGCAATACTGATAAGTATAATATTCTATACATACAATACAATTACGAACTATCTCATCCGTAATAAATTATAGCAAATGCAATTATCCAAACAGATAGAATTATGCCTGCGATATATTTAGATTCATTAATCTCATTCCGCAAAAAACAAAGATGCAAGGCATGAAGGAAAACATTAGCGACGTGACTAATAACATAAACAAAAGCCCAATATTACATTTCGTAAATAAAAGAATTGGGAAACAGATTTCGTTATTTCTAAAGATGAGAATTGGGAGATTGATCATTAAAACTTAATCTCAATTCTAATTTTTAAGCCTCGTGTTACTACTAAATGCATTGCAATTCGCATTAACTCAAACCTGGCAATACCAAATAATGACACGTTTACGAAGAAAATACCCCCCAAAGAATCATTTGTATGCATTCCCTCAAGCAGCGTATAAAGTCCCGGCAAATACGTCAATTCCTCCTACATATATTCCAGTTCAACCATCTCCATTATCAAATCCAATCATTCTAAATCAGAATCTTAATCCTAGAGAGCTTGTAAGCTCTTCTTCCTCTTCTTCAATTCTTCAGCCGCTGTTATCGAATACGTCCTCTTCGAGTTCAAGGTCGTTGAGAAGTAGACGACAAGGAAGTATTGGATCAAATGGAGCTACGCCTTCTATTGCAAGTTATGGCGGTTATGAATTCAATATCAAAACTCCATTAGGACGAAAATATAAAGATTCAGATATAGTCAGTCGACCGAGAAGTCAAATCGTAGTGGGATCTACTTTAGTCAGAAGATCCACCAATAGTCAAAGGATTGTAAATTCAGATGCATCCAGTAATCACTTCGTCCTTCCTAGAGTATATTTCAACTACTAAGCTTTTATTCAAAAAAAAATTTAATAACAAATCAATATATAGGCACGAAATAAACCACCCCCAACTCTTGATTCAATGTTGACATCTACATCACCTGGAAAAATTAAGAGACATAACGTACATACGAATTCGACATTAGAATCTCAGAATATCCAAAATCATGCATCACCTTCATCTCTACCTTCTAATGCAGCCTCATATTTCTCACGAATCTCATTAGCAAAAAGTATATCGTCTACGAAATCTAGTTTGTCAATGCTTTCTTCACATCATCGTTAGAAGTTTTCTTGGTATTTGGTAGAATGAGGGCGTATTGGCAGGTGGGGGTATGAGTTGCGTTGATTTGGACTTGGTTAAGGTTGAATGAGTTTTTTTGATTTTTTTTCATTTTAGTGCATTAACATCTATATACAAAAAAATAAAAGAGAATTAAATAGAACGAAATCTATAACCCATTTTGATCTATCAACCGTTTAACAACCTGTATAATTTCATGATTACTAACATCAACATCCGGAGCCTCAATTTTCAATGCCAAAACTTGATCCAGCAGAACTCGCATTCGACCAACTAATACTCCGATTCTCGCCCAACATCGAAGTCGAACCCAGTTTCCAACAGTTACTCCACGTCCCATAAGATCTGCTCCTAAAGTTCCGCAAAACATCAACAGAGCGTATCCTCCAAATGGAGTAAGTTCGCGAATAAAGATCTTGGAAGTAGCCATTTTATGGAAAAAAGAAATAAATTCTGAACCTCCTATAAACGTTTGAGCTGTAAACAAAGTTGAACTTGGATGTATAAAAACACGGCCATCATCTCGCGTGAATAATTTGATCGTCTTGGCTTCTGGGTCTAATTCAACAGCACCAGAACTGACAGCCAGATACTTCTTTTCAGGTAACTGAATTCTAGCAATAGAAGGATTCATAGAAGCTGCTAATAACGCACGAATAAGACTCAGTTGATCATTAGTATATAAAGGTGCAGGAGGTAATTTAGCAGTTTTAATGAACCCAATTTCCTGAAGAGATTGCAGATATTGATCTCGCGTTGAAGCAATATCCTCCATTGTTCTAAACGATAGAAAGTTATCTTCACACCAGGCTCGAGCGACACGGTAACCGGATGATTTAATCATCAACTCCCACTCCATAAATGCACGCGCATCAGCAATCACGTCTCCTTGTAGATTCGCAAGTGTCGACCGAGCTCTAAGTTCAAGATTAGAAATGCCATACATATAAAGAAATAAAAGTTACATACGTTTTAACAGCTTCTCTGTTATCTGCCTGAGACATGAACGGTGACCTTGCAGTTAATATAGCAGCAATAACAACCGCCATTTCCAAACATCCAAAGATCGACCCATATACCAATAGTTTCGCACATTTCAAATCGGCTGGGATAGTCGACAGATGTGTTCCAAGTGCGGTAAGTTCAGATGTAAATTCGTCAAGCGCACCCACTTGAATTAGTACGCTTCTAGCTGATTCAATGGCCATTACATCGGGCGGATCAAGCGCTTCACCTAAAAATTTGCCAGCATCACCGACTTTCATAGCCTTAACCATTAAATAGAGTTGTTCAAGAGGTGTTCTTCCAATTTCTGGAATTTGTCGCACAGGCATACGTTCAATTTCAGCTTTAGCAGTGTATAGTTTATAGCAAGTACCCTTTGATACACGACCAGCACGACCTCTTCTTTGCTTTGCAGCAGCTTGAGAAACCCATGTTTCGACTAATTTAGTCATATTTGATTGTGGATCAAATTCAGTTTCTTTGACTCTTCCGGAATCAATGACAGCCACGACATCTGGAATCGTAATTGAAGTTTCAGCAACATTTGTAGCAACGACGACTTTGCGTTTTCCAGCGGGAGGTGTTAAAAACACCTTTCGTTGATCAGAAGGAATTAAAGACGCGTGTAAAGGTAAACAGTGGAATTTGGAAGAAGACGAGTTTATTGTTGACATACACCTTGAAATTTCAGCTGTACCTGGTAAGAAGATCAAAATCGCACCATCCTTTTCGCCAAGTGTTCGGTCAATATGTTTAACCACTGCAGCAATGAAATCGTAATTAATTCTATCGCCTAAGGCAGTAATATATTTACCCATTAGTGAATCCTCCAGTTCTTCTGCGCTTAGCACATTATCTTCCACCTTGGAAGCGTGACGATCAGAGTAATCATCGATACTACTTTTCTTTTTCCCCGTCTCTTCGTCTTGTCTCTTTCCAAGTTTAACCCCTTGAAGCGAAGGTCTGAATCCTGTAGCACGTAGAATATCATCGACGTAAATGTCTTCAACAGGAAAAGTACGGCCTTCGATATTGACATGTCCAGATCCGCCGAAATAATTTGCAAACATATTCGCATCAACAGTAGCACTCATTAACACAATTTTAATTTTCTTATTAACTCGGGCAAGGCGTTTCAAAATGATTAATAGAAAATCACTATCTAATGAGCGCTCGTGAACCTCATCAATGAAAATGTGACTGACGTTTATAAGAGCACTTTGAGGATCCATTTGGAGCATTCGCAAAACTACACCTGTAGTCATGAATCGCAGCTGAGTATTAGCTGATACTTTAGACTCACCTCTGATAACATAACCAACCTGTTCACCAACACTGCAGCCTCGTTCGTCAGCAACACGCGCAGCAAGTCCCATAGCAGAGATACGACGAGGTTGAGTGCAAAGCATATTTGCGGAGTTCCCATTTCCGGACTGAATTATATCGTCTAACACAAACTGAAGCGATTGAGTTGATTTTCCAGATCCAGTCTCTCCCGTAATCAATGTAACTTGATTCTTTTGAATAGTCTTGACGATGATGTCACGTTTGCTCCAAGCTGGGAGAGATTTTCTTGACATTATCATAGCATCCATCTTGGGATCTTGTAACTTTCTGTTCAGATTATCTTTTAGCTCCTGCGAAGAAATCCGAATAGCGCCTAATCTACCTGACGATTTTTGCGCATTTCGACTTTTTCCAAGATTCATACTTGCAAATATATCACTGATTGTATCACCATCTCCCGAGTAAGAAATTCCGTAAATTGCTCCTGATAGTGACTTCAGTTTGACAGGATGGTTGACGATATCTTCAAGATTCTCTTGCATCCATTCAACGATATCGAATATCATTGCTACTGAGACAAGATTTTCGGCAGCATAATTTGCTGCTTTCAAAATCGCGGATAATCTGATATATGATGGTAAATTTTTCGGTCTGTTGGGTTCTGTAGTGAATAAAGAAATTGATGGGACTCTATATGCAGGATATCCAGAAGATTTGTGGAAGCGGAGGGACAAATTGTCTTTATTGTACAATTGAGATGCAGGAAGGGATAGTTTGATTTCAAGGAAATCAGGAAGGGGATTAGAAAACCGGTCTCCATAGATTGCCGATAGCGTTTCAATTTCTTCTCTCCAAGCAGTATCAACTCCATCGTCATCAATAAACTCAAATTCGGCTTCAGGGTACTGCAGAGAAAACAGGAGCTTTTCAATAGCTCTACATTCGTCTTCAGAAAACTCTTCGAGTGTCTCGCGCGCTAGTTCGGCTGGGAATCCAGCCTGAGCAAGTCTTTTGACTGCGTATTCTAGTTTGATTGATCCCGTGATTAGCGTAACACCAGGAGTGTACTTTTCTGGTAAGAACCGGGGTGGTAAATCATCTTCGGGAACGTGAATAAGTAACCATTCTAAATAACTACCTGTTAGCATGTTTCACCATCGGTCAAGACTAAAGGGCAAATACCCAAAGCACCCTGCTTCGTAGAGGTATACTCAGCAGCTTCCCTAACATGAACATCGCGAAATCCGAGCCCGATAAGCTCGCCAAGCTCTTCTTTTGAAAAATCAGTCTTTCCGGCGATACTAGCCTCCCAGACATGGTATTTCCTAATACAAGTTTCAACCAAAGCGCGTACTTCTCGGGACATGTCAATAGCAGGGACTCGTTCCCAGCCCTTTTTGGAAACAGTCGGTTGACGAGGTGCGATAGTTCCAGCAGCAACAGCCGCAATTTCTTCTTTCTTTTCTTGCTGTTTTGCCGCGACAGCAGCCTTTGCGTCGTTCTGCTCCCGTTGGACGAGAAACGGATCCGCTGAATACAGATGCGCTCTGCCGTTTTTGACGTCTTGCCTTCGTATATCCTCCATTTTGCGCCATAAAGACTTGTGCTCTCCAGGGAGGATCATAGCCATGTTTTTGTGGGAGGCGACGCGATGCAGGGCATAAGTAGCTGCGAAATGACGGGCCTCTAGAGCCGTTGGTTGCGGATCCAAAAGCGAGTCCGGCGGTCTCATTTTTACGACTTCTATTTGGCTTGATTTCGGATTTCGAACAGCCAAAAGCGCTGTTGCGATGTATCCGCCCGAAGAGCGGATCTGTTGAAATTGGTAATTGTCAGTTCTACTGATAAGCAGGTCGCGTGTCAAAATCACGGGAAAACAAACCATATCGTAATTGACCTTTTCCCAGCCCTGCTTCTGGCAATGTTCGTGCAGAAGCGTCGCAGGAAGTTTTCCAGTCCACGAAGACGACGCAGCGACAATTGATTTTGCAGACGGAGCTGCTTTTTGCAGCGGCAATTGTCCTTCTGGCGCATTTGCTCCCTTCGCAGCCTTTGTTTTCGTACTATTTCCAGAATTTCCCGTAGACAGAATGCCACGAGAAGCATTTGATTTACGATCTCCTTTCGCCATTGATACTTTATGAAAGGAAGCTGGCTGGCTAAACCACCTGGCGCAATTCACTGTTTTGATATATCCAAATAAATTCACAAAAGTCCAACCCTTTTTTTTTGTGGACATGGAGCCGCGTTGGGAGTTAATTGAATATCACGTGATGATATAGCGTATAATTGCCATTTGACTCTTTTGCGTCGTTTCTTTTGGTGGCAACTAATACATTTTGCAAGGGTAGAATTCACTTCAAAACCTAAGTCCGAATTATGTTTTATTTGCATTTTTACGGCACAATTTGCGACTAATGAAAAGTCTTTGCGAGCAAAACTATTAGTCAAATTTGATATCGTGCGCCACACTAAGCCGCACATATAGATAAAGTGCGCAAAATAAGGGTCTCGTGTCGTTATTTGCCACACTAGACGTGGCGCATGCAAAACTTTCAGCGGCAAGTAAAAGGAAAGTCAGCTCTTTTTATTCTTGATTCCTTTTTGCCCTCCTCTTAAATACTCTTGTGTATATTTTTGTTTACTTTGGCTTGTTGTTCTTTTTGTTTTATTTTATACGCTTGTAAACGGACTATCGCTTCTTTGTTAATTATGGCGGCGGAAGTGGACGCTCACAGACACGTCCCTGTACTTGACGCTCCTTCAGACGCGGTGGATGCCCGTCCTCGCCAGAGAAACCGCGGCAACAACAGTAACAGTGCAGCTTCTCACACTAACTCGGACTCAGGCTCAGCAAAACCAAGGAATTCAAGACGTCGTGGACAGCAGAAGCAGAGTATTAACAACGCCCCCGGCGAATCAGGTCTGCTCGATAGCTCCAGCGATCTGCCTGCTGGCGCCAGTTCATGTCGCGGAAGACAGTCTGGTCGAGGAAGAAGGGCCAGTGATACAAAGACTGTAACTGAAGGGAAAGGCTTGAGCCGTTCCCAGAAGCAGGAAACAGAGAGCAGCGCCGGACCAGGAGATAGCGGTGCATCTTCGTCCAATTCAAGACAACGAACGCGAAATAGACGCGGAAACAAGATTGAAAAGAACGGCAGAGGCAATGATTCTGCAGAGGCTCTTCAATTAAATGCTGCTGCTTCTGAATTTGTCCCGTCAGGCGTCGTTGTCGAGGCAAACGCTCAACCACAGTCTTCCGGACGCAATAGACGCCGCGCTCAAGGCCGCTCCAACAACGAACCCGCTCAATCTCTTCCGCGAAATATGGCTGCAAATCGCGCCCGCAGCAACTTTGGAGCACAGCTCACTGTTCCCACACCAGTCGACGAAGAGCACGATCACAGCAAACGCGCACGTGCTCATAAAGAGCAACCTGTGACGTTTTTAGATTTAGATGGATATTTCTCTGGTCAAGATATGTCTGCCAATTCATTGGCAGTTAGTATTTTGCAAGATATTCATTCAGGTGCTTATGAGTGCATGATTTGCATTAACTCCGTCACTCGGAAATCAAAAATATGGAATTGCTCAACTTGTTACCGCGTATTTCATATTCACTGTATACAGAAATGGGGCAAACAAATCAAAGACAATGCCGCGTCGGCTCCAGGAGCTGATCCTACTGTTCCTGTACCGTGGAGATGTCCAGGCTGTCAGACTGCTCGTCTGGAGATACCTGAGCGATACCGCTGTTGGTGCGAAAAAGTGGAAAATCCAGATCAATCTCCTCTGTTTCCTCCCCACAGCTGCGGACAAATCTGCTCGCACGAATACGCCAATTGCCCTCATGTATGCAGTATACCATGTCATCCTGGTCCACACCCGAAATGTAATGCAATGGGTCCGCCATTAGACTGCTTTTGTGGAAAATCAGCGACTCAGCGACGATGTGTGGATACAAACTATGACGGCTGGAGCTGCGGAGTGGTATGTGGAGAAATCATGGCATGTGGTGTACATACCTGTCCTCGGCCATGCCACGTTGGTTTATGTGGCCCTTGCGAGGCCCCTATTCACAGCAGCTGCTACTGTGGCAAGGAAGACAAAGACGTAAAGTGCTGTCAAACTTTACCTGCTCGCAAGAGTTATTTTATAGACGAAGATGGCGACGAAGCATGGTGGACTGGAATATGGAAATGCGACAACGTTTGTGGACGAGAATATGACTGCGGAATCCATCATTGCGAAAAGCCCTGTCATGTTCAAGAGCTTGATGCAGCTCATTGTCCGTTCAGTCCTGATGTAGTCGAAACCTGCCCCTGTGGAAAGAATACGATTACAAATATTTTGGGACATGAAAGAGAAAGCTGTCAAGATCCAATTCCAACCTGTCGAGACCAGTGTGGGAAAAAATTACCCTGCGGCCATCTATGCAAAATGGTATGCCACACAGACGACTGCGGGGTGTGCGTGGAGGAGATTATAGTGCCTTGTTTGTGCGGATACAATCAGATTGCTCTACCATGGTATGTACGCTCACCTTTAAACTACTTTAGCACTCGCATTTACGATATTATTTAGTGCGGATCTTATGTTCGGCACACCACGGTGCAAAAGAATTTGCAGAATCCAATTAAACTGCCAGCGCCATGAATGTGGTCAGCCATGCTGTCCAGGCGAGAAGCCCGGCCAAGAGCGGATTTCGAAATTCCGCAGAAAAGATATAACTCAACAGCAACAAGTTTTGGAGGACATTATCGAGCCACAGCATATCTGCACGGCTACCTGCAACAGCCTTTTAAAGTGTGGGATTCATAGATGCCAAATGACATGCCATCGAGGACCTTGCCATCCTTGTCTTGAAGCAAGTTTTGAAGAACTCACGTGCAGCTGTGGCCGTACGAAAATGATGCCTCCTATTCCTTGTGGTACCAAACCGCCGAGATGTTCATATCAATGTACGAGAGTACCTGCATGTGGACACCCTGCTGTCAAGCACAACTGTCATACAGATGATGAAGAGTGCCCTAAATGGTAAAGAACTTTGCGACGCCGTATTTTTCTGATTGGCACCACCACACCACTAACATTAACTTTTTCACAGTCCTTACTTTGTCGAACGACGTTGCATGTGCGGAAAGTCGCTTTTAAAGAATCAACCGTGCAGTCGTCAATATGTTTCATGCGGCACAGTCTGCAATAAACTTCTCGATTGCGGATCCCATCGTTGCAAAAAACCTTGTCATCGTGAAGGTGAATGCGAATCACCTTGCAAGCAACAATGCGGCAAGATTAAATCATGCGGACATCCTGACGAAGCAGCATGCCATTCACCGTTTCAGTGCGAGGAAGATAGACCATGTACGCATCCTATTGAGATTAAATGCGCGTGTGGAAATCTTAGTAGAACTGTGAAATGTAATGCTACAAAAACTACAAAATCTCCGTTACGTGTTATAAAATGGTATGCATATGTATTTGGTTCAAATGTCAATATCTCTCTAATATCCTGTATAGCACCGATCAATGTGCACTTCTTGCTCGCAACGCCAGACTTGCCGAAGCTCTTCATGTCGAAACAGACGAATCTACAACACCGACAACTACCGTCACTCACTCCGATCTTACATTACGACTTTACGGCACCAACAAGAAATGGTGTGAGGGCATCGAAAAGATTATAGATTCTTTCATAGTTTCAACTGCTGCTAAGCGATCACTTGCATTTCCACCTATGCGCAGTCAGCAGCGACAATTTATTCATTGCCTTGCCGAGTCGTATAATCTCGATTCCGAAAGTCAAGATCCCGAACCTCACAGGTCGGTTGTTTTGCATCGAAATTTACGAACTTCGCTTCCGGAAAGAAATCTATCTCAAGCATATGCCATTTGGATCAAAAAACAACAAGCTTCAGGTATATCACAACTTGGCTCGTCAAGTAGTATGCCACTGCAAATGCGTCGAGTACCAAAGCAAGCGTACAACGCGTTCTTTTTAGAATCCGTGCAATTTGGTCTTACAAAGACAGAATTGGAGCACAAGATTGATGGAATGATGAGCTCTGCTGGAGTATCAGATTTAAGATTCTCAGCAGCTTGGATATCTGATGATGACGTTGTTTTGACTCCTCGGAATAGTAAAGATATAAGTCTGGAGCAAGATGAAATTGAAGTCGAACTTGCTGTTATTAAACCTTCCATGAAAAAATTTATCACGGTTGAAAAGAAGTTGGCTAGAGTCGCTGAATTATGCTGGATTACTCGCGATAACGTGATTGCATATCGTGAAAGTACAGCTGGCACCAACGGATCTGGAAGTGGTGCATGGTCTACAGTCACTACTCCATCTTCTAGCAACGCGAATCTCAAAGCAAAATTTGCCTCATATAACATTTTCGCTGCTCTAGGGGCTACGGTTGCGAAGAATGCTACTGATAGCGTACCCTCTGCGATTGCAGTGAAGCCAAAACACGAACCTATCGCTGACTCCTGGGAAGATTTAAACGATGGCGATGATGCAAATGCGCTATTGCAAGAACCTGAAAACTCGGAAATCCAGAGTACCAAGGAATCTACGGAAAATGCTCTCATTCCATCGTCAGCGACAAGTATCGTTGATTCCAATTTTGCAAACACAGAAGAATCTGTAGCAACTACAAAAGATGCTCTCACAGAAAGCACGGAAGATGTGGCTGCTACAAATGCCGATCTGAAAGATTCACCACCACAGTCAACCGAAACTTAGCCAGCACCCGAGAATCCCGTCAAGTGCGGAATCAGTATGTTTTATTGGTTTAAGTTTCATTTTACGTCTTGTTTCTAATAAATTGTAAATAGATATTGTGATTACTACATTCACTTTTGATTTTGACTTTGCGTTTTTGCGGAATTTTATTTGCATTGGGGAGGGGAAGGATGAAACGTTTAATAGAAAAAAAGCTGATTGTTGATTAAAACAAATAGAGAAACAAACAAGAAAACAAAAAGCTCACAGTTAAACAGCGAGGAGCTAAAAGGTATCGACAGAAATATAGAAAAGAAAAAGTACTAGCGTTTTTTTGGCGAAGATTCAGATTTTTGCTTTGGCGAGTTCGATCGTCTGCGAAACATATAGCGGCTTGTAGGTTCTTCGCCACATAAATTTTCCTCATCCGGATCCTCGTCGGGTGGACTTGTCGATGAGTAAGACGGTGGAAAATCGCTTATACCTGAATTTGTTCTGCGCATACGCGGAGTTGGGATGAGAGTTGGGAATTTGATAGCTGTAGGTGAATTTGAAAGAGATTTGCGTTGAATATCGATTGGTGATATCTGGGCAGGTGTAGACTGAGCGGTATGGAAAGGATCATATGATTTGAGATCTTCCTGATTGTATCCTGTAAAAGTATTGTAGCCAAAATATGGTTGATGCGAAACAGGTTCATGAGTAGCTTGATTTAGTATATCAATCGACGAATGGCCCAGATCCAATATCTCCAATCTAGGTCTTCCTTCCTCTTCAGCAGTGCGCATGTTTTCGTAAATTGCGATAATAGAAACAACTGCCCAATGAATGAACAGAATAGTGGATACAATCCGGTTATATCGGTTGCCTATTAGATCATTAGTTGACTCCACAATACCTCTGAATCCAAAATAATGTCCTTCAGTAACACAGTATATCAGAAAGTACAGAGCAAAAATTATTGAGAGTGGGTAAAAATTTCTAATTCTCCAAGTAACAGCAAAACTAGACCTTAACGCAAAAAACACTGAACTACCAGAAGCCATGCAGATTCCCAACATCTCCTTCCTTCCGTTCCTACTAGTTCCCATTCGATGATACAGGGCGTGCGCTACGGTCCACAGATCTTCAGCAAACAGCATTATTAACACGACACTCAACACCATTCCGAGCATGCTGGTGAAGAAAGTAGTTTCAGGACCCACAAAGTTATACATATTCTCAGGATTCGTGCGTCCTAACCAGCAATTTGTGATATTAGCCCAGGATATCCGAACAGAAGTCCACCACGTATCAGGCGGCTCTGGACCTCGCTGGTAAGCAGTCGGGAAGCTGATCGGACGACGGCGACGAGCCATGTTTTCGGATTATATCGCTAAAATAAAATATATACTGTAGACGGCTAATAATAAATATACACTTGTCCGCACCGTCGTCGTGAGAGCGGCGAGAGAGCAAAACTGGAAAGCCAGTTTGAAATGGAAATAGGGGTGTTTGTGGTCTGCCCAATACATCTACCCTAACCATATTATGTAGCCTAACCCGATGCCCGCATATAGGGCTAAACGCAGTCACGGCTACAAGAGTAGGGTTAATGCACGCCGCACTCTGTTGGTCGACGCAAGCAAAGCTCTCGCACGTCTCGAGAGAATAAGCCCAACCACTCAGTCAACACCAATTCAGCAACAGGTTCAGCAAAAAGTGAGTACTGCTTTGAAATTAGATACTGTATTAGAGGGAAGATATAGAGTGCTAATATATGTATTTTTAGTGGGTGCCTACAAGTATTTAGAAGAGGTAAGCTAGACGATATCATCGATCGGTCGAGAGAGGGAGATTGATTTATTGGACACGCATATGTTCCGACTCGTATTGGATTTATCTATTCAGATACATTATCAGTTTGGTTGAAGATTTATTTGCATATAGATTATATCTTGACTGGTGATTTGAGTAAGAAAGAAGTTCGAGTGAAGGAAACAATGGCCAACGATCTCCTAATCAAGAACATTGATACCATCTCTCATCAAACGGAGCACTAACATATACTCTCTTTTTCTACAGCTGCAACGCAAGAAGCAGTCGGATGTCATCCGTTTCTTGCTCCGTGTCCGATGCTGGGAGTATCGTCAGATGAACGTCATCCACCGTGCCTCGCGTCCTTCGCGCCCCGACAAGGCCCGCCGTCTCGGTTACAAGGCCAAGCAGGGCTTTGTTGTCTACAGAGTCCGCGTTCGCCGTGGTGGCCGCAAGAAACCCGTCCACAAGGGTGCTACCTATGGTATGTTTATAAAAAGATTAAATTTGATTGGAAGCGGGAAAATTTTGCTAACATGCGTGAAACTACAGGTAAGCCCACCAACATGGGAGTTAACCAGCTCAAGTACCAGCGCTCGCTCCGCACTACCGCTGAGGAGCGTGTCGGACGTCGCTGCCCTAACTTGCGTGTTCTCAACTCGTACTGGGTCAACCAGGACTCTTCGTACAAGTACTTTGAGGTCATTCTCGTCGACCCCCAGCACAATGCTATCCGCAACTCGGCCAAGTACAACTGGATCGCGAACCCTGTGCACAAGCACCGCGAATCGCGTGGTCTCACCGGTGCCGGAAAGGCTTCGCGTGGTATCAAGAAGGGACACGGATACAACAAGACCAACAGCGGCAGAAGACATACCTGGAAGTTGCACAATACTCTCAGCTTGTGGAGATACCGTTAGAGGGATGTCAAAAGTACTTAAAAAGAGTGTGTTTTTTGTGTTATCTTTTTACTATTTATAATTTTATAAGTTATTTTTATGGCCTGTGATTAGATTGTAGAATTGTAATTGTAAGAAGAGTTGTAAAAATATAAATTAAATAGTAAATGCTTATGATACAAGATTTAATCCTCATCCATTTCATCGTCCTCGTCGTCCTCGTCATCAGCCTTTGCCAATTTCTCAGCTTCTTCAAGTAGATCCTTTGGCACAAACTGATGAAGTCCTCCCGTTTCAGAAGTAGAAACCCAAGAGATTTCAAGTTCAAAGTCCTTGTCTTTTGAGTCATCGTGAGCAACGTAAATAATCTTTGCGGCAGCTTTGACGGCGTCGCGAGCCGAGATATTGGGAAGATCTAATTTCTCTAATTCTGATTTCGCCGCTTGACGGCCTTTTCCAGTTGCAGCGCCCATGTATCCCTAATTGTGGAGTGTTAGAATGGTAGATATGTATAGCGATTTGGTTTTGAAGAGGAGGAGGATGATATATATGTACCCAGTATGCTCCGGATGGCTCTATGGTGTAGAGATGAGGACCATTTTCGTCAACGCCGCCGACGATTGTTGATACACCGAACGGTCTGACAGAGGAATAACAAGTATAAGCCTGGATATAACCCGAAAGGCGGTCTGCGAGAGTTGTGACGGAGATGGGGAGTTTGTACGTTCCGCGCCAGGAGTACGACTCGGATCTGCCGCGACCGACGAGATGACGTCCGTCTGGAGTCAGCCCTGAGTATGCCTGTGCTGTTATTAGTATTGCCTTGTTGTTTTGACGTATAAGAGGGTAGCATACAACACCGATATGTTTATCAATAGTTTGGATCTTCTTGTTTGCGCCGGGAACCAGCAGTTTCGAGGACACGATCTTTTCAACAGCAAAAACAACGCCATCTTTACATCTGATTCCAACCGCAGTACCATCAGCTTCTACAGCTTTGCTCGCGTACTCGACCTGGAAATTACGTCCATCTAGAGAGAGAGAGAGCGATTGAAAGTGAGTAAAAGAACCGAGGATCAGAGAAGAAGGTTGGTGTTGTAGTTGCTTACCTGGACTAAAAACACTGTTGTTGAGGTCGTAGCCGGTTCCGATGGAAGTCTGAGGATATATTAGCAGTGAATTGAGTTGATTATATATATGATTAATAGTTATATACCATTGTTAGAAGCGCGGATTAGTTGTGTATTAATGTATTGAAAAGAGAGGGACTGGGCAGAAGGAAGGAGTTTAGTGGAGAGCAGTGGAAGCACACACAAGCCACAGATGGCTGACGTATTGCGTCCAAGCCACCGCACAAGTCTTTTTAAGAGAATTAAATTGAGAATTATTTTAATTATTTTAATTTGTTTTATTACTATTGTCTACTATTATCGTAACATTGACAAAAAAAGAGCAAACAGCACAATACACAGAGTATATATAAATGTTCTGCCGATCATTGCAGCCAGCCTCATCCGGGACCACGAAGGATACACCTTAGAATATAAATAAGAATAAACATTCAGAAAGCTCGCTGCACCCAAGATCAACTGATTTCTTTCTCCATTTCAACTGCGTAAATTTACATACTTCCTCGATAGACACAATAATATGCCCCTCTCGTAGAAATGCTTTAATACTCCAGACATCTCTGTCTGGAAGCTGAATGTTGTTATAAGCGTTGAAAGAAGAAAAGAAGAAAAGGGAAAAAACAGCAAGGCGGCAACACTCCCTTTATATACAATCTGTCAGCAGCAAAATTAGCCCTAAGGGCTTCGTGTACTCTACGTCATTTAATCACGTGATGCGGCATGCCTCGAAGAACGGGCAGAAAGTTTTCCATGTCTGCGCCAGTTTCAGGCAGAGAACATTTGAGCAGCTACTTTTGCAATGAAAACCGCAATTCTTTCTGTTTACGACAAGACGGGCCTTTTGGATCTTGCAAAGGGCCTGGTCAAGCATGATATTCGGTTGTTGGCGAGTGGAGGCACCGCGAAGCTCGTCCGCGAGGCCGGGTTTCCTGTCGAGTGCGTATTCGTTTTGCTGTGCTTTCTTTTTTTGTATTACTACTGATGCTGATGATGATGATGATGATGTTTAGAGACGTTTCTGCTATTACTCATGCGCCTGAAATGCTTGCTGGGCGCGTTAAAACCCTTCATCCCGCTGTTCACGCTGGTATTCTCGCCCGCAACATCGAGTCCGACGAGGCCGATCTCGCGGCCCAGGGAATAGACAAAGTCGACTATGTAGTCTGCAATTTGTATCCGTTCAAAGAGACTATTGCCAAAGTTAACGTGACTATTGAAGAGGCCGTCGAGGAAATTGATATTGGCGGTGTCACGCTTTTGCGCGCCGCCGCGAAGAACCACTCCCGCGTCACCATCCTCTCAGACCCTTCGGATTACCCCAGCTTCCTCGAGCAGCTCGAGACCGGCGAAGTCTCCGAGGATGCTCGCAATGCGTATGCGCTCAAGGCGTTTGAGCACACCGCTGAATATGACGCCGCCATCGCAGACTTTTTCCGCAAGAAATACGCAGAGTCAAAGTCCCAGCTCACTCTCCGCTACGGCGCCAATCCGCACCAGAAACCGGCTCAGGCATTCGTCAAGCACGGTAATCTGCCATTCACCGTTTTGGCTGGTTCGCCTGGTTACATCAACCTGCTCGACGCACTCAACTCGTGGCCGCTCGTGAAGGAGCTTTCCATCTCCCTCAATCTCCCCGCTGCTGCCTCCTTCAAGCACGTCTCGCCCGCCGGCGCGGCTGTCGCTGTGCCCTTGTCCGACGTCGAGAAGAAAATCTACTTTGTCGACGACATTGCCGATGAGGACATGACTCCTCTCGCCATCGCCTACGCCCGTGCTCGTGGTGCTGACCGCATGTCCTCCTTTGGCGACTGGATCGCGCTCTCCGACACCGTCGATGTTACCACTGCTAAAATCATCTCTCGCGAGGTTTCGGACGGTGTCATTGCCCCCGCTTTCTCCCCCGAGGCTCTCGAGATCCTCAAGAAGAAGAAAGGGGGCAAGTACACCATTCTGCAGATCGACCCTTCGTTTACTCCCGAGTCCGTCGAGACCCGTCAAGTTTACGGCGTTTCGCTCTCGCAGAAGCGCAACGATGTCTTCATCAACGCTGCTTCGTTCAAGGATATCGTCTCCAAGAACAAAGACCTTCCTGCCTCGGCTGTCACTGATTTGATCGTCGCTACCATCGCCCTCAAGTACACCCAGTCCAACTCTGTCGCATATGCAAAGAACGGTATGCTCATTGGCCTTGGAGCTGGTCAGCAATCTCGTATTCACTGCACCCGTCTTGCCGGTGACAAGGCTGATAACTGGTGGTTGAGACAACACCCTCGCGTGCTTGCATTTAAGTGGGCAAAGGGCGTTAAGCGGCCGGACAAGTCGAATGCTATCGACCTCTACGTTTCTAACCAAATTCCTGACGAGGACCCTGAAAAGTCAGAGTACGAATCCAAGTTTGCAGAACTTCCGGTGCCTCTTACTCTCGAGGAGCGCAAAGAGTGGCTTTCAAAACTTGACGGCGTTTCCCTTTCTTCTGACGCCTTTGTGAGTAACCTCCTACATTCATATATATATATATATTACGTCGATTTTTTTTTTGTTTACTAATTTTGCTGTGTGTTGTTGTAGTTCCCCTTTTCGGATAACGTCTACAGAGCTGCGCGGAGCGGTGTAAAGTACATTGCCGCTGCTAGTGGTTCAGTTCAAGATGATGCTGTCTTTGCTGCTGCTGATTCTAAGAACATTGTTTATGTTGAGAACCATGTTCGTCTTTTCCACCATTAAAGACGTATATATACATATATATATATTTAATAGTTATATAAAAGGAGTATATATATGAAACATCCCAAACACATGTAGAGAAAAGAGAGAAAAAGAAAAAGAAAATGAAAAATATAAATATAAATATAAATAAAATAAAAAAAGAGAGGATATTACGAATGAAATCAAGTTAATATGCAGTTTCAGTGTATATCCTGGAAATAAGTCTAAATTTAAGTCTCTTCTTTTCTTTTTATTTATTTTATTTTATATTTATTTTATTAATCTTTTTTTCTGTTTCTTTTTAAATATATAATCTTGCTTGCCTACTTACTTGCCTACTTACTTGCCTACTTGCCTGCCTGCCTGCTCGTGTTCCTTTTTTGCTATACATACATACATACATAGTCTTGAGATCAGACATTTGTTTATAATTTTAGATTGATTAATGAATATATAATCAATAACTTTCTATGAAAATTACGCGTAGACCATTTTATTTTCCTTTTTTTTTCTTTTTTATTGTTTTGTTTTGTTTTTTTTTCCATTAATAATCAAATTTAAAAACATAAGCACTTTGATGAAGAAGAAAATGATATATAGTGTATTAACGAAACACAAAAAGAAAAAAAAAAAAATAACTAAAAAGAGAGAAAAAGTAGAATACTTGAAACTAAAAATATAGATGTAAATTTAAATATAAATATAAAAATCAAAACGAAAGCAGAAAAAGCCAAGAACTTAAGAACCCTCGTCGTGCCCACCTTTGAGTATCATAATCCATTAATTCAGTACTACTGTATCGTTCATTATCTTCCCGTTCTTCGTTTGTTGACATTGTTGGGAAAGGTTATAGAAAGTACTGTTAAGATGCATTGCTAACGCCTTTAAGTGACTTTCTCATTTGTGCAGGGTACAGAATTTGCGGTTAAGGATGTTGTTGTTGTTGTTGGAGTTGACTTTCAGCACTGAGGAATCTTCGGTGATGAGTTGGTGATGATTGAGAATTTCGATGTTTAGGAACGTTTAGTGATTCTGATGATGAAGTTTGTGAGTGGTTTTGTAATACATAACGATTACCTTGTTTATCGAATAAAACCTTTTGACTATTTCCTGATTTTGATGACGGTGACGATGATGATAATGATGGTGATGTTGTCGTTGATGATGACTGAGAACGTCTATGTTCTGTAGAAGTGGAATGTGTTTTCCCCGTTACCCCAGTTGATGACTTATTGCCTGAACTACCATTTCTCAATCTTTCAAGCAAACCTTGACTAGATTTCGCAGTCGCAGAAGTTGCATACCCATCAATTATTTCACCCGCGCTAGCAACTCTCTTTTTTTTCTTAGTTTTAAATTCTGAATGATCTCCATCGTTTCTAATAGCACTCCTACTACTGCCACTGCCACTACTACTGCTACTACTACTACTTCGACTCCGCCTAGACCCAGCTGCAGCATATCCAATTCCAAAATATTTATTTTGAGAATGTGGATTTGCTTCGGCAATAACGGCTCCCCGGTCTAGACGGCTGATTCGGAAAAAGCAGACTCAACTGGTTTATCAAGCATAGCAGCATGACCAATAATAGCGACACCAGCAGCTCCTAAAAGCCAAAGAATCGTAGAAAATGGAGAAGCTAAAAATCCGAGAGGTAAAGCTATATGAAGTCAGTACAGTGTTGAAAACAAAAAGTTCTTGCGGTTTGTTGATGTCATACCGATGATAAGAAGACCAGCATAGAGTTGCGAAGTATTTAAACGCGTAAAACCTTATAAACATATTAGCAATAGTATTATAATAAATTTGAAAAGCACAATATCACTACTCACCTAAATTTAAATCTTGACCTTTCAAATAATTGATTCCATATAAAGAAGCCGACACAAAAATCTATAAAATATAAAATCAGCACGCGTCCAGATTTCACATTTCGCACACACCTACAGCTTTTTCAACATACCAAAACAAACAATAGCAAAATATTGGTAAGCAAACTATAAACTGAAAGCATAGCAAAAACAATCAAATAATTTGCGGAAAAATAAGTTAAATTGTATTGTACACGACTTTGAACATCGTTCATATGCTTAGGTTTTGATACGCGTTTAAAATCAAAAAACTCATTTACAGGTCGAATTGTTCCAACTTTTGACCGAAGAAGTGTAGAATCAGTCTATTGAAATCATTCACATTTTAGTTCTTTTGCAATGTTAAAATACACAAGAGTAGAAATTGAATATATACCTTAAACCGTTCAATAAATTGCTGCATCTGTTTTTATTTTTATATTATTTCACAGTTAGATTTTCAAACCACGTCTTTATTATTAAAATTTCTTTCGCAGTAATACCTGAACATTCTGAAATCGGACACTCATTTTTAAACAATCTCCACTCGAATACGAATTAACCAATCTAGTATAGAAATGAAAAAAAGGTTGAAAATAAAAGGCAGTCTCAAAGAAGGCTGCGCTGCAAGCAAAACCAGTCAGTCCCTTTGCGGCTGCGGCGTCGTACCATTATTGCTTACAAAGAATTCTGTAATCAAAAAAGGGGGGTCGCGAAGAGACGCGTTCGTGTATTATTTATGTATGTACGAAATTGCTTTAGACGCGTTTTATTAATTATAACTATTCTTTTATATGTAAGAGAGTTTTGGGGTTGGTGAGGGATAGTAATGTAGATGTGTATAGGTGTAGTTTATGAGATGTAGAGGGGGGGATGTTAATGTGTGTTTGTATACTGTATCAGCTCTTTTCATTTATATTTGTTTGTCTATTTACTCTATAAAAATCACTGCGTTTGCTATTTTGATCCTGGTCCTGAATCTCAGTCTGAGTCTGAATCTGAATCTGAGTCTGAATCTGAATCTGAGTCTGAGTCTGAGTCTGAGTCTGAGTCTGAGTCTGAAGATGCTGAAGAAGTCGAAGTCGAAGACGATGACGAATCACTGTCGTTTCCATCGCCCTTCGAGGTAGTCTTGGAATCGCTTGAGGTTGACGAATCACTGCTATCAGAGTCATCGTCAGTTTCTGAGCTACTATTGTCAGAATCATCAGAGGACGAAGAATCGCTGTCATCGTTATCATCGCTATCATCGCTATCAGATGAACTTTCTGAATCATCAGACGAAGAAGTAGAAGAAGAAGAAGAAGACGCACTGCTATCTGAATCTGAGCTATCTTCCTTTGACTTTTCAATTTGACCACTTGATGTTTTTGGTGGAGTTGTAGATATTCCTAATCCGGTCAAAACTTGTTTAGCCCAAGCTTTTAATTCTTCAGATACATTCGTGTTTTCTTCCTCTTTCTTTTCCGCATCTTTCTCGTCTTTTTCATCTTTTGCGTCACTTAATACTTTCTCATTCATAATACTCCTCGCATCTTCAATAATCCTACTTTTAGCAGCACCATCCGGTAATCCTTTCAAATATCCCACCAAATTTTCCTTCCACGATTCCGGCACTTGAAAGTCTTTTAAAAACAAATGTCTTAAAATCCAATTTTGTTTCGCTTTTGAAAATTTCCATGACTTCCGATCTGTGCAATACAAATCTATATATTTTTTATATTCCGCGTATTGTTGAATCGGTGCCGTTATTGATGATACCTTTGGATCTTGCATAAGCTTATTATCTTTCTTTTCTTTCTTTGATTTTTCTTTATCTCGTTTAGGCTTTTTGATAGCTTGTGCATTCTCTGTTGTATTTGTATTTGTATTTGAACTCGTAGTTAACTCTTCACTTTTATTTTCTTCTTCATGTTCATTTAATTTCCGCTTCTTACTCTTCTTTAAATCTTTATCTTTTTTATATTCTTCCCCCATTGTTGTATTTCGATAGTAATACAAATATTAAGTAATACTAGATCAAATACTAAAAGTAGTATTTTGTTTATTTATTTATTTATAATTTACCATCTTTGAATTTTTTTTTTTTTTTCTTCTTCTTCTTCTTCTTCTTCTTACTCCCAGCCTAAACTCCCAGTTCTCTGTAGTAAAAGTTTAAAGCTCAAATTTGAAGTTTCGAAAACTATTGAAATCAAAACATTAATGTTATTTTACTAACAGTTCCGGTAAATATCACATATATATATATATATATATATATATATATATACCTGAACATATTGATATTAATCAGCCTATTCTACAAGTGTTTGTAATGCAATGTTAGTACGTACGTCCCTTAAACCTATGCAGCTTTGATATTTATATATATATATATACTATTTTTTTTGTTATATTAGTCCTCTCTCTGTCTTTCTTGTTTTTACAACATCATGAACAAAACAAATAAGTAATAGTTTTCAAGATCTTTTGTCCATTCAATGTAATTAATTGTCACCTCCAAAAAATAAATAACACACAAAAGATTAAAACAAACAGGACAAAGATAAAAAACAAAAGAAAAGTAAAATGAGACTTATACAGGTGTTTGCAATTCATTTCACACACATTTGACTATTGATTTTTTTTTTCTCTTTCTTTTTTTGCAGTACACACAACACAGATAAACAAATATATACGCAAAAAAATACATACATACACGTCAAAACAAGATCATAGAAAAAAATCCGCCTGGAAAAGAATATACATATATATATATATATAAATAAATAGATATACAAATAGAAATAAGAAAAAAAGGAGTTCATTTAAGAATGATATAAAGAGCCATAACCAAAACAGACGAAAGAAGAGAACCAACCGCTCCAGAAGAGCATTTCAATCCTACCTCTTTCCTTTTTCAAGTTCACCAAGTCTCGAAACTTAATTCTTCAGAAATAAATTAATTAGTTAACAATTTACTTTGAAGTTTTCTTCGTGGTCTTTTTAACTGCTCGGGGCTTGGGACTCTTTGATCGTAAATGATGTTCAGGAATCCAGCTTTCATCGTATCCCTTCGCATCCGCACCGGAAGAAGAAGAAGAAGAAGTAGTAGTTTCTGTGGTGGTGCTGGTAGCCGGGGCTGAAGTGATGGGAATACGCTTTTTGGAAGATACTTTCTTTTTGGCAAAATATTTAGGCTGAATATAGTTGGTGTAAGCGTAGTATCCTGCGGCACTGAAGAGACCAATGATAATGAGGTAAAGAAAGAGACTATATATATATACATAGATGATCAATATCTTGTTTGGAATCATACACGACTATAAATACTTACAGCTGAGGATCAAAGAACGAAAGAGGAGCGTCTTCGACAGAGACAGTAGAGTTATAACTCAAGTATTGAACAAGTTGACCTTCATATTCTATCAATAAACCAATTCTAAGAAGATAATCTTTAGGTTCACGATCGACGATGAAGCTGTAAGGAATAGGAATCGTAGTATGAGGAGGGATCTGAATAGGGCCCACACGAGTAGCCGTAATCTATAAACAAGTGATGAAAAATGTTAGTACACAATCAATCAAATTAAGCCTCGGAGAATCAACACAATCCCGTTTGAATCTCCAACAGCTTTGATCAAAAAAAAAAGAAACACCACATACATTCTCAAGAGGAGTATCCTTGCCAACTTCGAACAAAGCACCACCAGCAACTTGCACAATAGCCTCAGTTTCCTCATCATTAGTAACAGAAATCTCGACATTAGTCTTGACCGAGTTCAAGATAACTGGAGACAGAGGACTCGACGAGTCGAGAAACGCAGTCTCGAGAGTAAACTTGGGCGTAATGGCTTCTTCCATTTCTTCAGAGTCTTGAGCGTAAACTGATGAAGTCGCGAGAGCAGCGACGCTTAGCACTCCAAAGAACAATCGAGTAGAGAATTTCATCTTTAGCAACAGAATATAATAAGCAATCAGACAAACAGAAACAAAGCAAATACACAAATAACAACAATCCAAATGTGAAGATTGTATTGCCTTGTTGGTGTAATTGCGGAATTGATTGGCGACGTATGTTTTCTTTCTAGCGAGGACGGCAGTTTTGGTGGGTGACTGGTAAAAAACCCCAAACCTTGGATCTCGGATGTTCTACGTTCTCGCGTGGTCTATTTTGAACTACGATTTTCATTGCGTTTGTATTACTTTGCCTCGTGCTTATATTCGGCTTTTGATAGTATTTATTGGATTCGGGGGTGATGCATATACTGCGGAAGTACCAAAAAGTACGTTGCTGGCTCAAAAATCAAGTATATACACGACCTATCAAAGCTGCGCCGTGCCCAAAATCAGGACAACATCGTGTTTTGTATTTGATCTTTCAATCAACACTAATTTCTAATGTAAATCTTAATTATCTCCAACCATAAACTACATTAACTGTACATTTGACAATTTATAAAATCACAATATGACATCCCAAAGTACCTTGACCCCCCCATCCCGATCTAGGAACGATTTGGAGATTAATCTGAGCTCTAGCTTGCGCTCCACCTATTTCCCTAATTAAACATATATCGATGGGTTTCTATGCAAATTAATAATCAGCTTACCATATAAGACAATATACCATACACAACGAAGGAACATATATATATATATAAAAAGAAAGGGCATACGTACACCTTGGTTTTGAGAAACAATTGTAGATAGTTTTGATAGTCGTTGATGGTTCTCAGCATGTGCTTCACCGAATTTTATTATTTTATCACCTCGTAAAAGACCCTATTTGAGATAAAAAAAAAATGATATAGATGTTAGTAAACCAAAATTACTAAATTCCTTTTTCAACAGCAACAAGGATATTTGACATACAGCCTCTTGAGCGGGACTTCCGTCTTCCACTGAATTAATAATAGCAAATGCAATTCCATCCACATCAGGCATACTTATAAAATTTCCAGGACCTTGAAAAGAATTCTCATTTGATTGATTATTCTCACTATATGAAACTGCTTCACGTAAACTTGCATGGTGTTCATGAAGTACTCTTTCCATTTGAATCATCAAGTCTTTAAGATCGTTTCGTAATCTTATTACTCTAGTTCTGGTAATTCGAACTATTCACTTGTTAGAAACTATCAATTCCCCAGAAGATTCATATTAAAGTAATTTACTTTGCGCAACGTCAATATCACTTCTGGGAAACCCATCAGATGTAAGTAATGGCGTATTCATATCAACATTATTCTAAAACACCGCCTCACGACAAAATCAGCAATCTAAATCCAAACTTCAACAAGAAACAATCCCAGCACATCAATCAATCAATTATTTTAAAAAAAACATTTCTATTCTTACCGATTCTAAAACTGTAATTAAAGCTTCAAGTTCTCCTTCTAATCTCTCTCGATGCTGTCGTAATGCCAATAATCTAGAATTAGAAACTAATCCTCGATCACCATTACCATTACCATGAACATCCACATTCACAGATGATCCATGCCCATTGCGTGTAATTGAAGGATCATTAATATTGCGGTTCATTATTCCTTTTTCTTTATTCTATCAAAAATCACAATTGAAAAATTTAACAATGCAATATATTTAATAACAATAATTAGAGAAAAGAAGGATAACTCAAAAGCTGGTTTGAAAAGTCGATCATTGGGAGTTTTAGGATTATTAGCAAAAGAAAAAAGTCAAAAGTCCCCGGCTTGTTAATTTTGGTGATTTCTAATTCTGCACGCTTTTAATTCGCTAGTTTTATAAACCCCACGAGACGCATAATTAATATTCAATGTCAAAAGCTCATCCATATACACTTGTAAAACTAAAAATACAATTATAGCAAAAAAATACTGCCCCGGGTGGGAGTCGAACCCACGACCTTGAGATTATGAGACTCACGCTTTAACCAACTAAGCCACCAAGGCATTTACAACATTTTTTCACCTCTAGTTTAACATACTCCAAAATACAATGCGGTGTAAAGTTTGCAGCGTGAGAGATTAATTCGAGTATTTTTTCCAACAGAATTTATTGTATTAAGAATAGATAGGATTAGAACTAATATAAAAACTACGTATCATGGTGTTTGGAAAGGCATTGTTGAAATTCAATTGTTGTAGAAATTTGATTTAACTGATGACGATATAAGAACTACTATAAGAATAATAATAGAACAGAGTATTTTCACCAATGGATCCCTTTATAAATACAACTATTCTCAATCAATTGATTATACCTGAATCGTAACAGATTTACCACTAATATGGCTCGACCATGACAATAGCTAGTTATTGATTGGTGGTGGTGAAGTACAGAAAAATGAGATTACAGATATAGATAGGCGACAGGTAGCTGAAAACAGTGTTATCACACGTGCATTATCCATGGCTAGAATTTTGAACGACAAGAGCAACGGATAGATCCATTCAGTAGTTTCGGAAAAGACCGAGCATAGAGGGTATAGTATTTGGAAAGGCGATGTTGCGAATGAAAGGATCCGCGGAAGCCAGGGAAAGCAAAAAAGGCCTAGCAGGAATCAATGCAGCGCAATTGCACTCCGTCGATAAGAAAGAAACGACGCACTCCTGCAGCTTCCCCGAAACAAGGGACAAAGACAAAAGACATGCAATCGGATATTCGGAGATCTAACGCATGTGTGAAGAGAGTGTATTTACTTGATGCCGGATTCGGATGGAAGCCGGAGAAGGCCCAAAGGCGGTCGGCGAAATGCGACGCCGCTGATGAGAGTCAAACGCCGCAGGATGAGCTTTGACGGCGCCACAGAGAGACCCGGGTTCAGAGATAAGCTTGATAGTGGTGATCCTTTCTTGCCCATAATTCCTACTATTATTGCATAAAATCTTTTATAAAAAGGTGCATAGCTATAAAAAAATAATAGCAAATTATTAAATACAAAAAAAACCTACGACTGCAGAAGAAAAAAAAACAAGAAAAATGGACTATTCCGTGCCAATTTGACTGCAAACTCGGAAAGTCGGGTGTGCGGCGGACAAGACCCGGGTCTGCTACTCCGTGCACAGATCTCCTCCACATCCGAGCCGCCGCCTGATAGCTAATCTTTAAAGGCCTATATATCTTCCTCCTATCCTTGCCTTTTCTTTGTTCTCTTCTCGGTCTCATCTACTCACACTTCTTGATACATCACAGCAATGTCTGCTACTGCCACTATTACTCCAACGCTTCCTGTCGTCGCCACTCCCGCTGAGGACGTCCTTCGCGTCGAACCCCTTCCTGGCCGCTCTTTCGGCGCTCGCATTATCCTTCCTTCCTACGCTCGTGACCCTAAGAATCTCAACGAAGAAGACTTTCAACGTCTCTACCGCGCAGTTCACGAGCATCTTGTTGTCGTTCTTCCCGATCTCGCAGATCTCGATGCTACTTCGCAATATGAGCTCACTAAGCGTTTCGATCCTACCTGCGAGGGTGCATACGGCCACACCAAGGAATTCCGCCACGAGAAATCTGTTCTTCGTCGCGATGGCTCTTCGATTCCTAAGCAACCTCAGGTTCAAATTCTAGGACAGGGTCGCGCTGATGGTCATGAGGGAGTCGGGTCGCTTGAACTTCGTCATCCTACTCATATGTCTTTCCACAAGAATATTTTGACTGACGAGGAAATGGCTGATGGATTCACTCGGTTTTACAGATGGCACATCGACTCTGCTCTTTACGAACTTGCTCCTCCTGTTGTTACTACTTTACTTGGAATCGATTGCCCTGTTGGCGATCGCCAGAAAATCAAGATCGACGATTCCGATGAAGTCCTTGAATCTGATGTCGCTGCTACTGCTTTCATTTCCGGTGCTGATGCGTTTGATTCTCTCACAGACGAGCAGAAGAAGTTTGCTCTTACCACCACCGTCGTCTACGCTCCTCATCCTTATATATTCATTTCCGAAGCAAAGGCTACATCAGATGGTTTCACAATGGTTTCCGAGAATCTCGAAGCTCCTCTGGACACATTGCCAGAGTGGGAAGACTCAAAAATTAAACGCTTACCATTAGTCTGGACAAACCCCGTCACCGGTCGTCATCATCTTCAAGTTCACGGCTGCTGCATCTGGAAACTTGAGACTGCAAACGGTACACAAGAACTCAAACAAGCGCGGGAAACTATCCATTCTTTAATGAAACCCCAACTTACGAAAGAACGTGTTTATCTTCATGATTGGCAGAAAGGTGACTTGGTTATTTTCTTTAATAGAGGAGTTTGGCACTCTGTTACCGGTCAATTCGGCCCTGAAGGCCATCGTCTTATGCATCAGTGTAATATTGCTTCTGGCAAAGATCCTATTTGCGTCAATTAAGTTCTTTCTATTTCTTTTTTACGACACTTTTTAAGAGATTTCTTTTTTTTTTTTTAAGAAAAAGGGCTTGTTTTCAGTATCTTTCTATTGCTCAGCGGCGTTAGTTTGTTTATTCTTTTCTGATCTTTTAGGGGATTTGACAGTTTGGTTTTTTTTTACTTTTCCTTTTTTAGTACCTTTTTCTTGTATGTTTTTCTTTTTTTTCGTCAGGTAACAAAACTCGATGACAATTTTATATATTTAAGATTTTTGAAAAAAAAAAAGAGCAAATTTAAAAAGAAATATCAAATTAGAAAACTACCTTTGCCACCTGAAAGGGTTTCTTACATATTAAATATAAATCAAAAAAAAAAAAAAAAAAAAAACAAGACAAGAATAACACAGTTAATAATAACGATTAAAGCGGATTAACAAATCGCAAAACATAATAATTCAAAAAAAAAAAGAATAAAAGAAAAAGAAAGTAATGCGTAAATCCATCCTATAGTATACGCCTTTACCAATCCGACCTATCCTTAATAATTTCCCAATTTCCAAGCACAAAAGACCTTTATTTAAACATCTTGCGAACGCGATCGAAAAGAGAAGACTTTAGGGGTTTCTTGGAAGGATCAGAAGAGGCTGCTGCTGCTGCTGCGGGAGGCTGGGGAGGTTTAGATTCAGCTGCGGTGGAAGAAGGAGCAGGAGCAGGAGCAGGAGCAGGAGCAGGAGCAGAAGCAGATTCGGTTTTTTTAGCTGATTCTTCAGGCTTTTTAAATGCAGCCATCATTTGAGGAGTGTTTGGAAGAACGATTCCAGGTGTAGCATTGAATGCATTAAAACCGGCACTGCTATCATTAGAAGACTGACCTACTTCTGGTTCACTAGAGGAAGGTTTAGTTTCTTTGGTAGTGACAGGATTCTCAGTCTTGGTAGGTTGCTGCAATTCCGGGATTTGAGCAGCATTTACAGGGATGGCGATACCAGGGGCAGCATTCAAAGCGCCAATGTGTTCCTCATAAGTAGTGGCAGGTCCATCAGCGGTAGAAGTCTCTGTTGGTTTGATATGAGGATTCACAAACTTTTCAGGAAGTTTTGTATCAGGAGGGAACTCAGTAGAAGGAGCAGTAGGTAACCCAGTTATCTTTGTCTTTTTCTCTTCCTTGGGAGGTTCACTTTCGACAGGAGCAGCAGCGATGGGAATCCCGCCACTTTCAGGGATACCGGCTGATTTGAACGACATGGCAGAGATATCGTCGATATCAATGACATTATTTTGCTGTCCGGCCGAGTCGTATTCGATTTTTGAGTTTGGATCAACTAGCCACTGATCATCAACGACAAACTACAGATCAGAAAAGTAAAAGCAGGTTAGACTGGGTTATATGACATGTATCTGTCTATACACACCTTGTAGATGATCTTCTCAGAAGGAAGAGGAATGGAGACTTTCCATGAACCGTCGAGTTCTTTGACGAGAGGCGAAGACTTTGACCAGTTGTCGAAGGAACCGGTGACGTAAACCTCGTTCGCGGGAGGATCTGCCGGCCTAAGAATGAAGACTAGTGAGCAGAGTAATAACACAAATGCAGCAGTAATGAAGAGCATACCAGGAGAAAGTGTATGAGAAAGTCATGATATAACACAGTAGATTTAAGAGAAGAAGAAGAAGAAGAGAAGAAGAAGAAGAAGAGAAGAAGAAGAAGAGAAAAGTGAGGCACAGCAAAAGAAGCGCTGCGACTCTGATCAAAGCCTCGCAACTTGACAAATTGGCTCTATTTAGCGCGATGACTAAACAAATATTCCACGTTTGTCACTATTTCTGCTTTTGTTATTATTGTGTTGTGTAATAACTGTTTATTTCATCTTAAATAGCGTATTGCTGTGCTCTTTTTCGTTATATTCTGCAATAAACATCTTCTTCTTCTCTTCTTCTTCATATGTATTATACACTACGCCCCAACAACTCATCCAAACTGGTCTCTAACTACAAAAGCACCATCACCATCACCATTCCTTCGTTCTTCACTATAATCCCCCTTCTCAGAGCATAATTCCTCCACCAAATCCCCTTCTTCTTCCCCACAATTTATAAATCGCAACTGTATATCACACATGTCATCATCACCATCAAACTGCACAGCCGCACACTAACCCGTAAGTGGTACACTGATTACTTCTTGCTCAATTTGTCCCGCCATCTGTTTATGCCAGTCTGCCACCACCTTTTCCTCACTTACTTTCTCTTTAATACAACACTTCAACCTTCTTTGTATTGTATCGGTTCTCTGACAAAAACACAAATCAGTTTATTAGTCTACAGCACTAAATTTCAATCTACAAGCCCCAAATAAGCACCGATTTCAATAGTAAAAATATATGTATATATTTATATAAATTTAGACAAAAAAAAATATTCCTAGTCTGCAACGCAACATATAAATTTTCCTTCTTTGTAAACTAATAATAATGTCAATATAAATCAAAACACACGCACACGCACACCCGTGCTTTAAGCAGCAATCTTAGCCTTGAGAACATCAAGAAGAAGAAGCGTATCAGCAGCGAATTTTCTTATTCCATCAGACAACTTCTCAGTAGCCATTTGGTCCTCGTTAAAGTCAAAGCGGAAAGCAGGCTCATCATCGATATAAGCCTTCTTAGCAATGTCGAGAGTAGTCGCGGCTTCAGCGTCGAGTTTCTTGGGAACAGGCGCATCGGAGTTGTACAGGTCCTCGAGGAGATTGGGAGAAATGGTGAGGAAATCGACACCTGCGAGTTCGGTGATTTCGCCGGTATTGCGGAATGACGCGCCCATGACAATGGTCTTGTAACCGTACTTCTTGTAGTAGTTGAAGATGCTCTGGACGGACTTGACACCAGGGTCCTCGGAGGCCTCGTAAGTCTTGCCCGTAGCGCTCTTGTACCAGTCCATGATGCGACCGACAAAGGGCGAGATCAGGGTGCATCCGGCCTCAGCACACGCGACGGCCTGCACAAAGGAGAAGAGCAGGGTGAGGTTGGTGTGGATTCCGTACTGCGACTCGAGCACGCGGGCGGCCTGGATTCCCTCAAAGGTCGACGCGATCTTGATAAGGACGCGCTCCTTGTCAATTCCCTGCGCCTTGTACAGATCAATGATCTTGAGCGCCTTCGCGATGGTGCCCTCCTTGTCGAAGGACAGACGGGCGTCGACCTCGGTCGAGACGCGACCGGGAACGATCTTGAGGATCTCGCGCCCAAACTCAACCAGAAGCTGGTCCAATGCCTCGGACGCCTGCTCCTCGACGGTGGATCCGTGTGCCTTTCCGTAGGCAACCGCGGCATCGATGAGGGAGGAGTACTCGGGCTTCTTCGCGGCGGCAAAGATCAGCGAGGGGTTGGTGGTGGCGTCCTGGGGTTTGTATTTGGCAATTGATTCAAAGTCGCCCGAGTCCGAGACGACGACGGTGCCAGAGGCTTTGAGCTGTTCAAGAGAGGAAGTCATTGCTGTGTGTGGTGTGTGGTGTGGGATGTGGTTGTGCAGGAGGAGGGCGGGTGTGGAGAAGGAAGAGAAGTGGTGAGAAGCAGCGGCAGTGGCGGGTAATGAACTATTATGCTCTGCGGCTCCGGGCGAGTGCAGCCCGCTGCGTTCCTCGGCCAACAACCCTCCGCACATCCAACTTTCTAACTTCCTACTCGCTCGCCCGCTTGCCTGTAAGTTCCTTATTATATTTCGGTCTTGCCGAACAAGCATCAGCAATCCGCTCTGCAGCTCCTGCTATCGTACAATCCGCCCAAATCAAATCAAATCAAATCAAATCAAATCAAATCAACAAATATGAACAAGACAAAACACCCACCCGCAAGCTTATTCAGCCAATTCAAATTTTTATCATATCCGCGCTGAACAACCGAACACTTTCAAAACAAAAGCAAAAACAAAAACAGTACAATAATAATGGCAAAATAAGGGCAAAACATCATTTTAAATATACAACAAGAGAGGAATGAGTTTTGTTTTTAACAAAAAAAGAAAAAAAAAAAGAATAAAAAATGTAAGAATAAAATAAAAACCCGCCCATTTTACTCCTCCTCAGAACTAGACTCATCCGAATCCTCCTCAGATGACGACGAATCGTCCGAGTCAGAGTTATGCATAGTCTTGAGCTGCTTCTCCAAACTAGCAAGCTTCTTCTTCTGATCCTTCTTCTTGCTCTTCGAAGATGGCCCACTCGCGGATACAGGCGAAGGTTTCACCGTCGCACCGGGAGTGTTCTTCGTTACATAATTGTAAAGCTTAACCAAAGTAAATGGATCAAGCTGGTCAACATCCAACTCGATCTCATCTTGCTCAGCATTCTTCAAATGTGGCATAGATTCTTGAATCATTTTCACCACGTGCTGCAGCTTAGGCGCAGATAACTCTGTAATTTTCTCCGAAAGCTCCTTCTTCATGTCATACGACACATGAGGCACCGTGGCTCCGCTAGATGACATAGACGCAGTGCGACCGCCTTTCTTCTTTGAAGACGTCTTCTTCTTTAGCGAAGAGTCTTTCTTCTTCTTCTTGCCGGCTTCCTTCTTAGCCTTCTTCATCATCAGCAGCTGATTCTGCATAGCCATCAACTGCTGCTCAAGAAGATTAATCTGATCACTGTTGTCTTCCTCTTCTTCCGATTCTTCCTCAGACGAGTCCTCAACCGGTGACTCCGTCACCCGAGCCGGTGGCGGAGCCGGCTTCTCTGTCCACTTCTTATCAAAAATCATCTCCAGCCGATGTCCCATAACATTAACAGGAGACGTCTCTGGATTGAATTTGTAGCAATTACGGAACATTAACCGCACATCCTCCTCAAATTCGTCTCCAGTCTCATACTCATTGTTATTGAGCTTATTTTGAATCGTGCTCAGATCCATGGGCTTCTTGATAATCTTAAAATAAGAAGGACAGTTAAGTGCAACAGGATCAACAGGAAGCAAAAAAGGGTATGAAAAAGCCTCGTATTTTTTACTCTGTAACTCCTTTAACACCTGTGTACAAAACTTTAACTCAGCAGCATATTTCTTCCGTCGAGGTTTGGACTCGCTGTACGGCAAATCCTTTGGCCGCGGAGGGTGAATCTCTCGCTTCGGCCGTCCAGACTCAGCTGAGGTAGAGTCGCGACGGATAATAGGCACACCAGAAGGTGTCAGCGCAAACGGCTGTTGCTCGGCAGTGCTGCCATCCTTTGAAATGCTCTTCTTGCGCTTTCCTGCGCTTACGTCAGGCTTGCTATCAGCCGGAGGCATTTGCTTAAGCTGACGCTCAAACGAGCTCTTTAGACTTCGACCCATTTCAGCAAGCTTTGACTCGGCGCCGTTGTAACGCGCGCAATTAGTGACGATGAGATCAAAGTCAGTCACAAACTGGTCGATGGACGCGTACTGGCCAGAGGTGAGCTTCCTCTCCATTGTCGAGAGGTCCATGGGTGTAGTGATGACTTTGAGGTAATCAGGGATGTTGAGCTTGACGGGGTCGACGGGGACTAGGAAAGGGTATGCGTCTTTGAGGCGCTTGAGCGAGCGCAGCATGGAGTGGGCATATTTGGTCTGGTGTTTGGGGAGCGAGGCGCCTGAGTGGGATGAGGCCGGCACCGGCGCGTCGCCGTCTTCTGACTTGACGCGCTTCGCAGGCGGCTCGCTATCATTCTCGGGGGGCGGGCGCGCTGCTTTGTCTGTGTCTGTGTCTGTGTTGTGACCATTTACTGCGGGAGGGTTGACAGGTGCGGTCGGTGAGGACGTCGTGGTTGTGGATGGGTCTGCGTGGTGGATGGGCGGTGACGGGATTGGGGGCGAGAGCGGAGCCTCGTCCTTGAAGCTAGCAGAGCTTACAGCCTCGTCCTTGAAAGCTCGTCTGGGAACGCGTCAGCAAACAGAAGCAGCAAGCGCGCGTGACACAGACACGAAGAAAAAGAAGCAAACAACAGCAGCGATCTCCTCTTCGCGCGTCGTGCCTCGCACAGGCAGCACGCAGCAGCCAGCAACAACAAACAAGGCAAAATACTTACACAGCATCAGCAGCACCATCAGCACCATCAGCCGGCGCAGGAGCAGCACTTGCAGACGTCTTCGCCAGGTCTGCGGCCGTGTCCGTGATGGCCATCGTGCAGACGGCGGCTGAGAGGAGGAGGGTAAGTCTGCGGGAGGGCTAGGGCAAGACAGCAGGCACACGGGAGGAAGCGGAAAGAAGTGGGAGCGGGGGCCGGCCCGAATTTATTGGCTGCGCGACTCAGCCGCCCCGCCCCGTGATTGGTCAAGTACTGCCACTAACGCCGCACGCAAGGGGACGCCGACTCCGGCTCTCGCTCCTTCATGTGACTTTTCTTCCTTCCTTTTCTGTCCGCGCACAGCAACCAGCAGCGCGCTGGGTGATTTGCTATTGCGATTGGGGCTTTCTTCTCACGCTACCAGCTCTTCCGCGGCGTTTTTCTCGTCTTGGAAGAGCAAATACTCGCCCGCTTCCATGCGCCGCTCTCGCTACGAGCGCCACGTATACTCTCCTAACCCTTTGCACGCCCCACGCCTCAGCCACTCTGCCTCATTAAACCCTATCCCTGCAGCTCATCTCGATCTTTCTTCTTCTTTCCTTATGTAATTGATGCTGAAAGTTCTGTTTAAATCATCACATGTTTAGATAGGAATAACATAAATACACAATACAAAAACACATAAAGTCACTGAGAAAAAGAAAAACAGAAACATAAAGGCTAAATATGTATACAAATAATCAATAAATTCGTCACTATAAAAATAGAAAAATAAATAAAATAAACACAACTAAAACTAAAACAAAAACAAAAACAAAAACACTATTTACCGCAAGCTCATTGACTTCTTTTTCTTTCTCCTCTATCGTAGTCTCCATCTCCCCTATGATACATCAATCCATGTCTTCTAATCGTCAATCAGCTTTTACTCAATCAAGCCCGGCGCTCGCTGACGAACATCGGATCGGCACACGCCCTGCGTAATAAGGAGGCCCCACTACACATTACCTTAGTTAGCAAAAACACTTTCAAAAATATAAACAATAAAAAAATCAGAATACTTACAGGATGTGGTCTATGACACAGCAACCTCTCCAATATCACGCGCGCAATGTGTTCCTGAATATCTTGCTGCTGCGTAATCAATGGCGCAGACTCATACAGATACAACACAAAGCATGTAAAGTAAAATGTATGACTATTCGGATATCTCAACTGATTCGCAACCGCGCTCAGTAAAAAGAATCTACCCTCAGGCCCCAAATCCAAGAGTAGGTTTGTCAAAAATGTAACATAATTCGTCTTTGCGTTAAACAACGCTGTCTCCCCATTCACATCTTTGCTCTTCATATCGGCAACTGCCTGCTGGCCGACATACAGAACGAGCGCATTCATCGCCACCGTGTTTGTAGACACAGACGTAAATCCAAGTCCAATCTCAGTTCGCGGAGTTTTGCATGTAAGTTCTTCCAGCAGCGGCTTCAGTGAAATTTCACTAGCATTCGGCGATTTCAAATAACTACTGATAAACTCAAGCATGCCAAATGCCTCAAGGTCCTCCGCAGGATCTTTAGCAAGAACAGGATCTTGACAACTCTCTGGTAAATTCTCCATCTTGAATCCGGGTGCAAACGGATCAGGGAGAGCCATATTCTGCGGGAACGCACTCAAAATCAAGTTGCGAAGCTGTATGCAGCAAATAGGAACCGCGTTGCAAAGTGTATAATGATACTGCACTAAAAATTCGGGAATATCATGTAATAGCACAAGAACAATTCGTAAAGTACCCTTGTAAATATAGCGAATACTTTCCGGAAGATCAGATCCCACAACATGCATACCAATAAATTTCAAAAGCAATTCAACAAGTTCAACAAATGACCTCCATCCTTGCTTATGCTCCAGCTGTACAATCTTTGGCATAAACATTCGATGTGAAATCAATGTCATCCAAGCAAATGTAAATCCAGGGAACGCAAGTGGTTGCAAAGCCTTAAAAATATCGGCCATCAAAATGTAGAAATCGGCCTTAGACTCAGTCAAAGTTTCCTCAATTTCAACAAATTCACACAAAATACTGGAAAATAATCTAAAGAATGGCTGACCATTAAACACTTCCATCTGAGCTTCGTGAACCTGCGCAAACACCAAAGCATAAACGCTCATAATCGACTTGAGATAAACAATCTTCGTAGTCTCGCCTTGCTCTTCGTGAATCTTAAACAACATGACAGTTAGTTTAGCAAGCGCGTCAATCGACAAAACTCCCTCCTTTGATGCCACTGTATTATTATTCATCAATCGGAGTTGCAAATCTTTAGCATAAGCATCCAAGCAAAACTCAAGCGCATTTCGGAAAAATACACCAAGATATTTGCCATCATCTAAAATTCCCTTGCCTGCAAGCTGTAAGATAAACACATTCAACAACTTCTCGCTCTTAGCTGGATGCTGCATAAGTCGCACCCACTCATTAAAGATATACCGCATCATCTCCTTCTCGGTAATATCAGCGCCAGGAATAGCAGGAAGTGCAGCACTTTCAAGTGCCTGAATAAGTTGAATAGCAATCGGTTCTGGCTGCGGTTCGTTAGCAAGTGCTTCCATGGACTCCAAGCAAAGCGAGAAATCGGTGCGCAAAGCACAGGGATTTTCTCCAAGTAGAGCTTCATGAATGAGATTTGCAATAAATTCAATAGCAGAAAGGCGATGAGCAGTTAACTGCTTTGACAGATTAAGATCAAGTTCTTGTGGACGAACTAGTCCTAATCTCATAAGAGTCACCATAACAGGTACATTGAATTTGCGCTATATCGAAAAGTCAGTAAACGTAAAATTTGAATCTTAGCAGAAATATCATACCTCATCTTCAGACAAAATCAACCACAAAACAACCTCCTTAGAAGTAGCAGCAGACAAATCGCAAAGTCTAGCAAGCAAATACCCAAGAGCTTCTCGCGCAAGTTGCGAGTCTGCAACAGTAAATAATATACTAACTGTAAGTTGGGAAGTACGCAAGATGACTTGATCGCGAAGTGGACTTCGATTAGCAACTGATAAAATCGAGTTAACCATCGCTTTTACACGACTGTCAGCCGGGAGTTGCTCGAATGAGCCATCGGGAAGATCTTTGATTGCTTTGATCATCGCATCAATTGCAGTCTAAAATTCTGTTAACCAAAATCTAGCGAAAAAAAAAAATCTCATGACTAACGAACCTGCATAGAAGCCAATGTTTGTTCAATAGCCGGCACTTTCCCCGTAGCCGAAATCCTATTACCATCACCCATACCACCAACTGCTTCGGCAGGTTGCTGGCTAGGAGCCTGCGGTCCATGCAACTGATTTTCAAACTGCAATGCTTGCTGCGAACTCTGCTGCTGTTGCTGTTGCTGTTGTTGTTGCAAGGATGCCAGGTGTCGGTTTTGAGCCTGAGCATGCGGCAATACAAGAGATTGCTGTTGCTGCTGTTGAACTCCAGATTGAAGATTGTTTTGCGATAACTGCTGCTGTGACAAAAGATGTGCTTGTGATGCAAGTGGAGTATTGGTATGATCACCAACATTACTAAATTCACCACCTTGTAAACCATCAGGACCAAGACCGCCCAACTTAAATTTTCCAAAGTCGTCATACACCATCAATTGCTGTCTCGTCAATCCGTGAGGCTTAAGTCTAAACGGATCAGGCAATTGCAGCGCATATCGTGAAGCGGAGGCTTGTTCAATAAACGGTTGCGATGGTCGTAATTCACGGTGGCGTCTACGCGCTGAATAAGCAGGAGAAAGCACTTCATCAATATCCGCAACAGCTTTATCAACAGCGGCTTTTTGAATCACCGCACAGGCAGCATCAAGGTGCTCATTGATGATCATGTTCAGCATCTCTGGACTGAACGTATTCTCTGGGTATCCACTACCAGAAATCAACGCCCGCATGTTATTTCCAATGTTAAGACGTAAAGGTTCTTTGCATGTAACCAAGGCAAGATTACTAGCAAGATAATGCACCATATTATGGGCAGCCTTTCGAAGTTTCTCTTCATCACCTTCCAAAGCGAAATCCTTAGTAGTAAGTTCTTTTGTCGCAATTTGAGCAATTGTATCAGAGCGCTCCACAACAGGTGTGATTAACTCACGAATCGACTTTTCGATCGCAGTTTGTAAGATCTTCTTCAGCGCAGGATGTGCGGCCAATGGACTGCTGGCAGAGCCCTGGGGATAACTAGCCGGCAGAGTTGGTGTACCAATACTGATTGCGTCTGAAGGACGAATAGAAGAGCGATTATCGATTCTATTGTAGCTTGCAATTGAAATACCGTCGAAGTCTCTGTTGACGTCCAGTCCATTAGCAGTACTCTCAGTCAAATCTGTCTTGAGAGGTCTATCTCTAATAATAGTAGATGCTTCGATAGTATCCTTGTCGACGTTGAGCGTATTACACAGCACTTCAATTTCAAACTTCAGATTAAGTTTCAAATCGGCGAACTGATAGAGCTCAATCATGACTCTTAGAATGCCCATAACCCAAGGGCTAGGAGGTTTGAAAATTCTTGATTTCATCACCATCTCTAAAACCTTACAAGCAAAGGGTAAGACAACAACAAGTCTATTGGTATCAAAGGCCTCAATCAAAAGATCTTTGAATGCAATATTCTTGTGCTTGATAGGTTTATCGCGCGCAAGAGTCAAATAACCTATCCAACATCCTAAATTCTTCAATCGGCTGCGTTCTTGCGACGAGATAGCAGTATCAGAAGAATTCAGAATCGATATGATACTGGCATAAGTGCTAGCAATAATTTGCTTGTTAAGATGATTATCATTGACAATATCAAGCATCTTCATATATAAATCATGAAAATTTGGCTCCTGCTTAGCGCGAGTATCAACCAAATAGCTAGCAAACCACTGGTGATATTTTTCTTCCAAGATTGCTTTAAGTTCTTTGGATTTTTGTTCAACATTCGTAGGGGCAAGATTGTTGACAATGAAAAGAACCTTATCCTGTAACTCTTCGTTCGGATCTTCAGATGCAGTTTCACTAGGTCCAGCAGAATCAGAATCTAAGTGCAAAGAACGGAAAGGTGGAGGTGGGGGAGGAGTATTATTATCGTTCGCCTGATCACCAACGCCCTCCCCATTTGCAGTAATAGCACCATCCCTTAAAACCAGAGCTCTTAATTTAGTAATCAGCTGGGGCTGGACTGCTTCCAATGAGGAGATTTTAAGTAACAATGTACAGTAGTGAGGGAATGTATCAAGACGAGGCTGGAATTGCATCAGGGCTTGCAATCCAAACTTGAACATTTTTGCGTCGGGGGATTCTTTCAGTGCTTCCAAGACAAATCGCAAAGCGACAGCGAGGGGTAAATCCTCAATCAAATGAAACTGGATAATAGATCCAAAGAGGACAGCGGTAGTAGCCAACGCTGGAAGCGGATAATCAGGGAAAAAGCGATATTCATCAAAAAGTGAGTGAACCATACAAGCAAATACATCTTGCTCGTCTGGGTTCTCTGAAACTCGAAGTTCTTGTAAAAGCGTAATAACATCCGAAATTGACATTTCCTGTTCATACATTCGCTGATAATAAAACTTCATTCGCTTTTCAACTTCCGGTGAGAAACCAGTCTCGCCGCTGTTGGCTAATACGGCAGCGTCGTGTCCCCGTCCAAGGTTAATCAGACGAGGATAAGTTTGAATACATTTAGCCTGTACATGCTCCCACTTGTCAACAAATTCATGAGGAATAGTTCTGAATCCGGTATTAGCATACTCCTAGACAAAAAAGAAAAAAGACATATAAGTATACATACTGTGAAAGTAAAACGTGCAACAGATCGTGCACAACTTGGACATGAAGAGGCAAAGAATCCGACTGCTCGGGCACTTGTCCATCTTGCTGCTGTTGTTGTTGCTGCAAAGAGTACTCGGTACTTGATTTAACGTCCAGGAAGCTCAAGATTGCAACTGCAAAAGCGGGAGCGTCTGCAGCTAAATTTTTGTCAAGATATTCTTGCAAAGGGAATTTTCCAAGTCGCGCCAAATACGAAAACACATCAAGTGTGAAAAAGTAAGGTCTAACTAGAATAATCTCTTCAATTACATCTGGATCATTGAGTTCATCGGCAATTGCAATCACGACTTTCCCGTCATAGTTTAGATTATCAATCGACTGCTGAACATCAGGTCCAAGTAAAGCAGCCAATCTCCGAATTGGATCCATATTACCAAGAGGCTCTGTAGGTATTTGAAACAAAGACGTAATCGATGGGGGAGGTTGAGATGGTGCGTAGCGGGTTAGGATTGCAGAGTATAAGGCTGATCGTTTTTCCGCGCCGAAGAGGGGGGTAAGAACGTCCTGACTGAATTCGTTTATAATCTCGATGATATTCTCTTCTGATAAAGCGTTAGAGTATTTTGAAGCGTCTTCAATTATTGCAAGGAAGCGGTCAAAGTTCTCAGCAAGAATGTCAAGTGCTGCGAGAAGAGTCAGCAGGCTAGTCAACGAGAAAATACAAGGGATGACCGGTACCTTGAGACTTAGTATCCTGATTTGGGGATTTACTAGCAGCAAGACATAGAACAGTTTTCTGGAAAGAGTCCAGGTGTAGATTATCAAAGAAAGGGCCGAGTCGGAAGTCTTTAAACGCGTCGTTGTCCGGTAGAGAGATCGAGTCAACAAACTTGTGACTGAGGGTCGGGTTCGTCGAAAGAATGCCAATCTCTTCGAGGAGTAATTTTCTGACTACAGGATTCTCTTGCGGACGAGAAAGCAAGGTAGAAAAAAGGATTGAGATTAATCGGCGGAAGTATCTTTGATATACCTCCGGCCCGTTCTGATCGCAGAGCTAGCAAACCAAGGGTCAGAATCGAGATACGACACGCAGTTAACCGGGGGGGGAGAAGAGGGGACTCTCTTACCTGTCTAATCTGCTTGACTGTTGCGTCCCACTTGTCTTCCTTGATAGTAGAAACAAGAACGACAATCTGGGCGCCGACGATCTTCGACAGCTCAGTCGGACGGGCGTTTGTGTTTCCAGACGCCAGCGATGAATTCGAGGACGCAAGCCCGCCTCCAGCCGGTCCAGACGATTGAAACGAAGACGGCGTAAGCACTTTCTGCGTCACCTGATGCTGCTGCTGCTGCTGCTGCTGCTGTTTAGGTGATATTGCGGCAGACACAGGCAAGCTGGCAGAAGACGGGGTGAAAGGGCGTTGGGACGGAATGACTGCTAACTAGCACTTATTCTCTTTTCTCTCTTTCTCGTACGCGGACCCGGAATCTTTGAAGAAAGGCCGGTGCCTAGAGACGATCCCAAAGAGAGAAATAGATAAACAAACAGAAGATACAAACAAAAAAAGCGGCGAATCTGGATGGATTTCACGGCCAAAAGTTGGGTTTTTTCAAAAGATGCAAAAGATCGCATTAGCGACGCTCGAGAGGAGAGCGAGATCATATTCTAAGAACAAAACCCTTATTGCTTACTTTACATAAACCCTGAATGCTTCTTGCAATCTGTGTTTTTATTCCCTTTTTCGGGGTTTCTTTCTGTTACAATTGTGTACAATTACGTGTATTTATTAACCCCCGATTATGGCTACAGTAAACTAGTCCTTTTTCAAAGGTTCAACCCACCCACTACGTCCGGGAAAAAACCGATTCACAGTCTCTTGATACTTTGCATACTCTGGGTATTTTCCCACTGAAATAAACTCTGTAAAGAACGTGGAACCTTGGAAAAGAAGTACATATCCCAATGCACCAAAAATTGTCCAGTTTATAAATTTACCTGTAAGATAAACTGTCCAGATGTAAGGGATGCACCAGAACAACTGTTCGGCGAAGAAATTGGCGTGCTGCATCAATAGTTAGTCGAGCCGTCTCTGGAAATATACATAAATGGCATACTCGTGAGTAAGCAAACAGGCCTGAAGTGCAGAAACCGCGCTCAAGTTGGGCTTTGGTATATCCTGTTGCGATTTCTCCTGTTTCCTTGAACTTTGTCTTTGCGCAATGATATTCTGTTTATGTTTAGTTAGATGCTGATTCTGTTCACAACGACTGTATACTTACGCCATTGATTTTCATCTGCAATGCTCTCGATTGCAATACATGCCAATAATGCGCCCGCAAACAAGACGTCAATAACCCCAATATCCACATCTCCCGAGTAATACATAATACAAGCCGGACTAGTAATGCTTAGTAACAAAGCGATCTGAACAGTACTTATAAACGTGATACTGAAGATCGTGAATTGAAACCCAGTCATTTTTCCACGCAAAACTTGCCAACGATAGTCTTCGGTTCCTGAGTATCCGCCTTTTCGCGCAAAATTGAATGTAAGTCTAATTGACCAGATCAAGGCAATCGAAATGTATATCCATAAACGTGGTGTATATACGTTATTCAAATAGCTGTGGATTCCATATGAGAGAATTGTGGAAGGAGGTAGTAAAGACCATATACGATCGACCTAGCAATCTATTAGCACCAACTCGATCAGCCCCTTACAGAATAGGATAACAATACCTGAGAGTATTCGTCTTGCAAAGTTCCAATGACAAAAGTAAGTACCATAACAGCAACGTGCATCAAAGCAGCACCGGTATATGGGTAACTATTGATATAAAATTCTTTAATTCCTACTTGTCCTTTAATTGCCTTTGATGCGTATTCCAGTTGCTCGATTATAAACTCCTCGTTTATACCGTACATATCAGCAAGTGTGAGATTCATCATGTTGAAAGCTATTATAGTCAGTAAATTACATCGGCACAATGTGATTGCAAGGTACGCACCGTATACTTAATAAAAAAATACAACAATTACAGCTATTTTTCAATTGCGATATATATTACTCGTAAATTTCAATATAATCTTCATTCAATTGTAAAAATATTGACAATAAATGTGATTAATTGTTGATCGGATAAATGTTGATCTAAATGTAATCTGCACCCGCCGCACATCGTGCGCATCTACACGTGATTCTCCAATATTACAGAAATACTGCAATTAAATTCATCCCAAATATTGCATATAATTTACATATTTGAACTTAGGAAGCAACATATTTGAAGCAAAAGAAATATGTCAAATACAAACGAGAAAATACCATTAAATCCTCACACGCTGGCAAAAGCATCTACATCAACTGCATCACAAGGACTTTCCAGAGCTGAAGTTTTAAGTATTCTTTCAAAGAAGAAAGACTGCTTTTTAAGAGAATATATACATTACGATTGCGATTTACCTAAAACTATTGAGGATAACGTACCGTGTAGGAAATTGATTCGGTATTTTGCAGTGTATGAAATTTGCTGTACTACTTATTAATATGCTAAGTTTTGCTTGCTGATTTAAATGCTTATAGATGCAAGGATTCTAAAGGAAAGGAAACAGCTACGGAAATAACGGATGAAAAGACATTGGAATTGAAAGAGATCATACTACCGCCTATAAGGAATGAAATTAATTGAGAATTGATGCGTAACAATCGTTAATTTGCATGTTGTTACTAAAATCAACTTAAACGCGCAGATATATGTATCTGCTTTGTACTATAGCATATCATAGATAGGGAATCAATTCAAGTACGAGAAACTACGCCGTCAACTACCAAAGAATTATCAAAGAATTATCTGATCAAAAGCCCATATTACTGGAAATTTACGGAATATCAAAATCAAAATTGGATAATATATACGGGAAAGAAATACTGCTCTGCATTATAGCATATCATACATAAAACACAAGAAACAAGAAAAGCACCAACAGTCATAAATTTCAAGGCACTTCAATCATCGTAGGCAAACTAGATTCACTCGAATTCCTACTATTTTTCAGCTTCAACTCTCGTTTAATCACACTTTTGTGCTTTACTCTTTCATCTTCAGGATTAAATCCCGCTTGTTCTGATCCGAATTGTGCCCAATCAGGTGTTTTTGAAATATAATCCATAGGACCGAATTCTACTCCACTTTCCAAAAGCTGAAAGAATCGGTCGTAGTCAATATGTGTATGCCAATTTCCTTCGATTTTGAATTTCTTTTGCGCGAGTAAAATACAGCAACTATGAGCATGTTCAGCAGCAATATCATACTCAAGTCCTTGATCGTGTAAAGCTTCATTAAGTTGCTTTACAAACGCAAGAACTTCTTCGTAAAATGGAACATTAGCCATAGTTAAAGTATCCTTTGATCCTTTACCAAATGAAGCTGCAGGACCTGTAGGAGCAGCTGCGTTTCCGCAATAAGTAACTCCTTTAACTTCAACGAAGCAAGGTAAAGCTTGCCCAACAAGTCTAGCGTATCCCAAAACTTCTTCAGCGTTGAATCCTTTTACCAGAGTTAATCTAAAAACCGTGCGTTGATTTGTTTTTGTTTTCAAAATATCAAGGCATTTATTAAACCGTTCCCAGAAATCTCGGTGAAGAGGTTTATCAACCCGACGGAGCGACTCTTTATCCGATGCATCGATAGAAACATAAAGTTGAGTAACTTGCTTCATTGCCGCAAGTTGATCAGGATGTTGAGCGTTACAGACCAAGAAACTAGATATATGACGATCGTGCAACATTCCAACAAACTCATTAATATGTGGATAAAAAATTGGTTCGCCGACTAAGCTTAGAGCACAATGCCGTACATTAAACGCTTCCGCAAACCGGGCTGCTTGAACTCCAGGTACACCACGCATCTGCTTGATTTTTTTATAATGACCTTCAAGGGCACCTTTCAAAATAGCTTCAGGAGGATCGACTTGCCAACGCCAAGTCGTTCCAACAGGATTTGTTCCATGACGCCAACAAAATACGCACTTATTTGAACAAGAAAGTGAAGGTGTAGTCTCCATACATAAATGTGATTTGATCCCATAAAAAGCGAACTTGTAGCATGATCCACGACCTCGTAGAGCTGATTTTGTCCAACGACAGATTTTAACACCAGAATGTGATCCAACGATTGTGTATCCTTGTTTTGTAAGTGATGCGTAAGTAGGTGAATCTTTTCCGACCATTTCTTTCTTATTACTACCGTTTGATATTTTCGAATTTTGCATAATTGTCCCCATATCTTCAACATCAACAACGTCTTTAGCATTAGTTTTTTTAGAAAGTTTAACAGATAAAGGGTCAACAAAATCAAACTCTTCACCAGGTTCATCTTGAGCTTCCTCTCCTTCGTCATCCGACATTGTTATATCTTGAATTTCTGCTACACTATTGGGATCCGCAAGAGTATCAATTAAATGTGAACTCCATTCTTCAAATTCTTTGAACGCAGATCCTTTGACGTCTCCCGTGCCAATAGGAAATGCCCGCGGTGCACCAAGTTTACCAATGAATTTATCAACGAGTAAAGCTTGGTAGCAAAACATATGATCCCAACCTTGCATGTCACCAAGACCAAATACTGCATACCCTCCAATTCTTCGTAACGGTCGCGAGTCAATTCTGAAATCATTATATGTATCTTTCAGAGTTTCGATAAAGTAATCAAGCGGGGACTCAGATTCATAAGAAGGCAGAACAAATAGGTAAAAACTGTTATCTAGAGTACGATCAGGCGAGACGAAGAATGAATCAAGATCATCTAGATAGTCAATATTTTGAATCGTAATATTTCGCTTAGACACAATCTCATGCTGTTTAAGTGAGGAGTAAAGGTTTGATGCGTATTTTTCTGTGGTATTTGTAAGTGTTGAATAGAAAATATGAATATCAGAGGTCGATGAAAGTTGCTGTGTATCATTTTTCTTTGACGCTCGGCGAGTGAATACTTTTGCACTTCTAACTTTTGTCTTTTTCACTGAAGATTGTGTTTTTAAAGACCTTTCATTAGTTGCAACTACAATATCTTTCTTCAAACCACCAATAACCTTCTCATCAACATCCTTACTCAACAGCACATCCTCATTCTTATCTCCACCATCACCTCTAATATCCTCATCATCATTATCCTCAACATCAGAAGGAGGTCTTGCAGTATTTCGTTCAAGTTTTCCTCTTTTTGGAATAGTAGCTCGTGGTTGGTAAAAGCAATATCTCCAATAAACGTAACAAAAAGAAGCACCGATTATCAGCGGCAACCGAATTTCGTGCCAGGTCGCAAGAGCACCTTGACAAGCAAATAAATTAGCCATATTCCTATTCACAATTTGATTTAAATAAAAAATTGTATATTTACCCATTATTCTTTATTTTTGAAGCGCAAACCTGAACAGATATTGATTGAAAATATAAAAAAGTTCCACTACTACTAAAAATGAGCTCTAAAATTTCAAATTTCATAAACCACGTGACTTTATATTATTAAACTTTGTAATGTGAAAATTCAAAATTTAATGATTAGTCTTGAATTAGTTTTAATGAGATTCTAAAGTTGACTGTATTTTATTAATTGAAAGTGTTTTGACAACAAAATTAAAGAAGGATAATTTGATTATTGTTGGAAATAGAAGGAAAAAAAGGTGTCAATGTCGAGTGCTCGAAGGCACGGGTCGACCCTTTCCGGATTAACAAATAGCAGTAATTCGATAAACAACAACAACAACAACAACAACAACAACAACAACAACAACAACAATAACAATAATAATAATAGTCCATCAATTGGATCAGCAGCTAACTTTACGAGTTCAACAGCAACTGGATCTGCTGCTGATGATGCTATTACTACGCTTATAAAAAACATCCTTGTGCCTACGTCTTCTTTGCAACGACCACTGGATTCAACGTTACCTGCGCTTACGTCGTTTCCTGATCTAGATAGAGAGCTTTATGCATTTGTTGCTCTTATTTTACGACAGTTTGTGCTGGTTTGGTATACAAAAGTTGCGGGAGATGATTTAGGAGATCGTGCGTTTGCGTATGAAGTAGTCCATGTTGTTGCGCATGTAACAAGGTCGATTGAAGAGCGGTTACGAAAAATTGAACTTGAAATGGTTCTGTTGGATGATATACCATTTGTACTTGATGCCCATCTTCGCGATTATCGACTTGCTAGACAAAAAACTGGAACTGCGTATGCCGCGGGGAAATCTTTTGAAGAAATGTTTCATGCTCTACAACCACATCCTGCACTTGTACCAACGAAATCAATAGAGCCGACTACTGAGGAGGAGGAGGAGGAGGAGGAGGAGAATGCTGTCGAGAGACAGTTTTTATCAGTCCTTTCAAAGGGCATTTTATCAGTTCTATTACCATCTGAAGACCTTGGATCTGCTACTGAACTATCTTTACTTCGGTCATTGCTTGCGGATGCAGTATTATGGAAAGTAATTGACAAGTTAAGTGAGCCATTTATGGTTCATGAAATTATATGCAAAGTTATTGAAAGGAGTCTTAATATCAATCCAGATGACGAACTATCAGATACAGACGGCTTTACAAAACCTGCAGAACTACCGGAAACATTACCAAGTCAATCACAAATCTCATCATTAATATCATCCATTCGCAGGTTACTATTTTCATTTATTTCATTTCTTTCATTTTTGCAAGCCGGTGTTGTTTTCTTTATTTCATTTGCTCGTTCAATTCCTGATCAATCAACTTCAACTTCTCTAAAACCTAACAATGGTCATGGTGCTTCACTTCTTACAATCGCACTTTTTCCTACTATCGCTAGACTCTTAAATATAGGAGCTAGACAACCATGGTTAATGTCAACAATTGAATTATTAGCTCTTCCACTTGTTTCGTTACCACCTGGAAGTATAATTGATAGATTACTTGCACATTTTTTCAAAACTTATATAATGACACCACAATTTGCTTGTTCGATATTATCAGTTTCACGACAGACATTATTCCCCAACAATGAATCAATGGCAGAACCAAGACCATATCCCTCTGAAGCTGAAAAACAGCAAATTCTTAATCACGTTCATTACTGTATTCTAAAAGTAGTACCTGCACGAATGAGAAAACAAGTTTTAGGTGATGATGCAAGGTCAGGTGTTGAGGATTTGCTATCTCCTTTTGAGAATAAATTCGCAAATAAACATTTATTATATTTTATATTCGATATGGTGATTATTAAAGTATTACCTGAATTAGCAGAGAAAACTCCGGAAGAATTAAAAGAATGGAGATTAGGTGATGATGATTCGAGTATATATATTTGATTACTGTCTTTTTTTTTTTCATTTTTATTTTCTTTTTTCTTTCTTGCATTATGCCTATTTGATATATAAGAATTGGTATTTCTATTTTCCTTGGGGGCGGCGGCGTACTTCATTTTAATTTTTATGTATAATATAAAATATTCAACAGAGTGTTCTCACAAAGCAAGAAAAAAAGAAAAAAAATAAAATAAAAAAAAAAAAAATGGGAGAATGCTATTTTCTTCAAGGAACATATAATCTTGAAAAAGAAACAACATCACGTCGACAGCAAACACATCCTTTAAAATTCCTAACTGCCAGACTAACTCTACACTCCTCGCACACTGCCAAACATTTGCACGGCCAAAGGACGATATTTCGCTGCGAAGCATGACAAACTACACATAAAGAAGGTTGATAATTCATTTCATCTTCATCATTATCATCATTGCCTCCTGATGTTTGACGCTTAGATCGAATCTCATTAATAAGAGCAACGATTTCAGCAGCTTCGTTATCGCCATATTCAGAATCATCAGAGTACCATCCATCGTCTTCGTTATTAATTGAATCCATAAATGTAAGCATTTTATTCCTAGTCATGATTTCATTTGCTGATAAATGAGCTCGCATGACATCAGATAAATGTCTTTCCTCTCTTGTTTGAGGATTTAAAAGAGTCGAAAGTGACATATCAGAGCCCTCTAACTCGGGGAAAAGTTCAAGGTCTGCAGGTGTACTGTACCGTGAAGACGATACAGCAATGACTTGCGGCCCTTCATCTTCAGTAGCGTCATCCATATCGTCGTCGTCATATTCATCATAATCATCCTCATTACCATTCCTAGTAGATGCAGGCTTAAATTCGCCAGATTCATCAAAATCAGGCAATTCAGTACCAGTAACAAAAGCAGAATAGTAGTCATCGTCTGTCATTCGAGATCCAGTAAAGTATACTGAATTCTCCGTCCGTTGCTCTTGCTCTTCTTGCTCGCTTTTAAGTCTAAATACGCGCTTTCGTATCCATAATCCCATTTTCTGTAATAAATTAAGACAAACCCGCATAGTCCAAAACACAAGTCGATAAGCCATTCTAACTCTGTATATAATAACAAGCCATCTGAAACGATCTGCACCTTTACGTCGTTGACCATTGATAGAGTTGGAACCAGGCATACCGCTTCCGACGCGCATATTGTGACTGGCGTAGCCAGATTGGACAGGCTGTGCATAGCTAGCTGATGCAGTGGAGCCAAAGCCGGCGGAACTTCTTCTGCGACTGCTTCTGCTATGTCTTCTTTTCCGAGCAGTAGTCGAAGCAGCCGGATTAGTTGAAAAAGCAGAGTCCAGATCGCGACCGGCAGAGATCTTTATTCTTTTTCGTAGACCGGCGTGTGTGGAATTGTCTTCTTCAGGAGACTCATTTATGAATTCGAAACCTGCGCGTCTCTGATACTCGAGGGCTTCAATCCACGTGGTGGCGGGGACGGCGAGGGCGGGGCCTTCTGCCATGTAAGTCGCGTCTGCAGCGGAGGTAAGGACAAGGATACCCAGCTTGAGTAGACATGAGTAGAAATCTTCTGACAGAGATATGCTGATTGTTTGGACGGTGGCATGGAGGTCAGCCGTGCCGCCGGAGAAGATAGTAGCGAGGGCGTAGATGGCGCCGCAGAGGATGATGACGTAGAGGACGGCGAGATGAGGAGTGAAGCCGATAACCCAGACGGTTGGGAAGAACTGTGCGCGGCCGTGGAAGGTAGACACGGCGAAGTAGCTGAGGGAGATCATGCCAAAGAAGGTGGAGGGGATGAGCTGGGATAATGTGAGCAAAAAATATATGAAAGAAATGCGTAAATAAAAGTCAAACCACATACGCGATAGTTTTGCAGGTCAAACACGGAAATGACCAGAAATGTGAGATAATTGAGGGTCCAGATCAGTGATACGACCAATACTTCGACCGACGGTCGCTGGGCCAGCTGTGCTTCCTGAAAGGCCAGAGAGTATTCGAACAGGGTCATGCCCGTGTCTGGCGCCGGCACGCGGCCCTGGAGCGCGCTGGCAAAGGTCTCGACGAAATGCCCGGTGCAGAAGGCCTTGTAAAGAGGCCAGAGAATGTCCGGGCCGGGGCAGGCGCTGTCACTTGCAAACAACTCGGGCACATATGGGCCAAACACGGGCGAGTAGCACCTGAGCGCAGTGAGCAGCGGCACCACGGCTCTTGAAAGCTGCAAGATGGCAACCGAGCGCACCAGAAGACGCAGCACAAAAGGCATTGGTCGCGGGCGTCTGACCGACGCGAAGACGACTGTGCGATTGAGTACGACGGCCATGAGCATGCACAGCATCAGAAATGGTGAAGTCAGATACGACACGAAGTTGCCCAGGCGGCGGTCCGGAATGTCGACTTCTGTTGTCTGCTTCACAATCACTGCAGCCAAACTGCGAAGAATCCTCGACACCTGCGACACGGCCGGCGAACCTGTTGCTGCTGCTGTTGTTGTTGCTGCTGCTGCTGCTGTTGCTGCTGCTGCTGTCGCCATCTCAACAACACTCGTGCTCGTCCTGCTGCCTCCTTCTTCACCAACTCGACCCACTGCAGCGCTCACAACTCCCTCAACTGCCCCAGATTGAAGCATATACTCCAATCCATCTTGAATCGCTGCAACCGCGTCCATTACTTTCGCTGTTGCGGAGAACTCACAAACCACCGCGCTCTCAGCTGGCACTATCTGACTTGATCTTGGGTAAGGGTATAATCTACTCCTACTTCTTGACTATTTTAATGTATGCAGGATGAGATATCAAAAAAAACAAAAAAGCCATACAATACAATACAATGCAGTACAATTGAAGATTAACTGAAAACTTCTACCAAAAATTGCAATATTGCCTTTTGGAGTGTTCTCGTCCTGATTAAATAACCAAAAAAAAAAAAAATAAAAATAAAAACAAAAATAATTAAAAACACTCAAAAACAGCCCCCCTACTGTCCCCCTTTTACAGAGCCATTTGTCTTCTCTTTGGCCCCCGCAGCTTGCTGATGTTGCGCCAACAACAACGCTGGCATTCTTGCCAATTCCTCCAGCTTCTTATATGGATCCTACTCTCTCGTTAGCGCTTGCTTGTTTCCATAACATCACGAAATACTCAAACTCACCCAAACTTCCTCCTTCTTCCCCCCACCGTCAACACCCTCGTCTTCTCCTTCCTTTACGGCATTTGGAAATCCAAATGATGGTCCCCGTCGCGAAACATCGGGCGCCATAGTCACATCCGTAGCTCCGCCTGCTGACCCCGCACTACTAGGTACTCCTCCAAACATCTCTGTTGAAACCCTTCTTGCAAAGTTCACAATTGAAGTATCTCTATCCCATGCATTCAAACTTGAAATCTTACTCGCGGCGCGCTGTTCCACTTCAGATTCCGATCTTGGAGAAATTTGCATCGTTGGCGATGTCTGCGTCGACGAGGAATCATTAGGAGACACCCCACCAATACTCGTCGTAGGAGACACTGCAGGTTCGTTCTTAATCAATGCCTCAACTGATTTCTGCTCTTTCTCTTCAACTGCTTTGACCACAGCTTCCTCTTCAATGTCCTCCTTCAATTCCTCAACCAAATCTTCTCCTCTTTCCTTGTCATCTTCTCCTTCTTTTTTTATCTCCCCAAATGCGTCCTCGTCTGCACCCTCTGTCTCTCCCACAACATCAAACGCATCATTATCATCAATCTTGACCTTATCCAACTCCCTTTCAATGGCTTGCTCTGCTACAGCCAACTGTCTAGCGTTGAACGCTGCGATAGCCATATCCCTATCAGCCTTTGCTTTCTCCTCGCGCTGCGTGAAATCCGCTTTTGCTTTTGCGCGAATCTCATCCTCGGGAAATGTACGCGCTGAAATGACTTTCTTATCCCTCGACTCCCAAGGGAAAATAGGTGGCGGAGGCGGCGTATCTTCTCGAGGAGGAGACGGGCGGAACGGCGATGGTGCGCGCTCAGATTGCGGAATAGGTGCAGGAGGGTGCCAGATTGCTGCTGGAGAGCTTGGGTCTCGGTGAATTGGCGAGGGAGGCCGCCAATTTGATGATACATCACGCCAAACTGACTCTGGCGATTCCATATATCGGGGCGTTGGCAATATAATCGCAGCAGAAAGAGGAGGAGGCGTGGACGGTCTCTCTGGTGCTTGAAACTGTGGTGGAGGAATACTCTTTGGAGGGGCAATAGAGCGGTACTCTGCAGGAACATACTCTGGCAGCACTTGAACCGGAGGAGGTACAAACACAGGAGCTTGCTGCTGCCATTCAACAGGTTGATCCCATGCATTTTCCTGCTGAAACTGTGTTGGAAAGTTAATAGCCTCACCACCTGACTCAATAGGAGGTGCATTTGCTGCTGGATTCCAATCCGCAATATGTGCAAAGGAGTTCAAAGCAGCAACAGGTGTTGGCAGCCGTGGGGGTGGCACGAGCTCAGAAGGTACAGAAGTATTACTCTCGACTTTTTGCTCTTCAAAATTACTAGGCATATCAACAGAGTCATATATATCCCACCAGCGTCTCAGCAGTTGATTGTAAATTTCATCTGCAGATGTATACCATGCTGGAACAGACTTACTCTGAACAGCAGGAGGTGGTCGCGGTGTCGTCCATGGTTTGGACGATCCAATGAAGTGCACTACCTTGATATCTTTTAAATAATGCTGAAAGGCCGGAATATATCTGTAACATGTTAGTACTATACATATTAATGTCCGCGCCTCTTCTCTCTTGTCTCGTCGAGAATAAGTCAGCCCTTGACGGAGATGCCGCTAAGTGACGTCCCTGCATTCCTAAATAGGATTAGCTAAGTCGTCGGGTTAGGGCATAGCATAAACGACAATTCGTAAACGCGTAGCCACCGTCTGAGGGTCCCACTTGCAGACACAACAAGCATCAATTGACGAGACACGAGAAGCACGCGCTTCGGTCAGTATGTTGACAGTAGCACGATCAAAATACGCGATAGACGCGCGCGGGGATGAAAAGAGAGTACGCAAGCGCGAAAAAGGCGGAGAAATGGGGGGTTAAAACTCACTGATACGACGCATTTGGCGTGACGTTGTACAAAAACGGCAGTCTTGTCCAGTTGTGGCCAAAGTAGGTATTGAGCAGGCCTTGGTCGCCGCCTGTTAGAAGAGGTTTAGCAGTCATTCAATAAGAAATTGCCCAGCGTTGTGCCGTTGCATAGCTCAAACAGCACTGCTACAGCCCCACACTCATCCAGCCAATTGAAACGTACCGTCAAAGGACTCGCCAGACTCGGAAAGTGCATAGAGACCGAGGAATTCGGCGTTGCTCGGAGTAAGCACCATGACGCCCTGTGCGGATGGTTGTTAGCCGTTGAGTGCAGAGACGTGTGTGCTTAGGTAGCATGACAAACCATACACTGTTGAAAATATCAGGCCAACCAGCATCGGGACACGCCTAAGAAGTAACATGAACAAATTAGCCCTTAATTGTAAATTATGAAAAGAAAAAAAAAAAGAAACTGAAATCGTATCAAAGCACGGCCACAGCATCGGGGGTTAGACTCACCGCAGTCTGGCCTTCAACATCAAACAAATGATCGAGGTTCGCTAGCGGCAAAACATCTGCGTCCAAGTATACCAATCGCTTAAACTGCGTCTGATTCCACGCCTGAATCTTTGTAAATGAAAAGTACAGGTCCGGACGACCAAGTGCAAAGAGGTTTGCCGGTGCTGGGTTCGCGATCGCGGGAATACGAATAACGTAGTCGAAGACGGTGTCGAGAGCAGCGAGCGAGGCCGGAGAAAGATGGTCCGGAGTCGCAAGCACAGCTACCGGCACAACAGACCCTGACTCCCGAATAGCACGGGCTAAAGTAAGTACGCCTGACAAAAGTGAAAAAAAATAAGAAGGTCAGTTTCGTGCTTGCTCGGAATGGTTTGCTTTGTTTGCCTGCGCGCGTTTGGGGCGGAATGACCAAACTTACCGGGAAGATACGCGTCATTGAGCAGCAGAGAAACATAAGCCCTGTCGCACGACATGTTGCTTGTCAGTTTCAGCCCAGACAAGAGCGGGAAACGGCAAGAAAAAGACTGCGAGAAGTGCAGGTGCGGAAGAGTACCGGGCGAGAAAAGAAAGAGTCCTCACGAAGTAGCCGCCCGGGGAGGGGTACCCGATGACATAATGGATTAGTGTCACGTGGGCAGAGTAGTGCGCATTCGTTGTTTGCGAATGAGCTGAATGAGGTGTAATAAGAAGAGAGTAGAGTTAAAGAAGAGCATTAATTGAGTACTATTTCTATGTGTATAATTTGAGTAGGAAATTGGTGGAGAATAATCAACACTTTTGTATGGTGTTTCGCGAGTAGACTGAACCCGGGTATTAACAGCAATTCAGAGCACTCTTGTTTATCATCCAGTGATCCGTCTATTCTTCATAATCATGGCAATTATCCCCATCTTTACTACTTCTCAGTCATTTCCTTCTAACTTCACTTGGTCCATTTGAACAAAAGCCAACCGAGGGGGATCTGATAAGAGCTCTATGTAATGTGGCTGTGTATGTGGCTATGAATGTGGCCGTGCGTGCGAGGGCTGGACCGGCGCTGCTTTGCTTATCGCGGCTTTTGTCGCTTCCTCGGTCTTCCCAGGTTCATAACCAGCTCTTATATTTATTCCTGTTTTCTTTGCAAATCGCCTTGATTTTGTGTGTCCTGCGATGCCTGCTTCGAACTGTGCGTGTGCTGCTTGTGTATATGTGTTGAAGAGCGCGTTGGCTGACTGCTCTTGTGATAGTTCTCTACGCCTGTGTGGCCCATGGAACCACTGTCCTCGCTGACTACGCTCCTCTCCGCTCGAATGCAAATGCCGTCGCTGCCTTGATTTTGCCAAAGATTCCGGCTGAGGATGATACAAAGGTATTAAACGATTGTGCTGTTGTTGCTGCTGCTGTTCAGTGCGCTAACTCGCCACATAGCTCACGTACATCCACAACAATTGGCTCGTTCACTACATCACAACCGCTGCCAACGAAGCCGTCCCCGACGGAGTCACTTTTCTCGCCATCACCCTCTCGACTGTACCTCGTCGTGTGCCTTTTGCCTACCTTGTCGACGTGCAGCGCAAGTTCAACGAGACCTTTTCCGAGGAGCAGGTCGGCGAGTGCGACCAGCCCTACGCCCTCGCCTCTTTCTCCCACACCCTCGGCCAGCTCATGACCAAGGCGGACTCCTCTCAAGATCGTGTCACCGGTGTTCGCCAGGAAATCAACCAGGTCAAGGACATCATGTCGCAGAACATCGAGCGCGTCATTGAGCGTGGTGAGCGCATCGAGAACCTCGTTGACAAGACCGACCACATGAACCAGACCGCCTTTGCCTTCCGCAAGCGCTCGACTGCTCTGCGGCGTGAAATGTGGTGGAAGAATAAGCGTCTTCTCGTCATGATTGTCATTGCGGTAGTTTTCCTTATTTACGTCCTCATTGGTTTCGGCTGTGGTCTTCCATCGTGGCAAAATTGCACTCGCGGAAACCCGGCTCCTCCGCAACAGCAGCAGCAGCAGCAGGAGCAGCAGCAACCGCAGAACAATTAAACAACCACATTATTTATAACCAAAAAGCATCGACCAGTTTATATGCGCCTTCTGCTTTGCGAAATGAACTTGAATCGCTGCATTTATATCTTACCTTTTTAAAGAATATTAATCATTAACCGTCGTTTCCCTACTTTTTGTCAATTTTTCAGATTCTACTGTGCATTTTTTGTCCCTACTTGATAGACGTTAGTCTTTTCTTTTTATTACTAACGTTTTTGGTCTTATGCTTTACCCTTTTGTTTTTTGTGTATTTGAGCCTTTCTGTATTTGGAGTTTTTGCTTTTTAATGTTTAGTTGTTTTTACTGCCTTTATTTCCCTTTTTACCTTATTTTTTATTTATTCTTTTCTCTCTTTCTGTCTATTTAATTTTATTGTTATAGACGAAAGGGTGGGTCGTAGTTTTTTTTTTTATATTTTATTTTATTTTTCTATTTTAATCTATATTTTAGAGAGCATGTCTGGTTAGGTATATGGTAGCAGTGTACTTTTCAAAAAGAATAAAAAGTAAACAAGCAATAGCACTAAAAACAAAAATAATATTAAAAATAAGGAGCAAGAACAAGAAGCTTTTAAAAGTATTTTTAATCTACTTTTTTATTTAATTTGTCTTCTTTCTTGTTTGATTCTTATTACATCTGTTTGGTTTTGAAGTGGGGAGGTTGACTTTTAGTTTGATATGTCGTAAGTACAGCAATTCCAATTGAGATAATATACACTAAATAAAAGAAGCGAGTCCAACAAAAAAAAAAAAAAAGATGATGATGATGAAAACAAAAACCGGATCTATGTTGTAACAAAATATGAAAATTAAAAAATGCAAAACTTTTTGATATATCGAAACGAGATGTGATTTTTATCTCTCGAAAAAATCATCTTCCTCTTCTTCTTGTTGAGATTTTTGATTAAACTCTTGCTCATCTTGGTCGCTTTGTGCGTCTGTAATTTCAGGCATTTCAGTACTTGTAGTAGGTCTCCACATTTTCTCTCCTCGGTAACCAAACATTAAAGTATCGATATTTACATCATTGTTTTCAATCATTTGACCTGATATTTGCCACCATTCTCGTCTTTTTTTGCTCGTTTTATCTTCATTTTCAATTCTTGTAGTTTCATCTAATAATCTATCAAGTCCACCGTCAACATAAAGTGAAACGTAACGATCCTTTTCCGGAAAACAAACGATATAAACTAATTCTTGCTTTGCAAGTCGTAATGCAAGTTCAGCCTTTTTCAGTTCTTTCTTAGCTTCCTTCTTCGCAGCTTTATCTTCAGCTTCTTTGTATAACTTTTCAGCAGCGGTTAAATTTTTGTTGGCTTTGACGACTTTTCTGTCTGCTTTCCTTCTTTCGAAAAATCGTACTTGATGATATCTTCGCTCAAGTTTCTTCGCTTGAGATCCATTTTCCGCCTGCGCTAATTCAAGTTTAAGAGCTTTTAAAGCGCGTCCTTGTTCTCGATGTGCTAGCGCAGTAGTATTTTTGCTCTTTGAAGCTCCATCATTACTTTCCTGTTGCGCGCTACGTTTAAGCAGACGTTCAAGATCTCGGATTTTCTTTCGTAGCCGGGAAAGTGACGATACAGGAACTTTACCAGAAGACGAAGAAAAAGATCCAGATGCTAAAGGAGCTTTCACTTCTTGGAATGAAGGCCGTTTATTACTCTTTGCCATTGGTTTTTTTTCACACTCTTGGTTATTGTTTGATATCGTTGTTGATTTGTATTTGGTAATTTGGAAATCTTTTTAATTTGATTCAATTTTATTTGGGGAGAGAGGAAAACCTTTAAAGGCCGGGTAATTTTCATATTCGGTATTGCGGATTAGGGGTTACCAGCAATATGTGGATTTGGTCCAGATATATGATTTTGTATTGTAATTGTTAAACTAAGTAGTTGTTTATATAGACGGAATAAGATGGGATAACAGTAGGCAGGATATTTTTGAGTAATAGGTAACGGAACAGGGTGATAAGAACTTCTCTTGAGTATTAAAAGATATTTTATAGTCTTGATCTGATTAATGGATTTATAGCGGTATATCAGTAAAGTAAAAAGTAGAAGATAGAAAGAATAAATGTGTATTTCATCGTGCACAATGGAAGCTGCAACTGTCAACTTTCACTACTATTTCATACCCGTAAATCACTACTATAGCATTTTTCACGCCTAAGCATAGAATCTGCTCAAAGTACAAAAATAAACAAAGGACAATGAACGATCAGCAAATTTCAATTGCTAACTCTCGATGAAAATGTGATATACTGCCCCTGCAAATCTCTATAGTAACGTTGAGTAGCTAAACAGGGGATTCTCATTCGTCCTAGACTAGAATAGTATAATCCTCTCTTCTTGACGAGTGCAATAATATTACCATACTCGAGCAAACTAGGAATGCGGCGTATATAATTGCAAGTTGTACAGCGAAAGTGGAGCGGTTGTTGTTGACGCGTAATATACACGCGTCGCGAGCAGCTAGGACCAAGTCCCAGCACAGGGTTCTGCGCCTGTGAATATTCTGAGAATGATACCTTAATTTAGTTTACAAATACGAGCACGAATAATACAAAAAGTCACGGGGAAAAGCTCCCACGCGCGCTATACCGAGACTCCGCTGACAACTTTGGAGAGTTAACCGAGAGAAGGAGGCCCGTTCAGAAAGAGAGTTGAGAGAGGAGGAAAATGGCGCACACGCGGGTACCAAAAATACAAAATATGCATGAAACGAGTGATTATAATCTTCTTTGGTTTTCTGCTCGTAGCTTAGCAGGATTGCTTACTTTATTTTGGCTGACGGGAGAAGTAATGCTCCTGCCGAGGGGCCTTCTTTCAAAAATTGATGAGGACACAGACAGAAAGACAGACAATGAAGCCTGCATTTCCTCGGAAGAGGACTGGTTTTGCAGTATTGCCACAGTATTATTAGATCAACAGTGAGAAAATCATAAGCGAAGGTGCCGCAGTTTTGCAAACCAACTTGAGTTCAGTTGAATTCCGCAGTCTGCCGTCGACTCGCCCGCCTGCCCGCACAGCCCAGCTGCCTTCGGTTAACGCGGGTGATCTTCGCCTGTCTGTTTTCCAAACTGGTCATTTTATCGCAGAGTGGTGCAATTCTCCAGTGTTCAGGGTATGGAGTGTGTAGTGTGTCTTCGACTCATTCTGGTATCTAAGAAGAGTACCTGATATCAGCAAATGATCCGTATAGCCCACCCAAACCAGAACCCATCATCACGTCTATAATCTATAACAAATCTACAAACGCACAAATCCGCCTGATTTCATATGCACTGCAAAAAAAAACAGCTCAGATTCCGCGTAATCAGTTGACAGAACTGGCTGAGCTGCGGACGTGACTCTCTAAGTTCTGCCCAAAAGAGACCCAACTGGTCCGGGCCTTTTCCCTCTTGCCTCCACGCCTCTTCTTTCACAACTCTCCCGCCTCCTCTTCTTTTCTCTTATCTCTCTTTGTTTTCCTTTTTTTGGCGCTGGTGCTGGTTATATAGTCTCTCGTTTATTGCTGTTTTCCTCTTTTTTGAATACATATCCAGGCCGGCTTATCCGCTGCATCGCAAATTCATGGCACCAGTATCAGCAGCACGGCCACGTCTCGACAGAGACTTTGATCTCGACAACATAATCGACCGTCTTCTGCAAGTTCGCGGTGGAAAACCTGGTGTGCGTGTCGAGTTGCAAGAAACAGAAATTAGATTTCTTTGCACAAATGCCCGTGAGATATTGATTTCACAGCCAATCTTGCTTGAATTAGAAGCTCCTATTAAAGTATGTGTGTAGTTGTGGCAATTGCCATTTTTTTTGTTTTGTTTTTTCTCGTCATTAGATACGTATCAGTGATAACTAACCTGACTTTTAACAGATATGCGGTATGCCTATTAATCCCATTACTCTTTCCAATATATCTTTAATACTTACTGGGTCTGAATTAGGTGATATTCATGGTCAATACTTTGATCTCCTGCGGCTGTTTGAATACGGTGGATTCCCACCAGATGCAAACTATTTATTCCTTGGTGACTACGTTGATCGTGGTAAACAGTCTCTAGAAACAATCTGTTTACTGTTAGCGTATAAGATTAAGTATCCTGAAAACTTTTTTATTCTTCGAGGAAATCACGAGTGCGCGTCGATTAGTCGTATATATGGGTTTTATGATGAATGTATGTTTTTGTTTATCTTTATGGGGTTAAATGCAATCGGTCTATATGTGATGCTAATAAGCTGTTTGGTTTAGGTAAACGGAGATATAATATCAAATTATGGAAAACATTCACCGATTGCTTCAACTGCTTACCAATTGCTGCAATTATTGATGAACAGATTTTTGCCATGCACGGTGGTCTGTCGCCCGATCTTACTGATATGGAACAAATCCGTCGCGTAATGCGACCTACAGATGTACGTGATTTATTTTGCTGAAATATACAAGGATTTTTATACATTATGTACTAACTGTTTGTTTCTTCTTCTAGCTTCCTGAATCAGGATTAATATGTGATTTATTATGGTCCGATCCAGAAGCTTCCATAACAGGCTGGGGGTTCAATGATCGCGGAATATCAGTAACATTTGGACCTGATATTGTTACTAAATTTCTTCGCGATCACGATCTTGGATTGATTTGTCGTGGGCATCAAGTAGTTGAAGATGGTTATGAATTTTTTTCAAAGCGTCAATTAGTAACTATATTCTCTGCGCCTAATTATTGTGGAGAATTTGATAATGCAGGTGCTATGATGAGTGTTGATGAATCACTTTTATGCTCTTTTCAAATTATGAAACCTGCTGAGAAGAAAGCCAAATATTCTTCTGTTGCTAAAAGTCCTAGTAATGCAAAAACAAAAGCGGTGAAGTAACTTTCAACATATCAAAATAGAAAATAAAGGAGGATAGAAGTGACTAGAAAATAATATTAGTAAAGATGCTTATTTTTAATGGAATGGAGAATAGGTAATTGGCGTATTTGAACGGTTATATATAAATATAAATACATTATTAAGATGAAATGGCGTATTAAAGGAAAACTTGAGCAAAAAAATTCCAAACCAATTTACTTTGCTTTGTGGTTTTTCTTTTCTTCTTTTTGTATTTTTAGTTATAGTATCAAAATTTCTTTATCTTATGGTTTATTATATATGTGCTGTATATATATTTCCATGTGTAAGGTAGAGTTTGAATATGTAGTGCACAGGAGTAGATATCTGAGTAGATATCTGAAGAGTTTAGGAGATGAGACGAAAATGGTCGTGATGAAGGATACAATTAAGCTGATAATTATTACGATTTACTTTTGTTTATATCTTTTGAATATAACAAAGTCATTTCAAACCATTTAACGCAATTAAATACTTAAAACTAATTATCAACAATTAAATTCATTTGGGACATTCAGATGCGGCTCACAAAGTCAACCTGCGATATATGATATCTCTACAGAGAATAGTAAACAATTGATTTCAATGTAAATAATTAGTATTTTCATTATGTGTTTATAAATATTTATCAACTTTGTTAACTTTGGTGATATAAAGGGTTTGCTAATAAGTAATTAGAGAACTGCGGATCTGAATGTAAATGCCCGTTTAATATGAATCGAAAGCACGTTTCTACTACACGTTTATCAGCATTTGATAAGTTACCTACTGAAGTTTTAATTTCATTATTTCTACATTTACCAAGGTCTGAGATTAAAGTGATTAACAGGACATGTAAAAGATTTCATAATTTGCTGTCTAGTGACGAATTCTGGATATCAAAAATTGTATTTTGTCTAGGTCGAGAAGGACAAAAATATGCTGAACTCTTACGAAAAAATAAAGATAATGATATATTCTCTTTAGATATGATATATCTTGCAATATGCGAACAATGGAAATTTTCATTTATACCAGATCAATTAAACTCTTGGACATTCAAATATCTGAATAAATCAATAAATATCCAAACAAACAAACTTTCAAAAGAATATGGATATTCACTAGATTCAATCCGTCCTGATTTAAAACAATTTTACGTTTCTAGAAATATAAGATTAGCTCCAGGTACTTATCGACTTCAATGCAGATTCTGTCAGAGAAACCCAAGTCATCGTCCACATCAATTAATGGGTCGGAAACCTGATTTTGAAAATTTGAAATTCAATATATATCTTTATGATTCCTCAATATCTCATCAAACCATAAACAAACGTCCAAAAGTGAAATCTTACGATGAATTAGTTAAAAGAATAATAATTAGTGAAGCTAGGATTGATAGTAAAACAGCAGATGTACTTACTACCAAATCATGGAATAAATTCTCTCCTGTTCAAATTGTGGAGTTTTATATTCCACCTGCGAATTCTGAGATGAATGAATGGAGAGATATATTGATTGAAATTTTCGATGATGAAAATGAACAAGGAAAGCTTCCTTTAGTAAGTATACTTCACCGATTCTTGATTCTAAAAGCTACTTAAATTAACAACGTAAATACTAGTGTATGGATGAATTAGAACTTATTCATATTACGCACAATGATGATTTATTCCATGCAATGGATTTACCGAAAACTCTTCCCTCTGCAGATATTCAGCCTAGAAAAAGAGGTTGGCCATTACCATTTATATACGAGCGACAATTCGGAGTTACAAAGCGCGTAGATGGAGTTGATAAACTTGCAGCGGAAGTTCAGAGAATTGTGAATTGGGCAACTGCGAATAGTCCTGAAGTACTATATCCTGAAGCGAGCTAATCATAAAAACAAAATGGTGGCTTATTTCTTTTACTATATATACACTAATGACAAGGAACTATGCAAACATAAAAATAACAAGAAAACATGACACAATTATTCATCTCTAGCCCACATTTCTCTCTTCTTTTGCCGTTGAAGTCTGGCACTGCGCTTATACAAACCCCATCTACTTTTAATAACATCCAACCGCCGATCCATTTCTTCGATTCTTTCCTTTGGCGCATTTGCGACTAAACCAACAAAGAAATCCGAGCATCCGAATTTCTTTGCGAGAACTTTGCGAGTCCAGCGGTCAGGATCTTCATTTCTCAATCTGCAAATTTCTTCAATATCTTCCTCACTCAAATGATATTTCTTTGGTTCAATTGCTTTAATGGGAGGTGGTAAAACTGAAATACCAGGTTCTGTCTGGACTTTAAGTCGTTCAGAACGCGGTAAAAAGATATCCGGAGTATCAAAAGGTGAAGGAGTAGTTGGCGGAGGATTGAAAGTCAAACCGGCAGGAATAATAGGTCGAGCTGTGTTTGCAGAAGATCTAGGATTAAATCTAGTAGGAAATGGAGTATTATATTTCTCAGGATCTTTTAACTTTGTTGTTTTATCAGGATTAGGATCCGCATTGCAAATAGCTGAAGTAGAGAAGTTTGATGATGATGATGATGATGGAGATGGAGATGATGATAATAATGATGATGATAATGACAAAGATGTTGTTGATGATTGAAGTATTGACAAAGTTGAAGATGAGGTCGCGAGACGACAAAGTGGACTCGCAGCGGACTTGAGCGACAACATTGCACTTTCCTTATTCTTTGTTTTATACTGTATTATATATGTATTATATATGTATTGTATATGTATTGTATATATGTAATACCCGTCTGCCACCAGTTGTGCTGGAATATGTACGACAAGTATCAAGTCCAATGTCGGGACAGAGCAGACGATATTTTCCATCTGAAAAAAATACAGAATGCACGTGATACACAGAGTGACAATTACAGCCATTACTAATACATAACATAATATGCAGTAGGGCTAAAGTAATTAGGGCTACGCGTGACTGCTTTCTATCTAGCGCGTGGTCGCAGGCGAGAGTGAGCAGCGACGCCGGCAAATTCAATCTGGAAAGCAAGTTGGGTCCTCTTCCAGACAAGCAGCCAGACCAGCAACAACAACAAAATTACACAATAACGATGGCTTCTACACAGAGATCAGCTCTTAAGGACGTTGTCACTCGTGAATACACTATTCACTTGCACACTCGTGTATGTATCAATTGATTAAAGAGAGCAATGGAGAGAGAGAGAGAGAGAGAGAGAGAGAGAGAGAAAGGTGGAGTAAAGAGTACCATTAACTGACTGTATTCTTCGCAGGTCCACGGTGTCCAGTTCAAGAAGCGCGCTCCTACCGCTGTGAAGGAAATCAAGGCTTTTGCCTACAAGCACATGGTATGCATCAAGGATAAATCCAAAAAGCAGAGCAAATACTCACTAAAACACAATTCACAGGGAACCAAGGACGTCCGTCTCGATCCTTTACTCAACAAGGAGATCTGGAAGCAGGGAGTCAAGGGTGTTCCATACAGACTGCGTCTCCGCATCTCGCGGAAGCGTAACGACGAGGAAAAGGCAAAGGAGCCTTTGTTCTCATACGTTCAGGCCGTCAACGTTACTTCTTTCAAGGGACTGCAAACCACCGTCGTCGAGGAGGAGTCATAAATTTATATATCATAATATCAAATCAAAACAAGAAAAATCTGATGGGCGTGTTGTTTCTTTTGTTTCTGCGGGACTCGACCTTTTTGTTAGCCTCGTTAAACGATTCATGTATATTGGTTCAATAAAAGTTGCAAGAGATTTCATTTGATAATCTATCACTGTTTTTTAAACATGCCATGAAAATTCTACGAAGTGGAGGAAATGTAAAGCAACGTTGCTTGTAGAATGTAGAAAGAAAAGTAACAAATGCTATTAGCTATTGACTTGACCAAAAAGAAAGAAAAAGAAAAAAGAGAATCAGCAAAGACTACAAATCATCACCATCGTCCCATCCGACATATTCACGTCCAACAATTCTCCAAATATTGATTTCACCACTCTTCAAATCACCCAATCGATAACTTTCACTTCTTACTCCTTTTCCTTTTCCTCCTTCTTTGGTGCTTAGTTGTGAAATAACTCGCACTTTTTTCTTAGTTCCATCCCATTCACTGACAATTCCACTAACAACCTCTCCAGCATTGCCAATCTCGACAGAATACTTTTGACGCAATCCGCCTTTATGACCTTGGAAACGAGCATTCTTAAATGTAATCACATCGCCAGGACGAATCTCATCAGCTTGCGTGACGCTCGCATTAGCAATATTACTATAAATCACCGCTCCGAAGGATTTATTTCCAATAGCAGGCAAAGCGTCTTTTAACTTTGCAAACATGACTGTTAAAAACGCTGCTGAGGATCCATCACCAATGATTTTCCCTGCATTAAGACTATCGAGAGCTTCTTTAGCAGCTTTAACTCCGTAGTGCGTATACCAACTTTCCAAGTCGTTCTTAGGTACACCTGCAGGCGGAGGAGTATGAGATTGCTCGAATTTGACGCGTGCTGGATTTTCGCGTTCAAATGAAAGTTTGATTCGAGTTTGAGAGTAATCTGAATACAGTATATAAATCGTTCTACTAACCACTCCGCGTCCTCGTCGAGAATGATAACTCTCGTCTACTTCGTAGTACAGCTCTTTGCCGCCTGCTTTCTTTGCAATCTTTGGCGGTACGGATTCTGGCGCTGACCACCATTGAGAAGAATCGTTCAACTCAAGTTCACGCGCGATATACATACCAGATGGCCCTCCAGCAGCATATGACGAGCGATCGTGCGATGGACGGTCAAATGAGGACTTATCGTAAGAATCAGTAGATCGACGACGTTCAGCTGACCGCCGCGAATGATCCATTGACCGACGAACTTGATCCGTTGATCGGCGCGATTCGTACGAAACCTGCTGCGAAGGAGGTCGCGGCGGTGCAGCAGCAGATGCCGCAGGAGGAGGAGGAGCATAATGGGGTACCGGCACTGGTGCAGAGTGAGGTGGAGGCGGAGGGGCATATTGAGTAGGCGGAGGTGGCGATGTAGCGTATCTGCGACTACTCTCGTATGCGTAATGATCTATTTCTTCTTCTTCCTCTTCGTCTTCTTCGCTTGGATGTTCTTCATCGTCGTAGTACGCTTGGGTTTCAAGACGGGAAGGAGACTGAGAATAGCTGTAGTCTGTGTCTGTAGATCTACGCGAAGGAAGTGCATGCCCGGGAGGCGCAGGAGGCATAGCTGGAATAGGCGGAGGAACATATTGAGCAGTTGAAGATGAAGCCGTCGCAGCGGGAACAGGAGGCGGCGGTGGCGGCGGCAGCGTACTCTGTGGAGGAGGAGGAGGAGGAGGCTGCTGTTGATGTGGCGGAGGAGGGGGAGGAGCAGAGTAATCCACTGGAGCCGTGCTTGGAATTGGAGGAGGAGCAGACATCATCATCGATACAGGTCTTGGACCAGAAGCAGGAGGTGGAGGTGGAACAGCACGCGCTTGAGGGGCACGGTGAAGTTTGGCAGATTCGTGCTCATCATCCTCATACTCTGACACAGGCTGAGCTTGAGGAAGCTCGGGACCGGGTGCTTGCACTGGCACAGGAGGTGCAGCAGCTGGAGAACTAGGTGCTTGCCTTGGTAGCGCAACAGGGGAAGCAGGAGCCGAATCACTACAACAGATCAGTATACATAAAGTAAAGTCAAATTAAAACAACACACCTTAACCTCAAAGAAGCGGTTCGCTGGACCATGACCGGCACTGCGCGTTCTCCTGTAACATCTCTCGAGATAGGAGCGGGAGGAGGTGGAGCAGTTGACTCTATTGTTGGTGCTCTTGAGGCTGGTGCAGGAGGCGCAACTTCTGCGGTTGGTGCTCTCGAAGGTGGAGCAGGAGGAGTAGGGGAAGCAGGAGGAGCAGGCTCTTCATCTTCTTCCTCCTCTTCTTGCTCTTCATCTTCCTCTTCACTACTTTCAGCCGCAGCCGCAACAGCAGGTATCATACCAGGCATTGGCATCATAGGGAGAATAGGAATTGGTTTCTCTTTCTCTTCTTCTTCTTGATCACTTTCTTGAGATTGCGGTTCCGGAGCGACTTTAGGGGCGGCGGCTTTAGGCGGGAATCCACCCATGCCCATCGGCATACCCATCGGCATACCCATAGGAGCACCAACGCCAGGCATTGCGAATGGCATTCCCATACCACCGGACATTTTAGCCATACGTTCACGAATTGCCATGCGACGGGCAACCTCGGGATCAACTTCTTCTTCCTCTTCTTCTTCTTCTTCTTCTTCTGCCTCCCCGTCTGCTTCTTCATCGTCATCTTCTGCCGGATTCGCTTCAGTTGCAACAGGAGGAGCTGGGGGTTGCGGAAGTTCAGCCGGTCCAGAATGAGAATCGATTGGAGTTTCTGATTCAGTGTATTCATTCTCCGCTTCATATTCCTCGTCTTTATCTTCAACAATCTGCTCCACGTGAGGAATAGGAGGAGGATGCTGAGCATGTTGCTGCTCAACGTTGTCCTCTACGTCAGATTGAGCGGCGGCTTCGTCAGACTCGTATCTGTCTTCTGTGCGGTGATGAATAGTGGTATGGGGAATCTCAGGCATGATGCTGGAGGATGAGACGTATGAATCGATGGAGGTACGTCTGTTGAGCTCTGGATCTTCGTCGATGCTCTTGCGCGTATAAGAGACGGGAGATTCGAGAGCAGCATCTTCGGCAGCGACAGCAGATGCGTCCACGACAATTTCCGAGCCGCGTTTCTTATGCGTCTTCTTCTTCTTTCCGGCTGCCTTTGCCGCCGCCGCCGCCTGCTGCTCAAGTTGCATCTGTTGCAGCAGCGCGATGCGGTCTTTGAGCGAAGTGCCTCCGGAGATGATTTGCTCATGATGATGGCTCGTGTCTTCGCGCTCGACGTCATCCTCCAGATCGACGCTTGCCCGCGGCGAGCTGGGGGCAGGTTCGTAGACCGAGACGCGCTTAGAGGTGGCTGCCGGCGAGGGCGGGACATATGCGGATGGAGCAGGAGCGATGAATGGTTTGCGAACAAACGATTGAGTTGCAGGCTGGACTTGGGGATTGATGGGGGCTGTTGCGGTGTTGAATGCTGCGATGCGGTCGCGGAAAGAAGACTTTACTTCTTTTGGTGGTTCCGAGGTAGTTTGAGGAGCAGAGTTCTGAGCAGGAGCAGGAGCAGGAGCAGGAGCAGGAGCAGGAGCAGACGAATCAAGCACAGGCTCGTTCAGCTGCGGTTCCTCCTTCTTCTTTGTCACTGATCTCGCATGATCCGGCACCTTTGGACCCTGTTCCTCGTCCGGCACCTTCTCAACAAAGTTGCGGGGAAACATTCCCTCTTTTAACGTGCCCGCAGCATCAAAATACTTGCCGGAAAACCACTCGTCATCTTCCACCGTCGTGACCTGGATCTGCGTCCCGACCGGGAACGAAAGGTCATCCGGATGATCAGAAAGATACTCAAACACGGCCTTAACCTTGAACGGCACTTCCATTGTACGTTTGTTACGTCGCAATTGACGATGGTTTCTTGCCGCGGGCGGGGGGAAAGAGAAGAAGCGGGTGTTGAATTGGGTGGGAAGAGAAGAAGGGGAGAAGGGGGGAAGGAGAAGCGCTGCACTGAGTGAGTACCTGAGGCCGGCTGTGGCCGTGGAGAGCGATAATAGGCTAAAGTTGCTGAGTAACACCCGCAGCATACGATTATGTAATATATGTTCTGATATGGATTAAATCTATGTACAAACCTGCTCTTTGCTCTTTGCGTATCAAAGCGTGTCTTCTAATTAATCGAGGGACAGACCGTCGCTTGCCGCAGTCGAGTCATGAAGGCCCTTCGCAGCGGCAGAATCAACGAAAAAGTCCGTATCTGCCAGCGGTCGCATCAGTAGCGCTTCCTCTTCATCTTCCGCTTTTCCCGGCACAAATATCTTTCCGTCGCGAGCGTGTCGGTTTTTAAAGTACTCTCGCGCAGGCACCATCACTGCGTCGCGACAGGCTTCTTCTATTGCGCTGCCGCTCAACCCCGCCATTTGCTTTGCGAGTTTATCGAAATCAAACGAAGAATCAAGACAGGTTCCTTGCAGCATTAATTTCAGAATCTTCTTTCTTTTTTGCTCGTCCGGCAGCTTGACCGCGTACCGCTTCGGCATCCGTCGAAGAAACGCAGAATCAATATCATTCGGCCGATTCGTGGCTCCTAAAACTAAAATCCGACCTTCACTTGTAAGACCATCCCACAGCGCCATAAACTCAGACTTGACCATCGACATGGCTTCATGGTCTCCCGATGTGCGCTCGCGTAGAAACGAGTCGATTTCATCTATAAAGACAATACATGGCTCGAGTTTATGTGCGAGCGAGAAAATTGCGGAAACGATCTTGTTGGACTCGCCGAACCACTTGTTTGCAATTGACGAGATTTTTATATTGAGAAAACTTGCAGAGGACTCATGAGCTAGAGCCTTTGCAAGCATGGTCTTGCCACAGCCTGGTGGACCGTAAAGAAGCACGCCTTTTGGCGCTTGCAGAAGCGGTGAATTTCTAGAAAAAAACTCGGGTCTAGAATGCAATTAGCATGAATCCCCCACACATAAGATATAAAAGAAGAAAACAATCAACGCACAATGTCAAAGGATATAAAACAGTTTCACGCAAATCATCAACAATATCTTCCAATCCTCCAATATCGTCAAATCCGATTTTGATATCCTCCGGCAACACAACTTCTGCCATCAGCGCAACTTCGTAGGAATTCAAGCTTGCATTCGGATTCTTTTCTTTGATTTTCTGCATCAGTTTATCAGCTTTTCTCTTATCGTCGCGAGATATTGCTGGATTTATAGATTCTTGTAATTTATCTGTGACTAAATTCAAAATTGGCTGCATTATTACGTACGCCAGCGCCGAAGCCAGCGCTGCCATTGCAACTTGCTTTACCACGATTGTAGCAGATGATGCCAGCGATGAAGACGACATTGTTTGTATATTTGTGTTGTTGTTGTTGTGAAAGTGTCGCGGTATCAGCCAAACGCTGTAATATAATAGACAAGTGGCGGCAGACTCCGTAAACATAAACTCCCAATTTTTATTACAATATTTTTAAGAGAATTAAATTGGATTTTCACACTCTACACCAGAACCCACAACAATAGCCATGAGAAACCCAACAATAAAAACAAGTCAAATATATAAAAGAAATATATCACATTAATACGGCTAATTACAAACTCCAGATTTCCAAATATCAGCTGCTTCAGATTCGTCACCGCGAATAACAACTACATTGCCCACAAATTTACTGATATCCTGATCCTCTTTCAGGTTTTCGTTTTCATCTGCAACGACAACTGTAATTGAATGACTCTCATCAGTAGCTAAATGCCGTAAAATAGGCTTCATTGACTCTACTTTCGACAGTGTGAAGACGTGGGTGGGATGAGAGACGTATTCTGAACGGAGAGCTTCGAGTGAAGGTACCGCCGATGACGACGCGTAAGTGGGATACAGTACAAGTAAATCAACTTGTTTTTGTGTTTCCGTTGTTAATAGCCCAGAAGTCGCAATAGTCTTTTATAATCAGTAAACAATCCTCAATATGCAATCAACAAGAATAATACTAACTTTGGACATAATCACAGCAACTTTCCTCTTTCGCGGCAGTTTTCCAATGTTTCTTCTTTTCTGTATAGGTTTATTTCGTGGTCCATCATTTTGGTTCTCTTCAACAGCAGCATCAGCCGGCTCCTCTGGTTCTTGTTGTTGTTGTTGTTGCTTATTCACGCGCGCTTCGACATACCGCGTAACCGGCTCAGAAAGGTAATAGTACGCTAAAGTCGACGCAGCTGCAATCACGACAGTTCCAATAACAGCAGGTAAAATAGACCTTTGCTTTCCTCTTTTTCGCAGCAGCATTGGTTTTGTTTCAACACGTCTTGTTTGTGTTTGGAATATAAAGATCACTACACGGTTATTGGTGCTCATCGCATCAATTAGCCGAGGTGGAATAACTTTGTATCCAAAATAGTGACTAAGAAATGACTAATTTATTGTGCTGACTGTTTCAGATCTCTTGTGCTATTTGCATTAATCTTGTGTGAATCGTACAAAATTAAACTGTCCACAGTATTATCCCAAACGTTTGTATAGATAGGATTGGTCTGTTAATAAATTAATTAGTAACAGTGAAAGTCAACTTCTATATCGCCCTTCCAATATTCATTCACTAATTATCCATTACTAAAACATGACTAAGCTTGTAATATTAACACCAAAATAAAGTAACCTTGAACAAAGCCGTTCGTTCGTCTCAATCACTCTCACTCGAGAGACCTTTGACATTTGATTGCGTGCCAGTTTTGCTAATTTCCATTCATCTCTGTTGATTTGCTTGCTTGTGTGTAAAAGCTTTTGCTAAAGTAGTTTGAAGCGAAGTTTTAGATATATAATAAGCAGCAAAGAGGTTGACGGGAAACAATAGAGGAAGAAGAAGAAGAAGAAGAAGAAGATTGATAACTTCACGAAGAGACAATTGTAAATAATTTGCTGGTTCTTTTCTTCTCAGACTCTTTTTATTTAATCAAGGCTCTTTTCTTTCTACCTGGTGTTGAGATTCTTTTGATTTCAAAAGGGATTTTATACATACGTTGATTGTGTTGTAGTCTTGCTTTTGCACTTTGGTTTTCTCTGCTTTGCTTCGTTTTGAGCGGATTCTTTTTGTTTCTTTCTCGCTGGTGTAAATTGAAGTTACAGTCTATATAGTTTGACTGACTGCGTTGAGATTAGAGAGGAGGAAGTGATGGACCAGCAGCAATACAACGAGTATTTAGCGCAGCAGCAGCAGCAGCAGCAGCAGCAACAACAGCAACAACAACAATATTTCTTTGATCAACATCCTCAGCAACAACATCAACTTCAATATCAACAGCAGCAGCAAAATTCAGGATACAATGATCCGTTTTTTTCTCCTCCACAGCAACAAAGTATTGCAGATTACGCCTCAAGCTCAGTCCCGCCTCCGTCACCGCCTCGACAGCAGCAGCAAGATCTTTACAACACTTTCCATCTTCCTCCAGTATCGGAATTGACCTCTTCGTTGCCTGTGAGTGGGTCTGGAAATACTCTTTCTATTTCACCTGCAGACCATGGCGGTCATGCTGGTAGTATGCTCGACAATGCTGCGTATTACTTCCCGGGACTAGCGGCTACTCCTTCACCGAGCTATGTTCAGCCGTCGTTTAGATATCCTTATTTTTCTTCTGTATCATCGAATTCTCCTTCTCCGCAACCTGAGCAACAGCAGCAGCAGCAACAGCAGCAACCGCAGCAGCTTCAGCATGCGCTCCAGCAACCGCAGCAACCGCAGCAACCGCAGCAACAGCAACAACAACAGCAGCAACAGCAACAACAACAGCAGCAACAGCAACCTCAGCACATTGATTTAAATCAATACGAAACTCAAGCTCAGCAACAATATCAACAAATATTCTCGAATGCAGCGCTTTTCAGTGGAATCGGAAACACCTCAATTCATCCATTTGCTTCTCAAACCTCATTACAAGCAATGCAAAATCAATGGCAAATTCCTACTAGTCAAAGCCAGTCGTTGCCTAGTCCTGTGCAGAGCCAACCGCAGCAACTTCAGAGTGCGCATACTCCTGCTGTTCAAGTTCAGAACCAGCAGGCTCAACCACCGGCACAAGTCCGAATCCAAGCTCAGCAAGCACAATCAGCTCCTAAGAAAAAACGAGCAGCGCCATCAGATTCTACTGCTGCCAAAAAGCGATTGACCACTAAAGCTGCTTCTTCTCCACAAGCAACACCGCCGCCTGTGCAGACAGAGCTTCCTATTCTCTCTGAAAAGGATCCCGAGACTGCTCTACGCAGGAGAATTGCTAGTGCATTTAGGAATCTCCTTGATGATAAACCTGCACTTATTGATAGACTCATTGAAATCGGATTATCAATTCCAGACGAAGCATATGCAAAAGGAGGAAACACTAAATTCGACCTGCGCGAAACATACATGGACTATCTAACATCCCTTATAACATCCGTCAACAAAGAAATTTGGAGAGGATTAGGTAGCAATCTTAAATATCTGGCACGACTTCGGAATTGGTTAGCACATGATTACAAAGCTTCTGAATTTGATAAAGTTGGATTACTTGTGAATATGCTGGTTAGAATGGTGCCTAATTCAGATGCATTGGATGCTGTTAAATTAACAAAACCTTTAACTTTGATTAGCAAGAAAGCAGCTTTAGGAAATGTTTCTGAAGTTGCTAAAAAAGTTCTGGATCATGCTAATGGTTAGTATATTATTTTATATTGTTTTAAAGTTGAAGTATAAAGTACTAATTTGTATAGAAAATGAGGGATCACCGGCTCCTAGTAGTAATACGGTGAAATCTACTACGCCACAAATAACAAAAAGTGCATTATCAGGAATTAGCATTAAAAAACGACCAAAAGCATCTTCACCGCCTGCGTCAACGCCTATTAGTTCTACTACTGCTGCTGCTAGTACTAGTACTAGTACTAGTTCTACTACTGCTGCTGCTGCTACTACGGCTGCTACTCCTACTGCTGCTTCGACTACTACTACTACTACTACGACAGCTGGTAATAGTGCGTTTTTCCAAGGGTTAAAGAAACCTAGTTCATCTGCGAAACCAGTTCCTGCGCCTACACCTGCTGAACCTGCGTATGTATTCTTTTATTATTAATAACTTGAAAGAAATCAAAAAAACTAAATTGGTAATATAGGAAACCTGCACCTAGAGTTATGTCACTTATGAGTAGTATGATGAGTACAAAGACATCAGATAGCGAGACCGAGAAGATTGAGAACACGCCATCTACGAGTATGAATAATAAACGGAAGCGCAAGAAGACAGTTTCATGGCGGCCAGATCCAGAACTTGTTGCGATTCGATATTTCGAGTCAGAGAGTGGGCATGGAATTTCACGAAAAAAGAAAAATGCGCGAGAATTAGATAAAGACGAAGGATTCCGAATGGGACATCGACAAGAGATTATTGACGACGATGATAAGAGTTATGAAATTAATCCTAGTCAATGGATATCTCCGCCTGAAATTGATTTTTCCAAAGCGGAAAGATTTAGTCCTCTTGAACATTCTAGGAATATGTATAAAAGAGGAGGAAGTAAACATGCCGAGAGTCAAGAATCAGAAGCACAGAGGAAAAGAGAAGAAACTGTTTTAGCAGAAATGTATTTTACACAGTCCGAAATCCCTGAAAGTGCAAGTGAACCAGCTATTACAAATGAACAAGAAGAAGAAGAAGAAGAAGAAAATGAAAATAGTATACCAATTATCGGAGTTCCGGAAAAGATTAAAATGGAATGGCTTCAACTAGCAAATCCAAATTCAAATTTACATACAACGACTTCAACTGCTATTAATAATAATAATAATAATAATAATAATAATAATAATACATTTACAAAGAAAGACGATTTACAACTTGCAGATCAATTATTAAATCCAATTGTTGTTCAAAATTTATTACCATTTCTTACACCTGAACAGCAGAATCACAAGCAAAGTCTTCAATTATTTTCAGCTTTGTTTCCGGCTAATCAGAATGATACAAATGAAAAGAATAATAATAATAATACTAATAATAATAGTAATTCAAGATATGAAGCGTTGGCTGCAATGTTGAAAGTTGCTAGTGTTGTTTGTCGATGATTTATTTACTCTTATACATATATATACATAATAATTGAATTTTATGCATTGTATAGTTTATTTACAATTAGTCTTTAACTATCTATAATATACAGTATCACTTTTTCAAAACATCTTCAAGTTGTCCGTAAACATCATCCAACGAAGTTTCCTGAGACTTTTCGCCATTCACAAGACCATATAAATCGTCACCAGTAAGAGAATCTAGATTTGCAGATTCAACGTTTGTTGATTTTGAAGTTGAAGAAGCAAATGGTGAAGAAGATGGCGAGGAAGAAGAAGAAGAAGAAGATGGCGAAGATGGCGAAGAAGAAGAGAACTTTGTGTATAATGAACTCATTTTTGATCTTGATAGTACACTCTCTTGTAATTCATCAAAGGGAGCCTTCACACGAAGAGAAACATCGCCTGTCCAATATACTCCTAATCTTGTAATGTTGAATTTTGTAGGTTTGAATCTTTTGGCGAGTAAAGTAGATGAAGGTTGACTTCTTGAAGACATTGTATGCGCAGACCATAATTTATCCGCGACGACGCCGGACAGCAGGACTTTAGTCTGCGTAAGCTCACGACCTGGGAAAGCCGGTTCGTAGTTTAGTGCAGGCTCGAGAGGCGTCTGTTTTACGCGGTTGAAAAGCGCGTAGGAAAGGCCTCCTGAGCCAGCGACTGTTTTGCGACGAAGTACCGGATGAGGGTAAACAGGAGTCGGGGAAAATAATGGCGGAGTACTCGAGTCCGAGATCTCTTCGTACAGAGTATTGCGGTTCGCAGGAAGATCAAGAATTGAAGAGGATGCAGGTGCCTGCTCCTCTGCGCCCGCCTGTTCTTTACGTCTGCGCTCTCTCAGCAACGCCAACGTAGGCACCGTCCGCTCTGCGCTTTGCAAAACACCTTCATCCTGATCGGTTTTCAGCGGAGAAAACAGCGACGGCAATGGCTTCGCGGCACGCTGAGCACGTTTCGACGTCGCCGAAGTCGAAGTCGTCGAAGTCGTCTCTGTCGTCTGCATATCAGCCGACACCGGCGCATCCAGCGCTTCCAGTTTCCGCAGCGCCTGCAAAAAGACCTCGCCGGACGCGAAATCCGAGAATCCCTCAGGCGTATCAAGACTCGACACGACGACAGACTTCAGGTGTCCTTTCATGCCACGAACGACGGGAATCTGCGATTTGAGCCCGTAATCACCGCGACTAAGCGAGTGCTTGTGCGTGTCGAGGACCTGCGAAGTCGGATGCCGCGCGCGACGCAAAAGCGGCAAAGGCTTCGGCATAGCAGCCAGATGCGAATTGCGAAATACGTCTGAAAAAGAAGCTGTCTTCATGGCTGCTCTAGACAAAAGTAAAGTGGATTAAAACATCGCGAAAAGGAAAAAAGAGGAGCCCTGGCGAGAAGTGCGTGATCAGTACAAACACCTCAGCTTACACTGACAAAGCAGTTTGTCATGGGACAAAAGTGGATGCGCGGCGACGCGACAACGAACAGAAATATAAATAAACATAAAAAAGCACACAGTAAAATACAGCGCAGTAATTATTGTAAAGTTTCTCAAGTTTGGGCGGTGGAGTTGTTTTGTTGTTTGTGTTGCGCGTGCTTGCTTAATTGGGCGTAAACTGGCCTCGTTCTGCCTTTTTCCCCCTTCATTCTTAACGCAACCCGCGCGCACTTTTGTCTTCTTTTGTTTGTTATTTGCCTGCTGAAGCTGCGTTGGAAATACAATGGCCAAAGTGCTTTCGTCTTTGCTTCCGTTCACGAGGTCGACGAGTGAGTCTGATGTGAGCCAGGTCGTGTCGTCGCCACGTTTGGGCCGTGTTCGGTCGCGCAGTTATTCAAAGGTCTCTGGCGAAACTGAGAGTATTATCAGGAAACACGACAGCGCGGACGAGGAGGAGGAGGAAGAATATATACAAGACGACTGCAATTCTCGCAGGACCTGGACCAGAGGAGGAACAGCAGCAACAGCAGCAACAGTCGCAATGTCTTCCTCACCGCCGCGATACGTCTACAAACCTGCTCGCGGCCCCAGCAAGTCGCCCTCGCGTCTCCCTCAGCGGCCTCACGCTCACGGCGCCCACTACTCAGTTTCCTACTCGGCCTCGCATGACCCGTTCGCGGACTCGCTGTCAGAAGACGCCGAAGACGCCGCGAACCCGTTCCTGACGCGACGCGAGCGACGCGCGCACACCGTCTCCGGAACCCAGCCTGATCTCTCCTTTCTCGCCGAATCCCCCCCTGCGCTCACTCCGAAACCACTCACAGCTCGTCGCCGTGCAAAGACAGTCTCCGGCGTCTCCTCGCCTCTGCAGACTGCGCGCAACGACACATGGGTCAATTACCACAATGAAGACTCTTCCGCCGCTCCCGCTCCCGTCTTTGCCGCTGACGATTACAGCGGAAGAAGCGGTTCTACTTTAGAATACGCTCCTGCTCCACATCATCCTCCTCCTTTACTGCGTCCGAAGCCAGATATACGCAGATGGAAAGCCGAGCATGCTAATTAGTTTAAGCGAGTTAGTATAGTTATTATTCATCATTCATTAAATATGGAGTTTTTGTTTTGCTACTTGTTCTGGGTTTTTTTTACTCTCTTTCCATCTGTAATATACAAATGGAACGAAAGAAGAAAAAAAAAAAAGAGTGCGGTTTTTATTAATGTTTTCATTTGTTTTAGAGTAAGAGTAAAATTGATTATATAGATGCCGGTAAGGAAAATATTGGTTTTTATGTTGCTAAATGAATAAAGGAGAGTTATTTTATAAAATACAACACAATTCAATTGATTAATTGAGCAATGGAAAAAAAAAAAAGAACAAAATTAGTGCTATAAATAATATCCAACTCCCGCAGACAAAGAAAAAAACCAACATGAAAATACAATACAAATCATTGTTACAAAGATATGAAATATGCAAACACACAATAATGTTAAATTAAAGAAAAGTACCACTACACTACTTCTTTGTCATATAATTATCGCTTTAATCCATCTCCAAGTACGCTTACTTCTCCCCCAAATTCCCTTCTCCATTAATCTCATTTCAGCCGCTGTTTCAGCTTCATAAAGGTCCATTTCACGACGACCTAAATCTAAATCCATCCTCGCAAGTGGAACGAGTCTTGTTCTTCTCCAAAATTTATAACTCACAAAACATATTAAAAACAACAACAGTGAAACATAACTTGATAATAAATATTGCCATTCAAATTTCACAAATATCGTCATGTCATTGAAAATCACTAACAATATACACCCTATTAATCCAAAATACGCCGTGTAAGGTTGAAACGGAGACCGATACGGATATGATGGCATATCTCGCTGAACAATATCTGGCCGCAACTGAAGTCCATAGTAAAACCTTATATAACTCAAGCATATTCCGGCCCAGACTAAAGTTCCAGGAATGGATGTCAATCGACGGATCCAATAATAAACCGTAATTGTCCCTGCGTTGGGAAACGAAACAAGAAAAACTGTCATTGCAATCGTAAATGTGAAAATAACGGAAACATACGGTAACCCTCCCTTTGTGCAATACCCAAATACTCGTGGCGCTTTGCCTTGAATCGCCATTGCATATAATGTTCGACTTGACGCGTAGAGATACGAATTTCCTGCACTCCATGCACAAAATACAAATAAACAAGTAACAACCGAAGCCCCAACGCAAAGACCAGCATTTTGTAATGATATAATCCACGGCGAGGAATTAGACGACGAAAATCCTTTCATGTTAACTGTTCCAGACACACAGTTTCCATTCCCGGTAGAAGTCAGCATCCAATTCACCTTTTGTGAAGAAAATACATCCCAAGGAGTGAAAAATCCAGGAAGACCTTGATCTCCTCCCGCAACATTTAATCCAATAGCAAACACTCCAAGAATATAAAGCGTAAAGATCCGAAAAAAAATCCGATGTGTGGCTCGAGGTAATGATCGACGAGGATGCTTAGCTTCTCCAGCTGTTAACGCAACTAATTCTGTACCGGAAAAACAATAAACCGCTTGGACTACTGATGTCCATATCATAAGAAACCGACCTGTCGCACCAGTTATATATTCGGAATCTGTGACTATAAAATATGGACGAAATGGGCCATAAGCTGCTCCATTCGAGCTGTCCCAGTCTTATTAAATGACTGCTTAGTATACACTGTAAACCACCCACATAAAAAAATTAAAACAGTAGGACAAAACTTACTGTAGAAATTAATAGGAAAAATAGTAGTTTTCCCAGATTCAGGACTGATATGGCCGCGATTAAGCACAAACATGAAAATAACAAGACCAAGAAAAAGTGACAATTTGATCTGCCCAAAGACATACTCGACTTCTCCATATATATGCACGCGCATTGAATTTATTACAATTATAACAAACAAAAACACAACAACCATCACAGCAGGGTATAATGTATATGGGTCAAAAGGTTGGAAATATGTCAATAGCACTGCCGCAGATGAAACTTGAGTAGGAATTGCAATTGCAAGAGAAAACCAATAACAAAGGCCTAACGCGAATCCAAGTCCATCATCCACGAACCGCGATCCAAAAGCCGAAATCCCACCCGCAATCGGAATTAAAGCTACCATCTCTCCAAACGATACCATGACGGAAAAGACAATAACCCCCGTAAATAGGAATCCTAAAAGAATTCCCAGCGGGCCAGAGTTCCCTAGCATCTTTCCCGAGCCGATGAAGAGCCCGTTACCCAGCACCCCACCGACGGCAATCATTTGAATATGCCGTGTTTTGAGCGTGCGTTTGAGCTCTGTGTAGTGTTTTTTAGGCGGATGATAAGCCATGCTATCTTCAATAGTGTAGTTTCCACGCACGTCCGGCGCCGTATCGTCAATGACAAACGTGCCGAGCGAAGACTGCAGCGAGCGCGGATAGTCGTAGTCTGACGGTCTTCTCGGGTACTCCATGTCAAACTGCTCTATACTGTTTGACCGCGAGTCCGTTTCGACCAAGAAAGAAGCAGTCGAGAATGTTGTTTGCGGTCGCTTCAAAGGCTCTTCTGCAACCACCCCGTCCGCCGCCGGCTTTTGCGTGCTGAACGGTCGCCGGTGGTGCACTGCGAATGTTTGCGGAAACAGGTCGTCAAGAGGGTCTTCAGCATCAATGTCTCCATCACCGTCCCCGTTCCCGGACGAGAGTGAAAAGTTATAGCGCGCCGGAGCGGAGTCGTTTGCGCTGCTGCTGCTGTGTTCTGGTGACACAACGAAACCACGGTCGCGTATCTCGGCCTCGAGCGAGTCGTCCGAAGACGACATCGACGACACCGACTGCAAATCCATGCTTCAGCAGACGCGCAAAACAAGGCGGCGAAGCAAAAAGAAAAAACAAAAAAAGAAGAGTGTTTACAAAAAGCCTCGATGGGAGGGGAAACCAGACCCAGGCAAACAGTGTCGATGTCGCCAAGTACTGTACTGTATCGTGACTACAACCCCAGCATAAAGCAACGCGAAATCAACTATAAGCAATACACTTAACATGGAGCATAATTCACGACAAGGACCCTTCTTCGAACCGCCCCCGCTTCTAATACCCATATCGTATCTGCAGACCAAATAGCGGCAGTAAATTTGCATTTATAAAATATGGCTTTTAAATTCATTTCAGAGCCGGGGCGAGCACTGGCTTATCGTGCTGATAACGCGCGCTGAAGGCACAGACAAAACACAACGCAAACCCAGTGCTATCGCACGTGATGCAAGATTACCGATATAATACAGATATTCATCACAGATAAAACAATGTAGTTGCTTTTATAGGTGCTTCTGCTGAGCCGATTCAATACGGGCAGTATGTCCAAATAAAAAGAAAACTTATCGTGCTTGGTTTCTTTGCCTTCTGCTCTTTGACGTTTTTGACTTGACAGCTGTATTATGCAGCTGTATTATGACACGCGCCAGTTCTTACTTTATATCCAGTACTACACTGTATGATTTTTTTTAAATCTTTGATTAAGCAAACTTTGCTGTTATTTCACTAGTTTTCTGACAAAAAAAAAACCTATACTCATCTGTAAAGATAAAAAATTATGCCTCCAGACGGATTTGAACCGTCGATCTCAGCATTACTAGTGCTGCGCCTTACCAACTTGGCCATAGAGGCTTATTTCTTGAAATGTGAAATTGTTTTGACAGTGAATATTTGCAAAAAGCTACTTGTGCTTGGTAGAAAATTCTATGTTTATGGTGATAGTTTATTTACAAACAAAAATAAAAAAGAAAATGCCGACGGATGCGACCATGACAAGTTCTACAAAGACAACAATAATTGACGTGATAAATTTTGCTGATGACTTTTGGTCTTACCAACTGGGGGAAAATGCAGATCGAGGAGATTTAAATAAAAGTATTTCGGTTTATCAACAGGTAGTGAGTTTGTAATTCAATGCTGATTAATAGAATGGAGTGCAAATAACAAACATGCATAAAGGGAAGTACAGCAAGTCAGGTGAGTTAATATGTTAAAAATCAGTTCAACATGTTGCATGTTGCATTTATATAGTTGATGCGCACAAATGACTAGTAAATAGCTCAGATTCGAGGGAATTGCAGGGTGACTGTCTAATATCATCTGACTTGTGCGCGAGCAACAGAATGCAACAGAATGGCTCACAATTTACAGATATCTCCTTTACTACAGCATTCTAATTTCCTTTCAAGACTTGGTCTGGATTCTCGTAGATGACTGAAATATCGCCTTACCAAAGCAATGACTAAATTCTTGTTATCAATCAATAAAAACGCGTCCGCGATGAATGAAGCAGCTGATATATTCCAAGTCCGCATCTAAGTGCTTATATTCAACTAGCATCTTTACTATCATACAATACTCCTCTACTGCTCTACACGGCAGCATTCATAATACTGGAGACGTGCGCATTACACAGATCCTAAGCGATGACTCGCGAGCACAGACGACGCCGAACAGCCACCAAAAACCTTGTTTCCATGGCTGCTCAGTCTCAGGTTCAGGGTTTAGTCTAGACGCTCTTCTCCTCCTCCCCTCTTTCCTCATTTTCTTCTCTTTTTCCCTCATACGCACCATGTTTCCTAAACCATGAAGATTATAATAATAAGCTGTCATCTGCTGCTATACGCAGCTATTGCGCTCGCAAGCGGTATTGGGTAAGTCTTCGTCCTGGATCATGAGATCAGTTGCCGCAGCTACTAACAGCTCCCTGATCTCCAGCGTTCATGTCCAGCTCGTCGGCCGTGTCCGCCAGCACTTCTCCCCCACGGACCAGACACTGTCAACATATAGCATACCCGGTGCATTCTTTCCTGATGCCTTCTACGACTGTATGGGTTTGTCCGACGTCGCCGAAGCTGCTCATTGGCCTCCATTCTTGCGCGCAGCCGCAGACTACTACCACGAAACATATGTCGCAAAGCACAATCTCCAAGGCGGCGAAGGGCTCCGGGCGTTTCTTCTCGGTGCACTCACTCACCAAGTCGCTGATGTATCCTGGCACTCACTTGGTGTCGACCAGGGCCTCCTCATGGCCCTCTCGCACAGGGAATTTGGCGGTGATACGCAGAGTGCTCATCGTACCCTTGACACCGGCGGAGATATGATCATCATGTTTAGAACCCTTCGTGCAGCTGCTGATCTCGATTGGATTACTCAAAGATGGACGATTCCGAGTGTTGACATTCTCAATATTTATAAACGTATGCGTCTCTTAGTCTCCCGTCCTGCGCTTGAATACTGTATGGCCCGCGGCGTCGCTGCACTTGGTGCCGAAGTAAATATCGCGCGTACAATGTATCCGACATATGCGAAAAAAAGCCCGATCCTTCTAGACATGCTCGAAGAGTATTTTCTTGGCGGAATGCAAGAAATGACTGCTTCGACGTTGAAATGCTTACAGAATTATGAGGTATGGCTTGATAATGGTCCACCTACTGGAACTGATGCTTGGGATGTATGCGAGGTTTTTGCAGGACGAGCCCCGCAAAGGTATACCAGTGATCCAGATAGAGTCCAGACGACTGTCATCAACGATCTCAAAGAGTACATTGATGAGATCTTACCCACGTTAACCTCTCAAGCCTCAGCAGATGGCTCGGAAACGTACATTGATTTTCCGTCAATACTGCTTCCAGAACACTTACAGAAGCGTGACCAAAAAGTCCTAAATGACCATATCACCAATGAAGTTGAAATAAAACAACCCGTTGGAATCACTTTATCGACTGGTATGTCTGGCTCACTTTTTGGCTCTACATTCACTATCGGAGATTTCCGCGGAAGCCTTATAGGCCCTTGTCTCGCTGTCTCTGCTCCTTATGAGTTTTCTGATGAATCGCAAAGCAATGATGGAGCTGTTTATATTATTCCCCTGTCTGAGCTTGATTCGATGTTTGTTGCTTCTAATTCTGACTTTGATAATATTCGTAACCTTGCGAATCTCAAAGATTATCGGATATCTCCGCCTCGGATAGTTCATTCATCTCGTCGAGAACGATATAATTTTACGTTTCCTAGAAAATTTGGAGCTGCGATGGTTGCTATAAAGCTATTCAATATGACGCTTTTAGCTGTGTCATCTCCTGGAATATCGACGATTGATATTTTCGCTGGATCGGAATTGCTTATGACGATAACTCCGCCTACTCAAGGAACTACCACTACTTACGGCGGTCGTGGTCGTAAACTTTTTGGTAGTAGTTTACTTGCTCATGATGTTGATCATGATGGTATTCCAGATTTGATTATATCTGCTCCACTTTCTGACTTGTCATATCGAGTTCGCGAACAAGGAGAGCTTATGGTGCTCTCTGGACGAGAGTTAGAATCAGCACTGGCTAATGGGTTTGTAACAGTTGCAATGGATCTAGTTCGTCTCTCAAGATTTGTGACTCCTAAAGAAATCTCGATTCCAGATGCTGAAGAAGACGTCCCTTCGTCATCGTTGAGAACTTCAGCTAGCTTCTTTTCTGATTATCAACTATTTGGCGAGCGTATTGCATTTTCATCCGCTCCTGGTTGTACAGCATATGTCGGTGCACCTGGCTCTCGGGCAGTGTTTGCATTCGATGCAAAGAGTGGAACACCATTATTTGGTCTCTTTGGAGAGCTTGGTTCTGCTGTTGGATATGGAGGGGGAGTGCTGCTTGCTGGTCGTATTGAAGGTTTGGGAGAATGGATACTAGTTGGAAGTCCAAATGAGGCATTACTTGATAGTAAGAATGTTCCGAGACGAGGAAAGCGTGCACCGGGAGAGTTTGGCCAAACTGGTGTTTGCTATCTCTACATGCGACGGGAGGATTCGATTACCACAAAGCCGAAACTTGCTGCGTATGTGATTGCTGATAGTCCATCCGGCGAGAGGTTTACAAAATTTGGATACGCAGGAACTAAAGTTGATGGACATGAAAATACAGTATATATTTCCTCACCGTTTGCTGGAGCTGGCGAAGGAGCTGTTTGGTCACTTCCCATCGAGGATGTTATATCTGCTTTGATTGCTCGCGAAAGACATAACCCGCAGTCGGAAGCTCGCGATTCATTAGATTACGCAATTTTCGATAATGTGTCTGCAATATTTGAGCAACCTCTTGAAGATGAAATTATTTCACCATCGTTACTTTCAACACCAATTATCAGATTAAAACCAATATTGAAAGGTACTAGATTAAATAAACAAATTGAGTCTTGGTTTGGGAAATCTGTGTTGTCATTTAAGAGTTATTTATTTGTTGGAATGCCGTATTTTGGATTCGGACAAATGGGCAGTAAAGAAAGTGCTAGTAGTGGTTTGAATGTAGGTGGTGTTGGTGTTTATCGGATGTGATGATAGTATTTCATATCAATACCAAGGAAATACGAAAAGGAAGGTTTTATACATGGATAAAAATAAAAAAGGGTATTTGGGGGGTCTTTTTTTTTTTTACATTGATAATATGGTTGCTGTTTGTTACTTGAGTATATAAATATAGGCGTTTCTATGCAGTATTGTTTATTTAAACTGTGAGGAGGTAAAAGTAACGCGTAATTGCTCGCGTAGGGTTTTTGTAAATAAATCAAAAACGCCCGCCGACGCGCCTCTTTTTTCAAGACTTTTAATAATCAGCAAATAATTGAAAGCAGAGCAAAAATGCAGCGGCCTAGATCTGATTCAGAGTCAAGCACATCATCTTCTTCATCTTCATCTAGAAAGCGTTCTAAATCATCAGATTCTAAACAGATTTCTGATATTTCGTCGTTTCCAGCTTATTTCCGTCGTTTAGATCAACTTCACAAATCTCTAAATACACTTTATACATTTCTTTCATCACGAAAGAATGTACCTCCGTTACTATCAACATTTCAATCCTCTATTAAAGATCTCACAATTGAAGATGCAGCAGGTATTAAATGCTTATCACCAGGAACAGTTAGATTTGAATATGTTGATGAAGTAGAGCTGAGTCTATACGCTGAACAAGTTATCGCGAAAGAACGATTAGGAAAAGATACCGGCAATGATATTTTTAACATTCCTGAATCTAGTGATGGAGATATTATTCCATCTAAATTTATGCTTATATTTGAGTTTATCGAAGATATTAAAAAATCAAGTTCGGTGTCACAAACAACGAGTACGGGAAGAGCTGATTCTATTCGAATGCCGATATTTTCAACCGCAAATATGACGAAACTTATATTAAAAAGGAATCTCAAATTTACTGAATTAGTGTCGAGGTTCTTGAAGTCCTGTAATGATAACTCTCTTGATCCGGAACTTGCGTTTAAAGATAAATTAAAAAGGTATATCCCAATTGAACCTTCAAGATCTCGATCGGAGAGTAGAGAATTTGGTAAAATTCCTGATAGCGTTCCTACTGAGAGAGCTCCTGTATCGGAAATAATTAAGCATTTAACTTCTGATGAACATTATTGCGGACAATTAGTTAAAAATGGATGTCGAGTGTTTCCTGCTCAAGAAGCTCATTTTGGTACGTTCATATACTGAAGGGGGGGGTTTAAATTTAGAGTATCACCACTAAAATGATTAGCATGCAGGCACTCTTGATTTTTCCATATCGCAACAAATTGCAGATGCATTATACACAGCTAGTCGTGTAACTGGATTTTATACCCATCAAGCTAAAGCACTAAATGCACTCTACGCTCATCAAAATGTAATTATTTCAACATCTACATCTTCAGGAAAATCACTAATTTATCAACTTCCTGTCCTCACTGCTCTTGAATCAGATAATCGCGCAACTGCAATTTACATATTTCCAACAAAGGCTTTGGCGCAAGATCAAAAACGCTCATTACAAAACATTTTGAATTTAATACCTAGTTTATCAACTGTTGTAGCAGAGACATTTGATGGTGATACGATTAAGGAAGAACGACTGAGAATTCGTGATTCTGCTTCGGTTTTATTCACTAATCCTGATATGCTGCATTTAACAATTTTACCATCAGCGGCTAATAATTCCAGTTGGCGAGAATTTTTTAGAGCGCTGCGGTTTGTGGTGGTTGATGAACTGCATGTATATGATGGAATCTTTGGAGCAAATGTCGCACTAGTTATGCGAAGGTTACGTCGTATTTGCTCATATTTAGGAAATTCTAATGTTCAATTTATTTCCTGTTCAGCCACGATCGGAAATCCTGCAAATCACATGTCGAAAGTTTTCGGACTTCCAATTGAAGTTATTACTGTTATTTCAGATGATGGCTCACCTGCTGGAGAGAAGCATTTTTTATCATGGAATACACCATATCGGGATCCAGATGACAAGTCGTCAGGTAGAAAAAGCGACTTAACGGAAGCTGCGAGGTTATTTGTTCAGTTGGTACTACGTGGTGTTCGTACGATTTGTTTTTGCAAAGTTCGTACGCAATGTGAACTTTTAATGAAAGCCGTCCGACAACTTCTTGAATCTATGCAACGGGCCGAAATGATCGATCGAGTAATTAGTTATAGAGGAGGATATACAGCGATTGAAAGACGGAGGATTGAACGTGAAATGTTTGAAGGTAGATTACTTGGAATTATAGCTACCAATGCACTTGAATTGGGAGTTGATATTGGAAGTCTTGATGCGGTACTTATATTTGGGTTTCCATTTTCAATTGCGAATTTAAGACAACAAAGCGGACGAGCTGGTCGCCGTAATCAAGACTCTCTGACATTGTTGGTCGCTGGTGCATCTCCTGTTGATCAACATTATATGTTACATCCCGAGGATTTATTTGATAAACCTAATGCTGAAGTCGCACTTGATATTGAGAATCCACTATTATTAGAGTCGCATTTACAATGTGCTGCTTTTGAATTACCAATTTCTTTATTAGAAGATGAGCAGTATTTCGGATCATTAATGAAAGATTTAGTTTTACAAAGATTGAAACCACGAGAGAAAATCAAACAAACTGATCCAGAATTATTCGATTGCCATCCAAGATTTTTACCGTGGCCTGCAAAAGATGTGGCGATTAGGGATATTGAAAACGAAATGTTTGCTGTAGTTGATGTTACTGGTGGTAGGAATATCGTTATTGAAGAAATCGAAGCTTCCAGGACTACATTTACCATATACGAAGGTAGATTTTTTGTACCCTTTTTTCATTTTATTAAGAAATGCGAATTAACAAGAAAATATAGGCGCAATTTATATTCATCAAGGCAAACCTTATATTGTTCGAGATTTTAATGCCGATGAACGTATAGCTAAAATTGAGCGTACATTTGTCGATTGGACTACCGCCCAACGAGATTTCACAGATGTAGATGCGATTGAAACGCAAGCTATTCGGCCGATTTCAGCATTACACAATGATGCTAATAATAATAATAATAATGATAATATTACACCTACACCGTCAACTTCGATATCTCGTGCTCAAGAAGTAATTTATGCTTTTTACGGAAAGATCAAAGTAACGTCTTCGGTATTTGGATATTTCAAAAAGGATGCTCAAAATCGAATTATTGACGCAGTAGACGTTTCAACAAGTCCTCCGGTTGAAAAATATACAAAAGGATTCTGGATTGATGTTCCACAGCACGCGCAAGAAATAATTCATACTAAAAGACTTCACTTAGCAGGCGCAATTCATGCCGCAGAACATATAATTATCGGAATGAGCGCAGCAAGTGTAGTTATCATGGCTTCACAAAACGATCTTCACACAGAATGCAAAGCACCCGAAAAAGAATTCTCAACAAAAGAAACCCAGCGAAAAAGACCTGCAAGGTTAACTTTTTACGACGCACATAGCGCAGTTATCGGTTGGCGCTCAAATCTACATTCAACAACGAACGGAGTCGAGCTGTTTGGCGGAACCGGCATGTCAAGAAAAGTTTTCGAGTTTATTGAAGATGTAATCGAAAGCGCTATTGAAAGAGTTGAGAATTGCGCTTGCGAATTTGGATGTCCTGAATGTATCGTTACCACTAACTGCGCAGAATCAAATGCCGTATTATCGAAAATCGGTGCTTTTATTATTCTAAAAGAAATACTCTATCCAGGAAGTATTTCGCTTCAACAAATTCCTGACGGACCTGAGCAAAATCTTCCAAGTTTGAGTAACCGAGTTGAAACTGTTATTCCAGTTATCGGAAATGTTAAATTTTCCAAAGATTTAGAGATTCTACGAGCTAGAGAAATTAGCAAAGATAATTCAAAGTTACTTTCGATTAAAGTTGAAAATGATATTATCAAAATCGAGAATGGAAGTCAAAATCAGCCATTTGAAATATAATTGTAAAGTTCCACAGATTAGTGCATTTATATAATACATTTCATTATATCTCGCATTTTAAATAAAAAAAGAAAAAAAAAAAAAATAACTGATTGAGTCATCATCAATCATCAGATAATAAATCGCCATGCGCAGCAAATGCATTAGGAGAATGAAAAGCAGTTTCCGCGTCATCATCATCAACTTCATCTAAACCTCCTCCAAGACTCATCTGTTGTTTCATCATAGGTCCATCTGAGAATGCTCTTCGTAAAGCTGGCGATTCTTCAAGTTGCTTAGCTTTTGTATCTTTGAAAATTTGACTTACAGGCTTCATGTAAATCGAAGCTAATGACCCGATATTCAAAGTAAGATCTTCCAACGTTCGGTCGTCTAATCTATCACTTTCAACAGTCACAGCTGGCTTCTCACTCATCACAATTTGCCGGGTAATTTCAGAATTCCCTGAAGCAGATGATAAAAGTCTCCAATACATATATCCACGATCACGTAAATCTGGGTTATCAGTTTCTTCAGTAGCCCATTTTAAAACTTGTAAAACAAGTTCTTGACCCTTAGCAGGTCTTTGAACAAATAGTTTGACAGTTGCTGTTAATAAAGCAAGTTGCACTTCAACAGTTTCTTCTTTGAATGTAAATAAAAACTCATCAAGCAATTCATCAGAGTTCTCGATTCGATCAGCATACTGGCCAATAATCCAAATCATAGCAGCTTTAGCTTCTGGTTCGTCCAATGAATCTAAATTCCGACAAAGTACAGTGATAATAGATTCATACCTATTCGGATATTTACGGAAAATATTCTTAATAACAACTGTGGCTTCTTGCACAATATATGATACTCGAGTAGCGACAAGGTCCAACAATGTATCAATACAATCTCGGGCCGCGCCTTCGATTTTAATCGCAAGTTTACCAATCGCACGAACGGCTTTACGTACAAATTGAACATCAATCTCTGAAGCGTATTCTCTCAACTCACGTAAAATCTCCTTCATATTATCCTCTGTAGCAAGCAAGAAGATAATCTCAAGCTTGGCAGTCTTGATATATATAGGATCGTTATACTTGCAGAAGAAGACTTTGATATTGCTTTGTAAGATACTTGGATATCGCTGCAAAATCAGAAAACAGTTGCGTAAAGCGACATATTGAATTTCGTACGGTTTTGCAAGGAGTGTGACAAGAGGCGGCCCAAATCTTCGAACAAGCATGTCGATCGCAGTATCATCAGAGACGTAATTTGTAAGATACAGAATAACCCTTATTGTACCCAAGATCACCGACGCATTAGAATGAGCTAAGCGTGGTGATAATCTCTCCGCCATTAAAAGAGCTTCAGCCGGATCTTGGGGAGTATAAGACATGAGTGCCGTGAGAATGTATGTTTGTGACCATTCGTTACAATCAGGTAGAATCTTTACTAATTTACTCGCATCCTGATAACCAATCGCAAGTTTCATACCCTTTGATTTATCCGTGATATCAGTGAGTGCGGCCAAGCCAGCAGATACAACTGTCGGATTATTATCGACGAGAAGTTGATTGACGCCATCAATCAACCCCGCTTTCTCCGCAAGGCCAGAATCTGCCGCCCATAACTTTGCGACTCCAAGAGCAGCTGTTTTGCGCACATAAGGATCCGAATCGCGTAATAAATCATGTAGTGGATCAACAAGCGCTTGAGTATATGTGCGTAATGGAATATATGACATTGTGCGAAGTGCGAGGGCTCTAATTAAAGGAGACCGATCGTTTATGTCTTTGAGAAGAATTGGCAGGGCTTTGTTTGCCAGCTCGGGTTTAACACGGCAGTAGTTGATTAAGTATAAAAAGCACCTATTTTCTCACAAATGTCAGTTCCGGTGTTCCAACTATCCAAAAAGCCAACCCAAAAGAAATACAGACATTTTTTTAATTTCAAGGCTCTCGCTATGCATACACTCAACGATATCCGGGAATAATTGAATCATTTCATTATTATTCATCGTCATATTCGCAACAATTCTTTTTAAAGTGGTTTTCCGTTTAGTAAAATTCTTATCCTTTTTATCTGACTTGAGTTCTAAACGAAGCTCTGCTGCTTTGCCCTGTTTTTTAACAAACTGTAAGCATGAATCAACGAAATCAAAAGCCGGAGAAATTTCATACTTTGGCAAAGAACTTTGCGTCACTCATCGTATTAAATATAAGGGCTGAGCTTTAAGAATTGTGCAATTGTAATTCGTGATGTAATACTCGAATATAAACCCGGAATTTATAAAAGATGGAGATTGAATCTAACTATTGCTGATATTCACGCTTATCGAATTCCACTCACAGCAAAACAACAGCGTACAACAACAAACCCGCAATGAACAAAATGCTTATCGCAAAACCTCTTCACACTGTTCAGCCCTGTAAATTGGGCAAAAATCAAGTAAAAGTAAATGTAAATTAAACGAAAGCGAGGTCGAGAATATAAATAACAGACTCTCTCAGAAAGCCGTTAGTGCCGACTTGCTTAAGCTTGAATAAGTTATTACTAATACATATTTATTGAAATCAGCTTAACTCGGTGACATATGAGCCGCATGGTCACTACTGACATCATAGATTCTAAAATATGGAATAAAAAAATAATTGCGTAGATGACTGTGATTTCTTTATGTTATTAAATTGCTTATTGTATTAAATATAGTGGATGTGTATGCTTATATTTCGTCGTATCATTATGCACGTGCGCAATATACTAAATTATAAAAATTAAAAGATCCCACAAACTCCTGACAGCCCCTCTATATCTTGTCTATATACGATCATGTTCAAATAATATACATTAAATCAGTGCTTACGCGTATTCGCAAAATTCATTTTCCATTGATTAAGTGTTCTTTCTCGAAGTTGTGATTCTAGTAGCAGTATTCGCACCAACTCCAACTTCAAGCATACGTTTTTTAGCAGTATCAAGTACTTCTTTTCGCGAAACTGACATGATATGACTTTCAATTCCTGATTCGTCTTCAAACGGGTAAGTACACTAAATCCATATCAGTCAATACCGCTATTCGAAAAAATAGAAGAAAAAAAACGGAGTAAAAATTGCAAACTTACATTTGTATCTGTACACATCATAATCGCACTTTCATCGTCAATAAGACATTTTTGTATTGTGTTCTTCCCACAAGTAGGACAGGCAGTCAAGTAACTCCCATCTGCCTCATTCAATCCCGTAATTTTAACAGTATCATTCTGTAATTGTGGGCGAGCTGATAGAGGAGGAAGTTCAAGTGTAAAATGCTCATCGGAATCAATCTCCGAAGTACACTCTTCTGATCCGCGAAACGAAGCCCGCGTTTGAAGATTTGCCATGCCTATTCACCGTAGTGTATCAGTATTATAAAAAATACATAGAGGTCAGCATGAACAATGGTATTTAAATCGAGTATAAAGTGAACAGAAAATCATTGAATAAATTTCTGTGCCTTTTAAAATTCTTGCGGCTCAAAATTTATCTTATAACAAAAACCCTATTGAATACTGATGTAATATTACAGTCATATTTACCTTTACAACATATCTGTACCATTTACTTGCTTACAATTTTTTACACTAAGTTTGTCATAATCATTAACTACGAGAAAGCCAAAAGATTTTTGCTGCACCCCTCATCCGACATGTGGTACTGCTTAGCAAATAGACAGGTAGGAAGAAAGAAGAGCGGAATTTGTAACTCTTCCTCATTTGGTATCAAAAGACAGGACCAAGAACACAGAAGATATAAAAAACAAATACAAGCAAACACAAATGCGGAAATAGGCACCTCACAGAGATGTATTTCTATCAAGTTTGATCATGCTCAATATACAAAACACCAAACAGCGCGTATCCGAGAGCACGACATTCACAGTCGTTACCAGCTGCTTCTTTTCTAGCAAAGGTATTCATATTTGTATAAAAGCCCTTGTAGAATATTCACAAAGACTAAACTCACAAATTGACTCAGAGTACTATTTACATAAATAAACTTGAAGACGACGCGTAAAGATGTTACAGAAACATCATATAATACTGCTATGCTCAACCGTAATTTTCACTGTAAAACTAATCTTTCAACTTACTTTAACAGTTTTAGGAGTTACACCAAGAATTATAGAGAAAAGGAAATGTGTGCAAGTGCGCAAACATGCTTCAACAAATATATCTTTATTCAGAAGCATAATAGACTTGAGTTGTAAGGATGCCAATGCTGCTATCATACCCTTGACCGCAGTTTCTAATGCTCAACAGGTCCAAATGCACCTGGTGTCCTTTTTGTGCAGATATAGGGTAATGCATACCCTCTCGCTCCATCTTAGAACCATGAAATAACAGAGTCTGACGCGAGAGAGATGATTATAATAGAATCATCGCAGAATTTCCCTATAGGGTTTATTGACACAGGGTTTGTTATTATAGGGTTTATCAATATAGGGTTTATTAACATGGGGTTAAATCGCAGTTATATAATCTATCTACCATTTGAAGACTCCTATACCTGGCGGTAATTTTCAGTAGCAACAATCAGAAAGGAACTTTTTCTTTATGAAAATAATCTTAAATGTATCTTTACAAAGAAAAATACAATACGCAATATATATATCCCAGATTTAACAAAAAAAGAAAAAAAAATTAAAAAAAAAAAATTTTAAACATGTAACTATCAAAATTCTATACAAATGTCCAAATAGCCCGTGGTATCTCGACAAACTTTGTGTTATTCTCGACATTCAGTACAACACATGGTATCTGTTTCTCATCCACTATTTTAGCTAGAGCAGGATATTAGCGCTTGTAACAAAAAATCCACAACGGGATATAACACTTACTATAGCAACTTAAACGATAATACTCTGCGATCTGATAAACTATCCATCGGGAAAAAGCTTCAGCTTTCTCGCTATCAGGAGCAATTTCAATCTCCTTCTCAAGCAAGTACTGCTCTACATCTGTTGTAGTGCCCTTCACTTCTACTTCACCTGCAGCTATTTGCTCACGGGTATCACCTCTTCGAAGCATAGCAGCATTGGCTATCAAGCCATGATCAACGCGCTCTTCACTTCTAGGAGCAGGAGATGTAGAGACAACAAAATCGCGTATATTTTCCTCCAGGCTTTTTAAGAACGGCTGCGTTAAATGCCCTCTTTTGACTCTTTCTTTTAAAGTCTTGGGGATCCGAGGCTCTACGGCCGCTTTATCAGCAATCCGCTGTAATCGAATTGCTTCAGCATCGGACAGTTCTGTAAGAAATGATTCTGTGATTTGTGTCCGAGAAGCAAGGTATGATGACAGGTCGCGATCTATTCGGCGAATAGCATATGTAGGTTGTGGAAGGTAGTCTTGCGGCGACGGCGGAACAGCGTGAGGATTATACAGCATCCGAGCTAGCGACATTTGTTAGTTTTTCCAGTTTTCTCTCGCTGTGACGACACAGACAAAAAAAAAAAGAGTATGTGAGAAAATACCATTCTCGAGTCGTCGTCGGTGCCGTGTTCCCTGAACCGCTTTTCTGCCTTCGCCCGCGATTCTCACAGCAGCTCTTCTGGCCGCAAAATTCACGACTGATCCCTGAGGAGTAGAAACTACCGTGCTCGCTGTCCGAGGAATCTGCCGAACGCCAGCCGGAGCATCGACATCAGTCACAGTCGTCAGCGACGCGCTGTCGTTATCGGTATCAGTATCATCGTGACGAACGCACACGTATTCCTCTCCTTCATCCTCTTCTTCAACTACAACCCGAGCTGAACTTCGCCTTCTTCCGCCTAAAGGAGAAGCAGAATACGGTGGAGTTCCATAAACAACATGATTGAGCGGCGTCCGAGGCAGTGAACTACTGCTCGAAAGCACAGTATCCGCGAGCGTCGAGCTTGAAATGGCCCGTAGAAGCGCTTGCAGATTTTCCTCGGTCAGAGGAAACGGAGACGTTTGGTCATTCATACACAGCAAATAGGTTTTCAATAGTAAAACACAAAAACAACAGATAGTATAAAGTCGCTGGTAAATATACAAGAAATCCGCGTTCAACCTACGCTCCACGCACTGGGAAGTGGCGCGAAACCAAAAAATGCATGACTAATGTTTTAGTAATAAAAGATTTGCAGTAACTTATGACCCATTTACAAGAACTATTAAACAAACAAGCACAAACGCAACATACAAAAGCAATCCACAACATCAAACACAATAAACATAAAAAAAAAACATAAAACAACTTTTTTTCTATGCCTCAGACTCTCCCACGGCCGCGGCAGTAGCGTTCCGCGCAGTCAACATATGTGCAAGAACCTGACTTGTCCGGAAACTGAGGCCCTTAGTCCGTTCGATAACTTGCTGGTAAACGCTCTGAGGTGGATGGTTCATAATCACGGTTCCCTCTGCGAAATCGATCTTTGCGTCGACGCGAGTGTCGCGGATCAAGTTGACAATCCACTTCTCACCCTCCTCGTCAGACAAGTTGAGACGAGCACTCAAGTCCTTGATGTCGATTCTCTGGTGGATCTGGCAGTAGAGCTCAGAAACGAGATGGCGCGCACTCTCGAGGAAGGCATCAGCAGAGCCAACAAGGAAAGGATCGCTTCTGACAACATCGGCAGACTCTGCAAGTTTAGCCTGGGCCTCCTCGAAATCAAAGTCGACGTAGAGAGCGTAGACAAACTCAGTCACGGGGTCAGAGTACTCGTATCGTTCTTGTCTGATGACGCGAACTAACTCGCGAATCTGCTTCTGATATGTAGCGTACGAAGCGGCACGGCTGGCACCGCCGATATTTTTGCGAGCAGCACGCGAAGCAAGAACAGCGACAGTGACATAGCGCAGGATCCAGGGAGTCGCAGTCTGGATAGTGTTGATGTAAGCCGGAGCAAGGAACAGTCCCGTCAACTTCTCGCGGCCAGAATCGGCATTGAAGAAGAAAAACAAAGCCCAGTGTAAAAGCCAGGCACGATGGTTGAGCTGAACGAGCGGGTCCGAGAAAGCTCTGGCGTCGATTTGCTCGCGCAATTTGAGAAGTTCCTCGGCCGCGTTGTCCCACTGCAAAGTCATGATTTCGCACGCAAGTTTACCCCAGGTCGCAGACATGACAAGGTCAACATCGCTTGCAAGTGATCTGTAGTGGAAAAGGAGGTCGGCGGCTTCGGTGTAGTTTCCGCAGTTGTACTGGAATTGGCCGTAGTGGTACAAAACCTCAATCATCTCCGGTGTGACCTAGACACCAGCAGTTAGTTTGCATATTTCTTTCACATATGCAGAAATGAGCAATTGATTGCATACGTTATGGTTCTCCTTCAAGTAAATGACATTCTGTGCCCGGTCAGGTCTCATCGCAGCAACGACTTCGGGATTTCGTAAAATCTCGAGAACGCCAGCGGCCTCTTTCTCAAACGCAGCAAGTTTCTCCAGCACTTTTTCCCGTCTCTCAGCGTACTCTGGTGCCTCAGCGCTTTCTCCGTGAATCTTCTTGTATAAAGTGTTGACATAATCAGTCATGTTTGTGTCCTTCATAAGATCAAGTTTGGCCTGCAAAAGCACATCTTCGCTGTACAATTTTTGCTCAGAAGTGTGCTCCAACAACGCAAAGATTAAAAGCCGATCAAGAAACGGCAAAATCCGGGGAACAAGATCAAATGAGCCTGATTCTGATGACATTCTGTATTTATTCTGGTCTTATTGCGCTTTAACTGCAAAAAATATGAATAAAAATATGGCCCTTTCTTCAGTGCTTGTACAAAAACTTTTCCTGCTGTGCGCGAGGCCCCTTTTCACTGAGCCTCAGTCACGTGATATTTAACGTGTGGTTTTCAGTAAGTACCATTTATAATTGCTAGATTTTCTTTCTTTGTATTATAAACGCATACTAGTGAGAATAATACGAGTTGGTCTTTGTAGCAGAGATGCGTGTTTGTTTACGAAAAATAACGAGACTTCAACCATCTGTTTGCTGTCATTTTCGATGCCAGCGACAGTTTCATGCGTCTCCGATAACCGAACTAAGGGCCTACAGACCTCAACAATCAAGCACTATAGGCTCAGGGAATAAGCAAAAGATAGATCAATTTGGGAATCCTGCCAAAAAAACAGGCTATTCACAGAATTCAAAGAAGCCACAGAATGCCCAAAAACTAAAAAGATCATACAATTTCAAGAAAACATTGACAGGCCCCGATTTCTCGACTTATCAGATAGATGGAAAAGTACATGTATTACCACCTGTTGCGGATACCTCTATGCATAGTCGATACCATGTTGAATGTAACAGAAAAGGGAAAATTGAGGTAAAAGGTGGAACTGACCCGATTTTGCGTGAAGTGGCAATCATATCAGGTGTCACTGGTGACTATAAGGTATTTATTTTATTTTGTTTTAATTTTGTGCTTCAGTAGTGGCTTACTTTGATAAATCACCTTCATATTAGTTGCTGGCTCAAGAGGTGAACCAGGCACTAGCAAAGCCTAGAAAATACTGGGCATGGAAATATTATCCTGAGGAGAAAGTACTGAAGATAGCTGCTAAGAATTGGACCAAGATTCGCGATCTACTTGCACTAATTTTTTATCAAAGATGAACACTAAAACATGCTATCCAACCTAGGCGGTTGCTCTACTCTATCATCAAAATTGCTTCGTTTTGAGTGCGATGGATGTAAAAGGTATATATGACATTACGGAGGATGAAGATGCGAGCACGCGACGGTGCATACAGAGCATGGAAAAATCAACGAATTAAACCATTAATCAGCTCGTCACCCGTTTAAAACCTGTCACAATCCGGAAATTCCCGGCTTTTTATTCAATGTAACCATATTATAGTCGCTGTACTGGCGATAAAATATTTGGCAGCAAAGCATGTCTTCTTAATGCTCGCTTTCTTGAAACGCAGTGAGATTTGCCGACGGCTTGCGACGATTAGAACGATACTCTTTAACCACCATCTTCTAGACTAACGAAACTCATCCTTGCCTCCGTGACAATCATTCTGGCATGCACCGACATCTTGAAAGTTGCACTAACAAACAAAAAAGAACATTCATAGGATAAAAAATTAAATTATACCAAACTTAACCAACAAGTACATAAATAACAAATAGACTACTACAAAAATAAATCACACCGCACTATTAATAGACTATATGTTTCCTTGCTCAGATGCGTATTTTGTTTGTAAATCAATGTCAGTGGCTTCCCAAGGATAAGCGATCCAAATATCCTCGACAGTTTCAGCAGCAAGGTAATTTCCTTGATCCATCATTTCCTTGGGCAGATGAGCACGCTTAGGCTTATCCTTATTGTGCAACACAAAGACAAAGAAGTTGGTAACCTCGTTTGCACGTCCAAGTTTCTCGGCCTGCTTCTTGACGTCCTTTGCTAATTCCGAGATAGCGTAGTGTAGAGTAGTACGAGTATCGTCGACCTCGTCAACGACGAGAATATTCTTGCCAATCAAGTTCAAGGCGTGGGTTTCGAGAGTGTTGAAGTCTAGCCACTGTGTCCGAATAACCTCGACACCAGGTTCCTCGGCCTCGGGCACACCCTCAGCTTCCCGCTTAACTTGCTCGGCTTCAGCAGCAGCCTGCTCAGCCTTTTCTTCTTCGCTGGGCTCGACGGTTCCAATCTCCTCGTACAAAGTAAGACCGATAGCCTGAATAGGAATATTTTTAGAACCAGGCTCCTTGAGGAAAGTGCGCAAGATACGGGCAGGGATAAATCCTCCTCCGCCGATAGCGACCATCAGGTCAGGCTTGAATGCCTTGATAGCCGGTGCCGACTTCTTGCAAAGCTTATGAACGTATTCGTAGGAAATAAAAAGCTTCTCGGCCATTATTAAAATACGTGGTTTCGATGTTTGAATAGGACTTAAAGACGAATTGAACGACAGAGTGAAGAGAGAAAAGAAGATGAGAAAAAAAAGTAGATACTGCAAGTGAGCCGCAGGACAAAAGCAGATGTCTCTCTTTGTTCGTCTTGATAAACAATTACTATCTCCACCACACTTTGCACATGTGCGTGCAAACTATCATACATCATTAGTATCAAAAGTCATAACGGGCCTAAGAGCAGTACTTTAAGCAGAATTGACATTGTGCTACCACTATGTACCGTCTTCTACCATTTCTAAAATCATTTCATGAGGGTTTTTCATTAATAGGGTTTCCCATAGGGTTTCCTTCATAGGGTTTCCCACACACACTACGAATCTATTCTAATAGGTTTGAGAGTAATCACTTCATTTGTTCCAGCGCTGATTCTAATAAATAAGTAAATGGCGCGTCAAATTCTTGTACATCGTATCCAATAGGCAATTTACATCTCGGGCAGCGATATATATACCACTGTTCATTAACCCCGTCGTCCCTATTAATCAGGATTAGTTTAATTATGCTCTCTACACCACTTTGCTATAAAACAAACACAAAACCTTTTTAGAATGGTTGGCCGTTCATCTCTGTCTGCTGTTACATCAAAGACACACTTTTCACGAGGAACAACTATGCTTTCAAGACCAGAAAGATCTGTTTTGCGTCGAGGAAGCTCTGTTAGTGACGGAGCGATCGCTACGACGAACTGCGCACACCGACAACTATAAGCCGATAATCTGTAGATACTGTTAGCATATACATCAATATTCTAAACAAGACATGCGAAAAAACTCACGTTGTTTGGCCATTGTCCATACTGTGCTGTGTGCACTCCCACCACTACCAGAAAGAACCAGAGCCAGTGCATTTGCCAGAAGCCGTAGAAAAGTATAATACATTACTAATCAGCGCTAGTTTCGCAGATGCGCGGGGCTGCGATGATCTGACGTCGGTCACTTTCGCAGACCCTCCCTTTTGAAGATCTCGGCTGTTCTCTGTGATTTCTTTACAGCAGACGTATATAGACAGCGCACTAGAATACACGGTGAAATGGCTAAGGATTGGGAACAACAGGTCGAGGACCGTATCGGCGAAATTTCGCACGAAATTGTGGATGGAGATGCTCCGGCGAGTACAGATACAAACCTACGATATGCTGCATACGCAAACCGACTTCGAGTATGTGTTCCGGATGTGAAATATGCTGTTGAATATGCTAACATAATGATCTTTTAGACAGTATGATACTCTTGTTGTAATAGTCAATCTGTGTTGGTGCTAACTCGCTGCAGATTGTCATGGCTGCTCAGCGGTACGTAGCCTACACATCCGATATTGGCGAGTCCTTCAGACCCATTGTCAATCCTACCCTAGTCAAAGCATGCTATGGAATTAGCTGGGCTTATATTCTCGGCGATGTTTCGTACGAGGGATACAAAGTATTGCTGCCTGATCTGCATTCAAGTTGAATTCCAACATGCTGACTGTATCTAGACTTATCTGAAAGAGGAAGAATGGCTTGCTGCCAAAGAAAAGGGCGAGCTTCTCACTTCTGAACAGCCAAGCTGGGCACTCAGCGCGATTCAGCGTGGCGTGTTCCAGAGTATCGCAAGTATGGGTCTTCCCGCTTTTACCATCCACTCTGTACGTTTCCCTTGATTTTCATATCCTAAAGATCAACCTAAGGATCAAAAATGCTAATAAAAAAATATCTGTAGACCGTAAGATACTCTGGTCAAGCTATGAAGCATATCAAGAATCCCAAAATTAGAACTTGGGGTCCTGTAGCTATGGGTCTTGCTGCCGTGCCTTTGCTTCCTTACCTCTTTGACGAACCTGTTGAGCATGCTGTTGATTATATCTTTGAAAAGGGCAGGGAAGCTTATGAAGATTTCAGCAAGAAGGAACTGTAAAGAAAGATTTGTTTGCAATTTAATCTCCATCACCCTATTTTTACCGTATTTTCTACACATATATATATATATGGACCAATGTGTTCTCCGTGATTCACAGACTTACAAGGATGATTAATTGTAGAAAAGGGTTTTTTTTTGCTATTTGCGTTTCGCAAGGACTAATACAGTGCTATATTCCACATCCAAAATGTAATCTTCACTTAATCCAGTTTCCTTCTTAATTTTCTTTAGCATTTCATCCACAACATCACCAGCTCCACCGTCCTTAACTGGAATAGCATCGTTATGATCTTTTTTCCATTTGTGATATGCACTCCAAGTACGACATAATTCGCAATATGAAATTAAAGTGATTTTACTCTGAAGAATAATGCCGTCTTTGTGTTGCTCATCGTGGATTATCCTCCTGGTATTCTCGAATAAAGAAGCAGGGGGTTGAATTCCACGATATAGAGACATTAATAATGCAGAGCCCTCTGTCCAGTACGGGCCCATGTAATCCTTATGATAAGTAAATTCATCAATAATCTCTGCGACTTTAGGAACTTTGTTAGTATGTAGAGCAGCGTATGCGAAGAATGCTAGTGTTCCATTTTGCTTTAGGAGACGATGGACTTCTTTAAACCAACGCTCGTGATCAAACCAGTGCGCAGCTTCAAGAGAAATGATCAGATCAACAGAACTATTTTGTTTTACAATATGCGAGAGATCTTCAGCTTCAGATTCGTAGAATACAACATCTTCGGTAGCTGCTGTGCCTTCTGAGATGCGCCTTGCTTCGTCAAGCATTACAGAAGATACATCAACGCCGATTGTTTTTCGGAATTCACGAGATAGTTCAAGTGTAAATGTACCAGGTCCACATCCTATATCTAAAGCCAGATTACAGTCACCAGCATGATAGTCGAGGATTGTTTTGAGAAGCTGCCGAGGATATTTCGGTCGGTATTTAGCATAGTCGCGAGAAGAAAAGGACTTTTCAGAGAACGTAAGAGACATTTTGCTAGCGATTTAAATGATATATGTTTGAACAGACAAGACTTGTGAATTGGAGATTGTGTAGATATATATTTGATAGAGTTCACTGACAATTCGCATGTCGTAATGATTACGCAATAACTTGAACATCACGTCAATCTCTTAAATACGTCTAGCTAAAACAATGACATGCGACCATTTAATATTCAAAACAGTTTTATCAGTCCATCCTAAATCTTTCTTCAGCCGATCCATTACTCGATCAACAATATCACCATCGCCATTATCACGTCTCGCAACATCTTTCGGGTGCGCTTTTTTATAACTGTGTAGACTACTCCAAGTACGGAAATATTCCTCGTTTGCAGCTAATGTCATTTGTTTACCAACCAAGTAATCGCCGTCGGGAGACGTTCCAGGGATGTATTCAATACGTTCTATGTCTTTGAACATGTCTTGAGGAACTTCAATGTCGCGGTAGAGATTGCGGAGAATTTGACGACCCGGTTCCCAATAAGGACCTACGAGATTGATCAATTAATTCAAGCATACTCTGATAGGTTGTGCAATAACTCACCCAAGTAATCATCTCCATAAGAGTATTCCTTTACAATCTCATTAGCTAGAGGAGCTCCCATATATTGATGATCCAAGTATCCGAAATATGACAGAGTACCACCACTTTTCAAAGCTCTGGCGCACTCCTTAAACCACTCTTTATGCTTAAACCAGTGGACGGCTTGTGAAGCAACAATCATATCAACCTGCCCGTCTTTAACAAATCCCAAATCCTCTGCAGATGCGACTTTAAACTCAACATTTGAAATACTCTGCTCAGAAGCGGATTTAGTCGCAGTCTGAATCATACCCGGAGAAGGATCACTTCCAATCACATTCTTAAACAAAGATGATAATGGAAATGTCGCTGTCCCAGGACCGCATCCTTGATCAATTACCAAGTTCTTCGCACCAGAATGGTAAGAAGTAAGGATGCTAAATAGTTTGGGAGGATAACCTGGCCGGAAATCCGAGTACGACTTTGCATTATAATCTGAATCTGAAAACGAAGCCATTCCAAACTACCATGAAGATAATAGCAATTCAAACAAGCTCTATTTTACAGCAATGCTAAGTTAAGATATAAAAACAGTTTCAACAACCTGTTTCTCCAATAATGACTTGCTATTTCGAATCAATTTCCGATCAATTGAATCCGAGAAAGAGATGGGTTCCATACCTAATTCTTGAGCCGCATATTTCAGCCATTTATCATATTTTCCGAGAACTTTAAAAGTATTAGGTAATCAATTCTGAGATAATTTGTGCGAATTGGGAAATGGACATTTGCCGCATAAGTTATTATTTATGTTGTATTTCCTTTTTCTTTTGTTTTCGTTTGCTTTCTTTTCTGTTTTGTTAAAGTGGTTCTCTTCTGTTTCTATTCTTTTTTATTAAAGATTGTTTAAAATACTAAAAGATGAATCGACTCAGTCTGTCAAACTTCTCTCTCATCAACGATCATTATAACTAATAAATTTGCAATAGCTCTTTCAAGTTTACCAGATTGTCCATCACAATCATTAACAAATGGCCATGAAATTGGAGAACGATATCATGCACCTACTGCGCCGTCATCGGATCTTTGGCGCACAGTAAAACTCTCAAATCTTCCACCAGATGAAATAGTTCATCTAGCCCTTTTACATTCATTCATTCGAGGAGGAAGGATTGAATATTCACATTATGACCCGATTAATCGAATGTTCTTCGCACATTTTATGTATCCTCGCGATGCTTCTCTATATTTACGTTGGGTTATGGGACATGGCAAAGTTTTTATTAATGAATATGAAATTATAGTTGAATTAATCAAAAGCCCAGCTCCCGCTCCATATTTATTTTACTCTCGAGTTAATATTTCAAGAAAATTGTATATAGGCGGTATACCAAGTGGGATCAATGCGCGAGAACTATGTACAGTCTTTCATCGATATGGAGCTATCGAGTACGTTAAAATAGTCTGGGGGCGAAATTGCGGATGGCTTTCATTTTGTAGAATGGCAGATTCTTTTGATGCGTTGAGATTCATTAAACAAGACGAACCAATTTTCAAACACTCAACAATCGACTATGGCCATGATGATTGTTCTGGATCTTTGCAAGAAATCTTGGAAACTAGTGGTGTTACTATCAACGCCAGAAAAGATGTCAATATAATTATTGGAAGATTTGTCCATTTGAGAAGAGAGTTTGTTGCCTCTTCTTTACCATCTCATTCAGTAGGTGGCACTGCACCTGCGGAAGATCCACCTTATCTTACTGATCCGAATACCGACTAAATTATATTTCGTCGTATATAATTTATTGCTTATATCTCCTGTTAATGTACTACTATAATAGTGGGAAAATATAATTATTTGCGACAGAAGTTTAATCCATACGAATCCAATGGTAAACCTATAATTTATACATATGCGTATCAATGCTCAATTTACTAGAACGAAAATCAAAATCAACAAGACCGTAATGTAAATGTTTAACCAATAAAAAAATCATGACTATTCTATCCATCCCACGTCCACCCACCCACACCCCTTTCCCCTCCTCTGACTCTCTACCAAAAATAATCCAAATAAACCAAGAAAAAAAAACGACCAAACTAATAAACCCCTCTAATAATGAAAACAACTACAAATAAATGCATTGAATAAATTGAAGAAAAAAAATGCAACAAGATAAAGGTAATGAATATAAATAATGCAGACCTCACATCGCTAAGTGATAGACCAATAGTGAAACATGAAATTAGACAAATTAAACAAATCACATCTGGAATCTGAAATCCAATCTCCGATTCCCCTTATCAGTAGTAGTACTACTATAATCATTTCTCTCATCCGCCGTCATCATAGTCCAAATAATCTCACGACGTGCGTTTTCACGTTTATAAGCCCATCTAGTTGTGAGAGTGATTAACACCACCAATACCGAGACCGCAATAAGAATCGAGTTTCCATTGTGGTAGAATGGAGCATCGCCTGCTCGGTATACATTTGAAGCAGAGATACTACCGCATTGAACACCAATGTTGTAGATAGCGATCGCAAGGGCACGTTTAGATTGGTCGCCAACGTTTGCGGATAACCAAGACATGAGAACTGGTGTGTAATAAGGAAATCCTACTGTGAAAATAACGCAAAAGACACGAAGACCGAAAGGTGCATCGTCTGGAAGTACTCGCTGAAGAATAAGAAATGGTAAAACCCAAGCCATAGCAATAATAGGAATTGGCCAACGTTTACGATACTTGTCCGCAACAAATGAAACGACCAACATACCCGACATAATAGTCATATTAGCAGGAATAACAAGTAAGTTTGCTTCAAAAGTCCCATATCCGTAGCTGCGGAACATAATTGTCATAAACTGATACGAAGCAACTGAAGGTAAGAAACCCAACCAAGCGAGTACAAACATAGGGATCGAGTAAATATCAGTAAGAGTAGCAAAGATATCACGAGGACCAAGACTCTTCATGTGATTAGATCTGCTTCCATCAAGTGCTCTTGCCTTTGAGGGATCATCCAAAATTACACGAGCTCTAAGAATCGCGGTTTCACGAGCCGTAAAGACTTTCGATAAAACAGGTTTTCGGAAATTAGGCATCAAGAAGAATGTAAAAATGCCAATACTCAAAGATAATAAACCTTCCAAGAAAAACAGCCATTGCCAATTATGCCATCCATTAAGTCCGTCCATGTTAAAAATTGCCGAAGCTAAAAGTGCGGAAATAGAGTTGGTCAAGTACTGTGTAGACCATAGCATTGCAAGTCTAGTTGCAACTTCATGAGCTTTATAAAATGACGTAACGTAGAGTGCAATACCAGGAACGAAGCCTCCTTGACAAGCACCAAGGATCGCTCGGGTGGCGAGATATGAAGCTTTGTTTGTGATGAAAGTCTGGAGGAACCCAACAAGAGCCCAAGTAGTCATCATGGTCTTTTGAATATCGTTAATATATTCTTTAAAACACAAACAAAATGGAAAATCAGCACCAACTTACAGGAATCCAAATAGTAGGACCGACGATAGTATTCATAATTTGAGTCGGAATCTCCATAACCAAGAACGAGAAAAAGTAAATAGTTTGACCAAGATTATAATCATTTTGCTGCATCCCCAAATCCGTCAAAAAATCAGTAGTCAAAACATTAACAATATTTATCCGGTTAAGTTGTAAGCTCAAAAACATAACGCAAGCCCAGCTCATAATTCTCCAATCAGTTTTGAATCGTACTTTACGCTCTTCTTCTTCTGTCCAAGAGTCTCTTTATTAATTGTAAGTATAATATACCTTTAAACATTTAAACGCGTGGATACATACGCGCCGCTTTCTAAAAGGTCTGAAAGCTCTCCAAACTTCTCATATAATCCTTCCTTTTCATTGATAAGTTCAGTCGTCTCTTCGTCTACTGACTTTGAAGTTGAAATAGAGCCATAGTCTAAATAACGCGTTAGCAAACTTGTTTATAATTAAAAAATCAAACAAGAATTATGAATATTCAGAACATACCCATTTCTTCAACCGCGCAACCAGCTCCGGCTAAAGCGCGCTTCTCCTCAACTTCAGATAGTGACATATTTGTATATATTTATTATACTGGTATGTTTCCGTTTTTTGATATTTCAAAAACACGGTTCAGGTATATATTTACTACCAACGCAGTGATGTAACTCAACACACTACAAACGTCTCTCTCCAAAGAAGAATAAAAATATACAGAGCGAGCACTGTAATGTGCTGTGCTGTGCTGTGAAAGTGCTTGGACCCCGAAGCTGGTTTGGGCCGCGGCCGCCGGGCTCCGATAACGATTAGGATCTTCCTCAAAGTTTAAGGTTTTCCCTGTCGTATTCGCCCACCTGTTTTTGCTATGTTTACATACTCGGTGACTCAAATCTGCTTTAGGATAATCAAAAACATCTCTTTGAATTCCAGTGCACTCAGGAACATTACATTACATCAAGTTAGTAAAATGAAACGCCTATTTATATTAAAGAACCATGCGTTATTCCCATCCATTCACAAACCATCAAACTCGTATCTCGTCACTTTGTCCTAGCTCTGAACGCTTCTAAAGTATTTTCAACCCCAGCTGCTCGGCTGCACTCAGCCGCCACTAAATAGGCAAATTCCTTTGCCTCCCAATACCCCGAATGCGCTGTCAAAATGCTAATATACTGATTTTCCAAAGGTCCTGTTGGATGCACTAAAAAGTCAATCTGTCCGTTCTCGTTGAGAGCATGCATTCTCGTCTTGATTATTCTCTCAAATCTTGTGTCTCGTCGCGATTTCGGATCGGCCGATGATTTGCCGGATGACGAGGCACCAGCTGTTGGTCCGCGCGTAAATGAATAGTTGGATGCGTAAGAAGGCCGTTTAATTGACTCTGAACCATTCTCTGAGCCTTCTTCATTCTCATTTCTGGTTCCGAGAAGTGTACTATCGTCGTCTTCATCTTCATCTTCCTCTTCGTCATTCTCCTCATCATCGTCATCTTCATCACTGTCTGCCTGTAAACTCCCCCTTCTATCTCCAGAATTTTTTCTTCGTTTAGCTTTATTCTCTTGAATACGCTCTCCAGCTTGAAAATTAGGATTGATAGTCCTTGTAACTGCTATGGTAACCTTTTTCCCAACTCCTCGTGCTGTATCAACAATACCATTTTTCATTTTGCGAACCTTTTTATGAAATGGGTTTCTTGCAGGCTTCTTATCCAAAGTAAAAAATCGACTCAGAAATCCTTCCTGGCTTGGCGGTAATGTTAATACTGCCCGCTCAAGTGTTTCCGCATACTCTGGGTCAACACATGGATTAAGTCTATACGCGATTGGATCAGACGTATGAATAACATTGTAAATATTGTCAACGGCAATACACCCATAAACTCCACCGTGATTAATTCCGATATCTTCAGGCTTTTCAACAATAACCGGCATCACATTACCAAATTCATCGTAGTTAGGCGGCATATATTTCGCGATATTTGTTAATCTGGATCTAGATGTGATCCGTGGCATTAAATTGACTTTATTTAATAAGAGGAAAAATCCAGCAGGGCATCCAGCCACGAATAAATTACGCACAGAGAATTCGAGTTGTAATTCAGCGTCTTCACGATTATTCTCATTTTGTGAGAATAGTGGCGGTGGAATTGTCGGTTGACGCGACAGAATATCTACTGCAATAACGGAACCTAGTGAATGTCCGATAATTGAAACTTTGCCTTTCCAGTTTGGATTATTTCTCATCCATAATCGGTAAATACGATTAGCCTCAGCAGCAACAGCATGTAGTACTCTTGGTTTGTGTTGAGATAGATAATACGGAATATCGAGCAACACGTCAGAAATAATATTTCGAACAGTAGGAATAGTTGGAGGTGTAATATCCGCTAGTGAATATGCTTTATGAGTCGGGCCATCTTCTTTGCTATCTTTAGATGTCACATCTTCGTAATCAAAATTAATCTTTCGTCGCCAGTTGATTGGAAGAACCGCTGGTGGTGGATGGGTAAGAGACATGCATTCATGCTGCTTAGCCATTAAAACTCGAAAAGTGTTGATTGCTAAAACACGTTAGTGGGATGTATCTCAAAGAACCGACACATTCTTACCATAAGTGAAATCGAACGTTTCCACGCGTTCGGTTAGTTTTTGGCCGATGCCATGCACAACAAGTACTAAATGGTCGATATTCTCAGCGCTCCAAAGACCTTCTGGATGTTTTCCCCCTCCACGAATCCAATCATCATAGTCGAACCCTCGTTTGACCACACCTTCAATACCCTTGCCAGGCATGCGGACTTCCATAGATCCCGGTCTTTTAGATACAGCGCCTAAAACCCAAGCCACACCTCTAGCGATGCCAGACCGTCGTCCAGCAAAGGTTCGGACAATCATCGCTTCAGGAATCACAACGGCATAACCTTCTTTGTTGTTGTCGTAGCTGTCTTCCATACTTGAAAGTTCTGCAAAGTGAGGGATGTAGCGAGAGTATTCGTCTTCTCGAGTCGCGGGTGCGCGTCTATTGTCGTGATCTGTATCAACAGGAAGAGGCCAGTACACGACTGAATAGCCGTCAGACACAGGAACTTTTATTTTTTCTTCTGCTTCTCTGCCAGTCCTCCGAACTGCTTTAAGCTCGGCGATGTAAGACGGCGACCAAGGCCGCATTTCGAGGAAGCCGTGCTCTAGCTTAGCCGCCAGTTTGAGATCAGTGATTGGATGAGAAGCGTATCTGTGTCTGTGGTGACCTGGCTGGTGGTTTCTGTCGCGCGCAGACACTGGTGGGTACGATGTAGTATGGAACCAGGTCGCGCGGATAACATGTGCAGTGTCGTGCATTGCATGCCAGTAAACGGGCACGAGTTTCATTTTGCAGGGCCCAAGTACCTTCTGCGGATCAAAATCGTCAGCAGCAGCGGGATTTGCAGCTGTAGTAGACGAGTCTGGGGGGCTTTGCGCAGCATCGTCATTTGGCGTGGAGGTGTTCTCGCTGCCAGGCGGGATAAACTGAACAGCGTAGAGTCTGGCAGCGCCGACAATGACGTTGACGACGTTCTGCCGCGACTTTGACTTTCCCTTTTTGACGGTCGCATCGCCTACATCCGTGTAGTCTTTTGTTATGTAAATCCCCTCCCAGGCGCTTTCTAAACGCGCGTTATCTTCGGGGGTGAAGGGGAGCCAGTGGGTTTCTTTCTCGACTGGGACCGACGAAGCGGCGGGCGAGGATGGCGGCGGTAATGGAGCAGACGGGTTGTCCAACGGCGCTGTGGCATTATGGAAAAACCACGGCCGCATTACCATAGGAAGCGTAAGTACCGAAGAGGAGAAGGACGGGGAGTTGAGGGCAGAAGATGGTGAAGATGGTGAAGATGGAGGAAATGGTGATCGACAGGTGAAGAAGGATAACAGTCCCGTGACGTCAGTGATTGGGAGAATTACAGGAGCAAATATAAAAGCTAAACGCAACGTCTATGTTCTATCTAAGAATGCATCTATGAATATCAATGCAAATGCCTATGCGCTCTCCGCAGCACCGAGCTCAGTGCAAAACACATTGAGCATCGTTTGAAGCTCTTTCTGGCGCTCGGAGAAGCCAACAACCTCGTCCTTCATCGTGTCGCTGTCGACAATGTCTTCGAACTTGAGCAGCACCGGCGGATCAATGACCTTTGCCTGGAGGCTCCCGCGCAGTACGTGCCCGAGCTGGAGGGCAGCGCCGTCGCCGCCTCGGTGCGAGTACGAGACAATTCCAGTGGGCTTGCCAGACCACTCCTTCTTGAGGTAGTCAATGTACAGCTTGAGAACACCCGGGTACGAGCCGTTGTAGATGGGCGTAATGAAAATGAAGCCCTGCGCGGCCGCAATGGTTTCGCTCCAGCGAATAGTCTCTTTCTGCGTGTATTTTCCAGTGATTGGGATGTGCGGTTCGATAGAATGCAGAGGGAGATCGAAGTCGAGCAGGTCGATGATGCGGAAGTCGATGGCAGATGTTGTCTTTTGCGCCATGTCTATAACCCATTTTGCAATGCTCGGGCCAGCGCGTCCGGTGCGCGTACTGCCCATAATCAGGTAGACCAGTGGCTTAATAGTCATTGCTGCGTTTGTGCAGGGGAAATAAAAAGCTGTGAAGCGGAAGGAGTAATTTATGTACGGTGCACGAAAGCAGGCTGCTGAGTAAGCTTATACCGAGCAAGCTTAAAGTCCGAGATATACGGCTCACGGGAAGCAGATAAACAGTGAAGGCTGAGTAAGCTAGATATGCTAAGCTAGCAGCTGACCAAGCTGTCCGAACTGAGTTAGTGAATGATTTTAAACCCTCGAGAGTCCCGTGCATCCGAAACCCAGATGAGTCAGCCACTTTATAGTTTTTATGCAAGTGTTTTTTTTTTGCTCGTTCGGGCAGAGCAGAGGGGCGACGCGGCTTTCTATATTTAGCTGTCCACACCTCGATTCAGCGCTCTATCATAGGGTTTTTGTATAAAACCCTATGATTAAAAACGTGTACTACACAACAGCCCACAACTGCAACGCAACACATTTTAGCAGTATTAATAGTAGTACTAGTAAAAGAACAGAAAAACCAAACAGGATCAAAGACCATACAGCTTAAACCAGCAGTCGTTGTAGCAGTTAACGACCATTACATGCATGGTCTCGTGCCTGCTGTTCGCCTTCAAAATAAACAAACCCTGCTCCGCCTCGTCTTCGCCGCTGTCTACACCTCCACATTTCTTTTCCCTTTCTCTCCCATTGCCACTTTTCCTTCTTCTTTTAGGTGCATACACAAAATAACGATGCGAATTCCTCTTCTTCTACCGGCATTTGTCGCCGTTGCTTCTGCTGCAATTTCGCTTGACACGTCCTCAGACAGTCAGTGCCTCCTTCCTGATCTCCCGCCTCGCTATTGCTAACCCCTTCGCCAGCATCTATCATAGCAGCTTGCGGTACCATCGCCGAGGGTCTCATGAACTATTATCATGGAGAAGAGTACGGAATGACACCTGGAATCTTTTCCGGGCCCTATTACTGGTGGGAGTCCGGTGCTGCCTGGGGCGTACGTGACCCTGTCTGATCCCTGATCTCGTTTAGCAGTGCTTCTCACTAACTTCTCACCAGAGCATGGTTGATTACTGGTTTTTCACCGGCGACAGCCAGTACAACGAAGACATCAAAAACGGGCTCATCTTCCAGGTCGGCAACAATTGGGACTACGAACCGAAAAACCAGACTCTTTCCCTTGGCAACGATGATCAGGGCTTCTGGGGCCTCACGGCAATGCAGGCCGCTGAGCGCAACTTCACTAACCCCGCTTCTGACGAACCGCAATGGCTTGCTCTCGCACAGTCCGTGTTTAACTCCATCGCCTTGGTCTGGGGCACTAACGTCTGCGGAGGCGGCGTGCGCTGGCAAAAATTCGTATTTAACAACGGCTACGATTACAAAAATTCCATTTCAAACGGCGTCCTCCTCCAGCTAGGGGCAAGACTCGCTAGATACACCGGAAACGATACCTATGCCGACTGGGCTGAAAAGGTGTGGCAATGGGAATCTGACGTCGGCCTCATCACTAGCGATTATTTTGTTTACGACGGTGCTCTCACTTCTGACGACTGCGCTACACTCGACAAGATCCAGTGGACGTACAACATGGGCGTTTTTCTTGCTGGATGCGCGTATATGTACAACTACACTTCGGAAAACGGAAACAGTTCCTCTGCTGCTACATGGCAAACCCGACTTGACGGTCTCATCAGCACATTATCTATATTCACTTCTAGCTCTGTGACCGATGTTATGTACGAACCTGCCTGTGAAACCAGTGACAACTGTAATGTAGACCAACAGTCCTTCAAAGCATATCTCTCGCGCTTCATTGGCCTCACTATCCAGGTCGCTCCATACACTAAAGACACTCTTTTTCCTATCCTTCAGGCTTCTGCTGCTGCTGCCGTCGAGACATGCAGTGGTGGCACAGACGGCGTCACTTGTGGTTATACCTGGTTGACCGGCGCGTATGATGGAAACTATGGTCTTGGTGAACAAATGGCTGCTTTGGAAGTCACTCAGGCGCTCCTTATAGACTTTGGTGCGGCTGCTCCCTACACCAACTCTACCGGTGGCTCATCATCTGGTGATTCTTCCCTTGGTACTCAGGGTGTTACAGTTGAATATTCTGGCGCGGCCAGTTCTAAAGATAAGGCTGGTGCGTGGGTGATTACGTTTATAATTGCTGTTCTTGCTATTGGCACTGTTGTCTGGTGCAGTATGGAAGGAGCATCTGACAGCACTAATAATCTAAAGGAATGGATCCGACTTGACGATTTATCGTGATTTAAGCTGTTATCTTTTTGCCTTTTTTTTTCTTTTTGTATAATAACTGTGCCGTTATGTTTATAGGCTTTGCATCTACGATAGATTACAAAGTAGTTATTTTTTTTTTTCAGGATTTATTGAATGTACTTGTGCGTTTATATTTGTTTTGGTTTGATTGGGAATCTCTGTTTCGGGGTTTATATCTGGCGTATATTTCTTTTGTTTATTTGGTATTTGGATGCCTAAATTTTTGTTAAATATCAGAGAGTCGGAATTCACAATTTATTCAGTGATAAAATCATTCGAAAACCGGGGCCACAACTCGAACAACCGTACAAAAAAAAGACTACGAGATGGGACTCCGAAATAGCCAGAGTTTTATTGTACGGGTTTTAGAAACCCTATAACCCGGGAAACCCATGATAACGACCAGCTGCTTCTCCAGCGAAAAGACATTAAACTGTATGCATAGTGCCAATGGTAAGATATAAAATGGCCTATCCACAAAGAAGCCCCCCGGGGAGTAACGCAGAATAGTACGTCAGGAAGACAGAAGGGGGAGAAGCGGAAGGGCATACACGAACCTGAAGTTCGAGGCGTGCAGTGAAGATACTCACTTTGATGAAACCCTATATCTGCGCAAGACGTACAACCCTAGTTTGCAATTAAATGTACAAATTGCACGTAATTCACAAACACTTAAAGAAAGGCTGAATTTTGCGTTTAGGTGTGTCAAGTCCGGGTAACAGCAAGAATGAGATGAGGATACAGAATTAGAGTTTATCAAGGAGATTGAGACGTCGATAAGACAAGGAGAACTCGGGCCAAAAGATTAGGAAAAGTGTCGGAGCATGATGGACGGACTATTGCGCACCGTAGCTTTTGTCGCGAAATGAACGCGGAAATGCACAGACAAGAAATAGTCGTAGCCAAGAATAATTGCGGGTAGGCAAGTAATAGAAAAACACTAGTAATTATTGACAGAGAGAAAGAGTCATGAGTCAAGAGTCGTGAATCTATCGATGGCTCTCGACCTGGACCCAAACGTAGGCTTCAATTCTTGCTCCTCCACTATTCGACTCACGCGTCTTAAATCCGAAGGTTTTCCGGACTGCAGTTTATATATTTGCCTCCTCTTTCTCGCTCTCTGTTTCGCAACGAACTTTGGCAGCCAGACATAGCAATGACAAGAGACGACCCTTTAACCGCAGTCACGGACCCGCTAGTGACCGCAGACACTGTCGAAGAGTCAGCTCCACTTCTCAAGTCTGTCAACACTGACGTCGAAGTCAATGTTATCGAAGAGCAGGGCGAATTTGAAGCAGAAATTGACGCGTTAGAAGAGGAAGAGCTTTCTTCTAGAGCTTTGGTTACTGTTTTCGTTTCACTCTATGTTGGTATTTTCCTCGCCGCATTGGACGGAACTATCGTCGCTACTTTACTTGCCCACATTGCTTCAGAATTTAACGAATTTCGGTCGAATTCGTGGATTGCAACTGGTTACATGATCAGCGTTGCTGCCGTTCAGCCTATCTATGGAAAAATCTCCGTATGTGTCTCGTCTCCTATTGGATGTCCTAATACACAGCGCTGACTATTACAGGATATCTATGGTCGCAAGAAGGTCCTCATTGCCTGCAATGTTATGTTTGGAATTGGTTCAGTTATGTGTGGCCTTGCTCCTTCTTTCTGGTTCCTCGTATTTGCTCGTATTTTCACTGGCATCGGCGGCGGCGGTCTTACTTCCTTGACCGCAATTACTCTCTCCGACATTGTTCCCCTCCGCCAGCGTGGGGTGTTGCAAGGTATTGGTAACATTCTTTGGGGCTGCGGTGCTGCTTTTGGTGGTGTTGTCGGCGGAATGATTACCGAGACTTTTGGATGGCGATGGGCATTTTTGTCGCAAGGACCAATTATTGCACTTTCACTTTGTGCAATTATCTTTAATCTTCATCTACCCGTCAAGGAAGTTGATGGCTCGAAGTGGAAGAGGATTGATTTCCTGGGTTCATTTACTCTTGTGATGGCTTTAGTTACATTCCTCATTGCTCTTAGCATCGGCGGTGTTTTCGTTCCTTGGTTTAGTGCTCAAGTTATCGCGGCTCTTATTATTTCCGCTCTGTTATTTGCTACGTTTATGTTTGTTGAATTGAAGGTCGCAAAGGAGCCTATTATTCCTCTTCACTTGCTCAAAGATAGAACTGTCTTTGGTTCTTCTTTTACTTCGTGGTTCATGAATATGGTTTACTACTCTCAGATCTACTACATTGCTATCTACTTCACTTCAGTTCGTCATGTTTCACCTACAAAATCTGGCTCTAGTCTGATTCCTCATTTTATTGGTGATTCTTTAGGTGCCTTAGTCGCTGGTTATTACATGCGATATACCGGTCGGTACTTTTTGATGATTGTACTTGGTACCGCTACTATGGTTTTCGGTTCTGCACTTCTTTGCTTTGTTGGCTTCGAAACTCCAAGATGGCTCATTATGGTTATTATTTTCATTCCTGGTTTCGGTTTCGGTATCTATCTCACAATCACACTTATCGCTCTCGTTGCAGCCGTTCCTAGAGAATATCAGGCCGTATCAACCTCTATTCAGTACGGATTTAAGGGCACTGGTGCAACTCTTGGAGTTTCCCTGGCTACCGCTGTTTTCCAAAACGTTCTTGCATCGAAACTATACGCTAGAATCACAGGCCCTGGATCTGCTGAAATTATCGAGAAGGTTAAAGATTCGGTTGATGAGATTGCTAAATTATCCCCTGAACTTCAAGAAATTATTACGACCTCTTATCTTGATTCAGCTAGAGCTGTATTTATTTTCGCTACCGTTTTAAGCGTTATGATGGCCGGAACAGGATTCATGATGAAGGAACACAAATTACACAACACAGTCGGTAGAAATTAAACGCTCTGCTTTCGAAAGGATATGGCTTGTTGGCGTGAACGTACATACATTTGATCAAAAAAGCACGAGTTGGCTTCTATCATGAGGAATCGAAGTCTTGCCAAACTTGGGCTAGCTTAACACAAAAGTCATTTAGAAGTTGGAAACTTTTTGTTACGCTTTCATTATTTGGACTATTGATATATATTTAACGAAGATTCATTCATATTTTTCTCCATTACTTTAAAACTACTAGAGGTTCGGTTTTATTTACCTGTGCAAGTGAGTTAATGTACTTGTAATTGGCGGATAAACGCGACCATTTGTATTAAGCATGCATTTATTCGTTTTTACGCATCACGTGAAGCAAAGCCCAACTGTTGAACTGATTTTCTTAAATTGATATAAAGTTGAAGCGGTGGCTCAATGGTAGAGCTTTCGACTCCAGTTCATGAGTTGGTCAATCGAAGGGTTGCAGGTTCAATTCCTGTCCGTTTCAATTATTTTTTTATTTTTGTAAAATAATATGATTATATGTTTTCATTTTGTATGATACTTAGATTATATGTTTTCACATTTTTAATAAATTCATATTTCTAATTGAAAGAGTGATTGCTATTGCAACTGTGACATGAGTTGCAAAATGATCTTGGAATCCACCTATGAATTGATGAATGAAAACCTAGAGTATGAGAATTAATTTAGTTTTAATAGCTCTCTATTAAGCTGTGACTGGACGTTCGATTAGTAAAAAAAAAGATACCGTTTTAATAAGCGTTTTATTGAGAAGAAGAACTAATAGCTGGATTGTAATATAGATGGGGAGATTGATTGGCAGTAAATGCTAAAAGATTGAACGGGGTGGGAATTGTTGAGGAATCAATTGAGTTTTAGAAGTTTTGGTTCCCAAGCTCATCTTCCTCTTCCCTTATCTGCATCAAGGGCAGTCAATGTCAACGAAGAAGATTGAAAATGCTTCTATCAAAAGATCAGACAACAGATGTCACATTATTGACGTCCACGTTTATTCTTGTAAAGTCAATACTGTTTATAATTCCACAATTAGTTGTTCACCAATATGACACGTCTTCACAGTTGCTTTTCACATCTTCAAATGCTCCTTGGATCGCAAATTACATCTTACCAAGGTTCTTAGTTTGGGATACTGTTTTTTTTATTAAAGTCGCTCAAAGGGGATATATTTATGAACAGGAATGGGCTTTTGGCTGGCTATGGACTGGCGCCATTAAAGTCGTGGGTGAATATCTGGTTTTGCCTATAGTATCTTACGCGTGGCCCAGTCTTGAGAAAGAAATTGATGATACGGGAAGAGTTGTTGAGAGCCTGTATATTTATGCTATTGCAGCCTTAATCATTGCGCACGTTGGACATTATCTTGCAATTCTTTGTTTATATTCCGCGTCAAGTTATATTGAAAAATATATTCGAACACAACCCAAGACGGTTGAAAAAAATCGCAGATCAATGTTTCCATTAGTATCTTCACTACTTTTTGTAATCTCTCCTGGAGGTATTTTCATGTCGGCTGGATACGCGGAGACATTATTTGCCTTTTTCTCATTTTTAGGAATTGTGCTTAGAGAAGCAGATAGTCATGTTCTTTCTGGTCTCGCATTCGCTGTTACTTGCGGTATGCGAGGAAATGGTCTTTTATGGGGTATTATTTTCCTTAATGATCTTTGTGAGTCAATCATGGCAAAGAAACGCTTCAAATCATTCACAATCATCATTGGCGGAAGCTTAATTGGTTGCGCTTTTCTTTCGGGACAGATATTTGCTTATTTAAGATACTGTCCAGGTCGAGAATGGTGTGAAAATATGCCGCCATTAATTTACGGGTATGTGCAGAGCAATTATTGGAACAATGGATTATTCAACTACTGGCGAACATGGCAAATTCCTAATTTCTTTTTTGCATTTCCTACTTGGTTTTTGTTCTACCGATCATTCCAAAAATACAAAACGGTCCCTCGTTTACGTCCTTATGTTATCATACAGGGTTTAATGGGAGTTTTGAGTCTTTTGTTTTGGCATGTGCAAATTATCACTAGAGTTGGAACCTGCATGCCTCTTGTTTATTGGTATGTCGCTGAGAGGATTTTTGCCGACGAACCAGAAGATGCTGGTGAAGTTGTTGAAGGATGGAGGCCTTCCACCGTTATCAAACGAGCAAAGAACGATTTCAAAAGGCATGAAGGATTATGGGAGGTTAGATATATGGTAACTTGGATTGGAGTCCAAGCAGTTTTATATGCATCATTTATTCCACCAGCATAAGAGTACCACCACTGACTGGATTGACTACAAGAATAGATTTATATACATCATATAGTTTAACGGCCCATCCAACCACCATCAACAACTAATAACTCACCAGAGACATACTTACAAGCCCTACTTGCCAAAAACACAGCCGCGCCTTCGAAATCATCAGGCGAACCCCATCGCTGAGCTGGTATCCGCTCCATAATTTGTCTAGAGCGGGTCGGATTTGCAATCAATGCTTCATTCATGTCTGTTGCGACATATCCGGGAGCAATAGCATTGACGTTAATTCCCTGAGAAGCCCATTCATTAGAGAGTGATTTTGTAAGCTGAGCGACACCACCTTTCGCGGAAGCATATGCAGGAATTGTAAGTCCACCTTGGAAGGAATTTAAAGAAGCAACGTTGATAATGTTTCCGGTTCCTTTTCTATCAAGAATATGTTTTCCGACTGCTCTGCAGAGTAAAAACACAGTAGTCAAGTTAACTTGTAATACGGCATCCCAGTCTTCATCGGGAAACTCGGCACACGGATGACGACGCTGAATACCAGCACAGTTAAGAAGAATGTCAATATTATATCCCGAAGCAACTGCATCTGGTACGATCGATTTAACTTGTTCACGGTCAGCTAGATCAGCGACAATAATCACTGCTTTTCCACCCACTGCCTCGATCTCTAGTTTTGTTTTTTCGTCGTCACTGCGCTGAACAATCAGTTAGTTGTAATTCAAGTTACGAACAATGAACCAATCTGATAACACACCTGAACAAGGAGAATGGTTGCTCCGGCTTTAGCAAACGCAAGAGCAATCGCATGCCCAATTCCGCGAGTGGCTCCAGTAACCAAAGCAGTCCGTCCCTCGAGCGAGAACAAACTTCTCAAATATCCATTAATATCACTCATACTTTACTATCCAATTCAATAAACTAACAACTAGAAATAACTGAAATAACTGAATATTTGAAAAGCCGGGGAGCCAAACGGAATTTAGTGGTGGCTACATGCTAAAGTATTTATACCCGTAAAAGCTCCGGAGTAGACTCAATCGTGGGGGGCAACCCCGCGGAGCTGCTTCACCCCACGCTGCCCGCATCACTAATCCGTAGCCCCAGTGCTTACATACGTTTTGACGAGTTGGTGCGGGTCTTACTGCTGCAGTTGACAACACTAACAGGCAACACATATAAAATACTCAATGACTTTGAAGAAACAGCAAATATTCATACATATATAACTGTGTGGGTACACCAAGAGCTCATCCGGTTAGGGCATACATATTGGGCATCTAAGCAACATTTGCTGTTGAAGCCTCTTTGGATGATCTGCAGATTAGAGCCATAGCATTACAATCAAACCAGTACATTGAAATTTACATCGGGAATGTATACTAATATGATCATATTAATATTAATAATAATGTGATATAATAAGCTGCATAGTTCCCACGGGTTCCTTATTTTCTCATCCATCATTTCTACTTTTTTCAATTCGTCCCGCGAACTTTTATAAAATTCGTCCCGCGAAAAGATAGCACTGTTATTAAGCATTTCTCACGCCCAGCGTGAGCGTCAGGCAAACCAACTATCTAAAGGTCCACCTCAACGCGATTAGTGCTGCCCAACGAATCAACTGAAGGCAACAAGTACGTAATATCATCCCAAGGATGACGGTACAATCCAGTACGCAAGCGCTTCTGGTCAAGGTAATGCGCAATTAAACCAATGGATCGTCCTAAAACAAACAATCCGTTCAAAACTCCCATATTGAGGTAATCTTCGGCCTCATCAGCAGTAAAGGCACCACAATGACGCACCAAGTCAACGAAACAAACTGCAACGCAACCATCAACATTAAGAATTAAATTGTCTTTCTTGGATGAAGTAACAGACTCAACAGCAAGAGCATAATCCAAAAGCTTAGTAGATGGGAAGTGCTTGCGAGCGTACTCCTTAACAAGCTCAACGCGCATGTCGGGGTTGTTGCGCGACTTGACCTTGTGACCAATTCCAGGAATGAGCTTGTTCTGTTTGCGCATGGTATCAACAAACTGACGGGGAGACAGGCCCTTGTCAAAAGCGCCAGTAAATTCAGTGGCAGCGCCATCCAGGGCACCACCGAAACGCGAACCAATTGTCAGCAGACCAGATACGAGAGCAGAGATCAAGTCCTTTCCAGCACGTGTGGTAATAATTGTGTTCATAGCACCAGACACAGCAGGACCGTGATCGGCAGTCAACATGAGAACCATCTCAAGGAACTTAGACGCGTACTCTGGTAATCTGCGGCGGAACCACAGCAAAGACATGACACCACCAATGCCAATGTTCTCCTTGAAAACATCAGTAATAGGCATTCCAGCGTAAAGCAATTCCTGGCCACGATCGTCGGAAATAGTAGAAATGAAAGCAGCTGGCTTACGGATGAGTCCGAGCTCCTGAGCCCAAGCATAGTCAATAGGAATCTTAGGGACCTCAGGTTCGGGTTGAGGAACGATAGTGCCTTCCTTAACGAGCGATTTGTAAAGCTCGGCAAGAACGTCGGGCATTTCTTCAAACGTGTCCGGCACGTAAAAACCAGCAGCCTTCATGGCAGCATTCTTGGAGAGAGCAGTCTCAAGCTGAGAGTTGGCAAAAGAACCAGCATGGCCAAACTGAACCTCAGTAGTGAACATGGAGGCGCAAGTACCAATAGCCCAAGCAACGATGGGTTTCTTGATTTTTCCAGATTTGACAGCTTCAATCACGCGATACTCCTCAACACCACCAACTTCTCCGAGAAGCAAGAGGATTTTGCAGTTGGGATCAGCCTCATAGCGAAGCAGGTGGTCAATGAAAGTAGTTCCAGGGTAGCGATCACCACCGATGGCAATTCCCTCATACACACCGTCGGTAGTCTGCGAGATGATGTTGTTGAGCTCGTTGGACATACCACCAGACTTGGATACGTATCCAACAGAACCGGGACGGTAGAGCTTGGAGGCAACAATGTTGTCCATCATACCACCTGTGTTTCCAATCTTAAAGCAGCCAGGCTTGATTCCACCGACGGTAGCAGGTCCAATGATGGTGACACCCTTCTCTCTGGCCTTGAAGAGAATTTCACGTGCGCGGCGTTCAGGCACACCTTCAGCAATGATAGCGATGGTCTAAAGAGATATTAGCATTGATCCCAACCAGTGATAAGTGCGAAAAGCACCAGAAAAAAAGACTTACGCGAATTTGAGGGATCTCGAGGATTTCCATGGTAGAAGAGTAGACGGATCGTGAGGAAGCAAAGTTAACGACAACGTCGACATCAGGGTGCTTTTCGGCAGCGGTCTTGACAGCTTGGTAGACAGGAAGAAGGGTCTCCTTGGTACCCCAGTACATCTTGGAGACAAACTGTCCGCCAAAGGGATAGATAATGGCAGCGACGGAGGGAGTTGTGCGTTTGCAGATAAAGTCGAAGTCGAGCATGCCCTGACACGCACGGGGTTGCATTCCGTATACGAACGCGCGTGTTTTGTTGTGGAAGAGCTGGTAAGCGGGCGCAGGCGATGTCGGCGCCGTAGGGGGCTCAAAACGAGTGATGTTTGCGTTTGCTGATGCCATTGTGGGTAGAGAGGGGAGAGAAGGAGGGGCGAAAAAGGTGTAGGGAGGAAGGAGCTTGACGGGAAGAGGATCTGGTGGATGGGGAAGGAGTAAATATAGGGAGCACGCGCAGACAGCGCGCTAAGCCGCTTCAGGAACGCGCTGGGGACCAGTGCTGAAAATTACTGCAAAAAATATTTCAGCACGGCGCGTCCAGCATCTGCGCGTGCAGATTTGAGCACGCGGGCGGGGTAAGGCTGAGAACGGGACGGCAGGCCGAAGCAGCACGCGTTGTACTTAATCTCGACAAGGCCAGTCTTCCCACTCTTCCACCCGGCCAAACACGCTCCCTCTTTTCCTGCTCCTCCACGCTCCGCCGCTCCTCCCTCCACAATGTCTGCAAAGTCCATCCATGAAGCTGACGGAAAGGCTCTGCTTGCGTATTTTCTCCCGCGCTCGCCCGCGCTCTCGAAAGAGGTCTCTGCGACCACGTTCGTGCCTGCACCGCCGCGTCTCGCGTCTCTGACCTTTCCCAACGACTCTCCCGCAACCGTCAACGCCGTCCTTGACGCTGCCGAGTCCACACACCCTTGGCTCCTGACCCCTGGCGCGAAGTTTGTTGCGAAGCCTGACCAGCTCATCAAGCGTCGTGGAAAGTCTGGTCTTCTTTCGCTCAACGTCACCTGGAGTGACGCGCGTGCTTGGGTCGCTGCCCGAGCCGGCAAGCAGATTGCCGTTGAGGGTATCAATGGCTACCTCCGCACCTTCCTCGTCGAACCCTTTGTCGCACATGCCCAAGAGACCGAATACTACATCAACATCAACTCTGTGCGCGAGGGAGACTGGATTCTCTTTTACCACGAGGGTGGTGTCGACGTAGGCGATGTCGACGCAAAAGCATCTAAGCTCCTGATCCCGGTTGATCTTGAGTCTCAGTATCCTTCCAACGCTACAATCATCTCTACTCTGCTCTCAAATGTTCCTGAGGCCCAGCATGCCACCCTCGTTGACTTCATTAACCGCCTTTACGCCGTCTACGTCGACTTGCAGTTCACTTACCTTGAAATCAACCCCCTCGTTGTCATCCCTACTGCATCTGGCGTAGAGATTCACTATCTTGATCTTGCTGCCAAACTTGATCAGACCGCAGAATTCGAGTGCGGTGCCAAGTGGGCTGTTGCCCGGTCGCCTACTGCCCTTGGCATCACCGCACCCGTTACCGGTTCTACCACAAATATTGACGCCGGTCCGCCAATGGTCTTCCCTGCTCCATTTGGACGTGAGCTTTCTGCTGAGGAAGCTTACATTGCTGAGCTAGACTCAAAGACTGGTGCCTCTTTGAAACTCACCGTCCTAAACCCGGCCGGCCGTGTTTGGACTCTCGTCGCTGGCGGCGGTGCTTCTGTCGTTTACGCTGATGCCATTGCCTCTGCTGGATACGCAAATGACATTGCAAATTACGGAGAGTACTCTGGTGCACCCTCTGAGACGCAGACATTTGAATATGCAAAGACAGTACTTGATCTCATGACTCGTGGACCTCCCGTTGAAGGAGGTAAGGTCCTCTTCATTGGTGGTGGTATTGCCAACTTTACTCAGGTTGGATCAACGTTCAAGGGAATCATTCGTGCCTTTAGAGCCTACCAGGCTCAACTGCACGCTCACCATGTGAAAATGTATGTTCGTCGTGGCGGCCCTAACTGGCAGGAAGGTTTGAGATTGATCAAAAACTGTGGAGAGGAGCTGTCTATTCCTATGGAAGTTTACGGGCCTGACATGCACGTTTCTGGAATTGTGCCGTTGGCGTTGTTGGACAAGCGCCCTGTTGGAATCAAGGCCTTTGGATCTAGTGGCACTGTTTCCGTCATGTAATTGATTTCGATGGTGGTTATATTGCTGGCAATAATTTGAAATAGAATAATAAAAATGGTGTCATGGTATATGCACGTTGCAGATACACCTTGAAGATAAATGACATTTAGTGAAGCTTTGCGCAAACTTCTATTGAAAATAGAAAGTGAAACACTGTAATTTTTTTTACTCATAAACTTGCTGCGCAGACATTGTAATTTATATATTTTGCGCATTATTCACCAAGAGACCAAGTATTTTTACTTCACTAAGCTTACGAATGAACAATCTTTACTTTTATTTAAATTTCATTATAAAGTCTATGTAATTGAATTAGCTAATGAGCAACAGTCGGTATATCCCTTGTTGCAAACACTTTCTCCATAGCTTCGATTCCTTGCTCAATTTCAAGATTTTCACCATGAGCTGCCGATTTCAGGTTCTTGGTGGCAGAATCTAGATCAAGACAGAACTTCAATTGAGTGTAGAACTCAATAGGGACGGGGATATTATAATAATTTAAACGTAGTCCTCTGCGCCTTAACTGGATCTTTTGCGCATAATAGATAACTGGGATAGATGCAGTGATAGGTACCATGACTGCAAATGCAACCCAGTAGCCATGAGTGGGCTTGAAAGCCGGAGCATCTTGTGTAGGGAAAACCACATTAGGAACCCATGCATCCATTGCATAGTAAAAAGCGTTTCCAAACGCTGGGAAAAAACCGCGAAGCTCAGCATCGTCGTACATAACATCCTCCGCCCACGACATCAACAAACCCCAGAAAGGGGTACCAAATCCAGGGATAATGTAAGCTGCAAACTTGGCGCCAAAGCTGATATCCCAAATTGCAAGCATCAAATTACCAACAATATTAAACACACAAGCAACCAGGAACAACTGCCAACGGCAATAGTAAAGATCCGAAATAACTCCATAAACATACGCCATAATGAAACCAATAACGTAAGAAATGGTGGGTAGAATGTTGATCATTTCAACGGAGTAGGTACCTAAATCCGAAAGCCACAAGTTCATGTAACCAGCACCGTTTAAAACAAAAACAGCATAAGGGAATGAGAAAGCATATAGACGCCAATCCATCATGAAACCACAGAGTCGCTTGAAAGACATTTTCTGTCGGCCAACGCGTCCGATTTCTTCCATTCGCTTAACTGCAAGCTCCTTCATAGCGGGAGTAAGATAGAGAGCGCGCGTGTTGTTGGGAAAATCAGGGATGGAAAAAAAACCCAAGATAGCAACGGGGAAGGACATAATTCCGTTGATCAAGAACATCCATTTCCATGCCGGGATACCATCAAGTCCATCCATAGTGGCATAAATACCCGCCATAATGTAACCAGCGCAGATAGAAGCAATAGCCCAGGAACCGTCATAAATAAGCATACGCTTAGCCATCTCGGACGGCTTGTACCAAGAAGAAATCATCATGGCAAAAACAGGGTAGCAGATAGTTTGAGAGGCGCCAATTAAAAAACGAATGGCATATATAGCTCGGACATTTTTACATATAGGAATCATGAATGTAAGCAAAGTCCATATCAACTCGCAGGTAGGTACAACAATAGACGGACGAAATTTAAAAGTGACCATCTGCATGGGAATGGCCATTGCAATAGAACCGACATTGAAAAACGTGGTAAACAGATTGTATTCATTTCCATCGAGACTAAGGTCTTCCTTCATGCCTGAAACGTAGGCATTGTAAATACTAGCTTGGTCAACAGATTTGACAAAGTAGGAGAGAGTAACATAGATTCTGATAATTACATAGTTAGCTGACAAAGACCTGAATCTAGTTGGAACAAAAATCAAAAAATCATAAGGCCAGAAAGAGCTTACAGAACACCAGCATCCAAACGATTCACAAGCGCACGCTCATCAGGATCCGCAGAGGCAGTATCCCAAAAAATACCAGCGACTCGTCGCCAGAAAGGTAGATGGCCTTTGCCGGATTTCTTCGAGTAGTCCACAATAATCGAGGCAGTCTCTGTCGATGAGATGTCGTCAAACTCGTCAGGCGTGCTCGCCGGTTTGACCTCAACAACATGCTCAAACTTTTCCATGTCCATCTTGTGTCCGCGCACGGTTTGGAGAGGAGACGGGACTTTGGGGTGGTCGATAAATGACTATAAACATATACTAGCACTATTCGTCCTGTACAATGAATCAGAGAGATACGCCGGGCTGATAGTGGATATGGCCAACCGGCTGATGAAGTACCCAGAGCTAAAAATCTTTGTACCCAAATATTTTTCCGGTAACCTTGTTGTGAACCAGACTCACTGCCGAGCAGTTCAACCTTTAAAGGTTAACGGCCTACCAGACCAAAAGCGCCACCCATGTTTTAGTTGGCTCCTGCATTTAAAAGCTGGCTCGATCACACACGAAGTGGAGCAGGACGCAATGCCTCAAAGGGAAAAGCAGCTATCTGATGCAATTTGAAACTAGACAATAAATATGTTGGAAAGCTTGTGAAGTTTGCTTGGATGCAGAACCCTAATGTCTCGGTGCAAAATAAGGCATCGACACCCGTCGCCTGATTTCTTGCAACCTCCGAAAACTCTATAATATGTAAAAAATTCTCTTGATTCTCATCCACCTGAACAATTCAGGCCGCTTTAATGAAAATGCGTTATTGTTATTCGGACAACTGCCCACTGCTAAAAGTATGTGCTTATTCTTTTTGCTCTTGCGCCGCTCCGGAGAGCGCAGCTGTAAAGAATTTCTCCGGAATCTTAGCGTTTTGATGAAATAAAAAAATCTATATCAAGCCTCGATTGATTAATGAATCAGAGATTCTGAACAGGCAGCAACAAGTAGAACATATCTGACAACACACTAGTCAAGCCTTGAGTCCTATTTTGTATTATTGTGAAAATTGCCAAGCATCATCGAAACAAGAAAATTAAGCAACTCCAAGAAACTGCATGTTTCATTATATAATCTCGCAGAATATCCTTGAGGCCAAAAATTGCGTAAAAATCATAAAATTAGTGTATCGTTCAAACCTGCTACTGGGCAGACACCGTTATATTCTGGACTCATTCGTACGCTGTTCGTCCTTTGTATAGCTGATTCAATTGTAACTGTGTTTTCTATAAAAGAATCTGATAGTAAATGGCTGTTAAATTTTAATAAGGAGGGACAAGGTCATTCGTAACGTGAAAGTGACACTTGTTTACTCATCGCCCGCTCTCTGACACGCCTTATCACGGGTAGCGTGATTTCAAAATATCCTCCTCTTTGTAGCGTAAATATTTTCTAGTCCCTGGTACAGCCTCCTTTCATATAAGGAGCCAATCCTTTACCAAAAAAGGGCTGTATGAGTCCCAGGCGGAGCAAGGGCAAAAGTTTATCCCTGGTTTGAGGCAAAGGATTGAATAGACAGAGGTAACAGATAAATCTCTTACATAGCAGTTCCGCTTCCATAATATCAATGGCAGCTGGGATGACTGCTATGTCATGCGGCGCGAACAAATACATGCCGTCAGCAGTATTGAGACAAGAGACTTATCTTTGATTCGTGATTTTAGGAACTACATGAAATCCGACAGTAGAAATTGCGGAATATCAAGATTTCGTCGTAGAGTGCTGCATTATCGGGTGGAGAGGCGCTCAGGTGTACGGGAGTGTGAGCTCGGATAGAAGCAAGCATCGATTGCGGCCTTTGCTTTGCCTATTGTGCTCATTTCATTACATCGACATGGAAAGCATTCCATGGACTACAGGCCATTTACAGCATTTAGTTATCGCCATACTATACATGATCAATCGCACACATGACAGATCAATAGGTTGTTTCTATCACAGCTATGGCTCAGACGTGCGGGAACAGCCAAGCGAGTTACAAAACAGTTGCAATACGAAGCCACACTGGTTGCAGAAAGATACGGCCTCCGAGCAGGACAGGTACGCTGCAGCAACGCGGAGGCTGCAAAATACGTAAGCGATCGCTGTATGGTTGTCGCGATTGTCTTCTCTCAATCGAGGCGGCTCGTTTGGGGCGCATCGCGCCTGGAGCTGTTTTGCGCGGTGCATAGACGATAAGCGGCTGTTATCGGGCCAGTCCCGGCGCTGATACGCCGTACCCCTGTTTTCAGACAAAGCTGTTGTACTTGTCAAAAATCAGTTATTGCTTTCCATCTATTGCTTGCATCGGTTGTGTCCGAAGCAATGGACAAGGAAGCTAAGGTAACATCAGTGACGTACAGGCTGAAAATCTCTACACGAGGCGCCGCGAAGTGCAAGGAATTGTTTTGGTGGCATCTATACCACAATTGGTCATGTAAACGCCGTAGCTCCAGAAATGAGAACGCCATGCGGAGGTATTGGAGTCAAGCCTGCCAGACAGACCAAACTAGGCAAAAGAGGGAGAGTTTTACAAATGTTTGGTTGGACACGAACAATCTGGCTTTCAATCTTGCTTCAAAATTTGTTAGTATTCGCATCATTCTGCTTAAAATTTCACACTATCTGTTCCGCTTGCTCAGTCTCAGCTTATCGTGTTCGTCCGGGCCGAGACAAGACAAGGGCGGCGGCGCAATTGCTTGTCACACAATACTTCTGCTGACGCACAACCGAGCCACCAGAGATTCAGAGTACAACCTTGCACCGCTCTTGATAACTTTTATCTAGCAGATCTTTTTTCCGATCTGGGTTGTCAGAATAATATGCTGATAGCGGCGTGATCTAGCACGTTAACGCTCCTGCCATATGCAGAGGGCGCGCAGAAGAGATTGCTAGATCTACTTCCGAGGCTCATAGCGAGATACCCGTTGCCAGGGGTACCGTAGTCCCTACCAGTGAATTAGGCACGAGTAGCAGCGTCCAAGGGCACGTCTGCCGCACAGAAGAACTACCCACGTCCGATACATTAGACAGAAAGATATAATTTGCATGCACGCTGCAAAGCGGTACTGTTCTCAAAGGAAACACGAGATCCGCTCACATGAATGCAGCTAAATATGAGATCCTAGAGCTGGAGGCTTGATTCCGGCTGGTAAGCTAATGTATTTGAGATACACAGAGATACAAAGCGAGCTTTGGCCGCCGCCCCTGCAAGATACATGCAAAGCCGTCAGACGCACATCCGCCGAGTTGACGGTGACGAGGCCCTCCATCTCCACCACGCTCATTTAAAATTTCTCAATTTTAAAGCATGCGGCAGCAGCTGGTTGAGCTACGGTGTTCCAAGCTGTTTTGATATGCGCAGGACGCGGCATGTTGACTCAACCTTGATCAAGCTGGATGCTAGTTTGTCGAGTGCCTCGCCGCCAAGGCTCCACTCAAATATCTCGGTGCCAACTTTCGGTAGTGACCGTCAATTTCGGAGAGTCAGTAGTATCGAGCTGCTTCAAAATCCGCTTTATAGACTTCAATTGCGGACTGCAGCAATTGCTTCGTTTCCACCAAACCTTGACCATCCTTGCATGGAAATAAATGCTCTTTGACCAGCAGCTCTCCGTCATTATTCCCTGCCCCCTTACACGCAGGCTCTTTATCTCTCTGCTGGGATAAAAACTCGTAATCAAGCGAGCGGAGCTCGGACGTATTGAACAGCAAAAAGCTTAAAACTTTTATCTCGTGTTCATATTAATCGGTGCGAAAACCCTAATGGCGCCCGAATTTAGGTACCTACACCGGCGAGATGATCAGCATTTCACCAAAATTATTTGGAACCAAGTTAGCTTCGTTATTATATTTTACGTATGTTATTTGCTCCGGATCTCCAAATTGTCGTTGACAGTAGTTCCTGGCTGCTCGTATATCCAATGATATTGTGGTACTTGAATATAGCTATCTAAATTTATAGGGTTTTTATCATGGGGTTTTCTCTTTACCCTATTGCAAAAACCCTATGAGTTTTAGTGCCAAGTTCGCTCCTACAATCTTGCTCCTACAATCCTCCCGGCACCCCGTTCTGGGGTTCGCTGATCCGGCAAATTTAGGACGTTAGTTGTGACGATGTCAAGCTTCCTTCTTCCCTACCTTTGCGGACTCATTTTACTTAGCATGTATGAATGGTTAATAAGATACCTACATTATAATAGAAGACGCAAAACTGTAAGATTTGATTTACTTATCTCGTGACTTACTGGCGAGCTCTGAGGAATGCCGCGAGCGCACTGTTGATCTTATCCGGGGCAGCTGTAACGCGAAGCGCGGGATCATAATACACACTTTCCCCCACGACAACGACCAGGCTGTCGGCAGCGCACAACGCAAGGCACTGATCATCGTAGGGTTTCCGCTTGTCGGCATCATATGACTGCAACCCCGCAGCAGGCCGGAGATCGGTCGCGGAAGAGCGGGAGCTGTGTGCGGGCAGAGAATAAAGAAGAGTGCTGGTCGAACTACTTTGCAAAACCCCGCAGGTGCTCGTATCGCTCTTCTGCAACGAACTGCCTTAAAAGCTGGCGTACTCGATGAAAGGAACTTCTGGGATAGGGGCTTGGGAATCTCGGCTATCGTTCGTAACTGACTATGTCGCTTAAGATGACTTGATCTTCAGCACTGCTTTCTAAATATGACTGATATGCGAGGCAAAGGCAACCTGGCAGGACGGCCCTATGATATGATTGTATGAGTAGGCTGCTGAAAGTGAAGAGCTCGTCAGGCGCAATCTGCCACAAATGAATGCCACAGATGCTCACAAAAATCTAAAAACCAGCCATACGATGGATGCGTTGCCGAAACCCTACTAAGCGTTGTAATTACTCACCACGCTAGCGCGGTTCACCTCACTACATCCGAACTGTCCGGTGGTCAACTACTCCGTAAACCGCAAGTTGTATGTTTAAATACCAAAACGAAATAAATAAAGTAGAATAAACTAAAACAAAAACCTTAAAATAATTTATTGCTTCTTGCATTCTTCCTAGAGTGCATTGTAAATACTTTATGAGAGCCGTAATGTGTAACTGGCCAGTCCTGAAATGGAGAGGAAAAAATACTATGTGATTTTATGAGATTTTAGTACTAACGTCCTAATCTAAAATAGCAAACAGCAAATTTATTTCCAAAAAAAAAAAAAAAAACCCCCAATCGCTTACGAGCATTTTAAAAGTTTGAATAATTTCAAATAAGTATATTGTTATTTGCAAGTCCAATTCAAGGATGCGTCTTATACCAAATGCTACGCCAGACAAGACACTGACTTGATACAAATACGCAACTACAATCAAACGCGGTCATCGGCTTTGACCTGACGATTTTCGATGATAGCTTGCATTGCTGTCTTTTCTGACGAGTGCCGTTCAACTCTAGCACTCATTGAGGTCTGATCAGCATCCTCGATCTGTTCCGTCATATCCTTCTCACGCAAAATTGCATCTTCACCATGCTGAGCATGGTTCTCACCGCCGAACAGAGCGTCCATATCTTCCAATTTAACACCTTTGGTCTCAGGTAGTAAAAACCAAACTAACACAGCTAGTATAAGATCAATCCCCGCAAACATGTAAAATGTGTAAAATGATATTTTCTCGAGGATAAGCGGAAAAATCTGCTGCAAAACAGCATTTGCGACATTTTGCATTTGTGACGCCATTCCCACAGCTTGGGCTCGAACGTTCATAGAAAACACTTCAGAAGTCCAGATCCACACAACAGCGCCCCAAGTAGGCTTGTAAAATAGAGTAAATAGAAACAGCAAAAACACAATTGCAATTCCGACTGATTCAGACTTGGTGTCACCGGGTAATGAAGGAGTCTGAGTCTCCACAGTTGCAGAGATAATCATACAAATACCCATTCCAATAGCGCCAAAAACCAAGACAAGCCTGCGACCAAATCGATCCACAGTCCAAGTAGCATTGAGAGTGAAGAGAATTCCAAAGGTACCATTAAGAGCATTGATAAGTTGGATAGTAGAATTGTCTTTAAAAACCTTTTTGTAGATAATGGTTGAGTAATTCACGAGTGATCCTTGACCTGTACTTTGCTGGCCACAATTAATGAGGAAAGCGAGTAATAATCGCCTTCGAAGGGAGTGATCTCGCCAAAGTGGCCAATAGCTACCACTCATAACTTCATGTTCATATTCGATAGCGCTGGTAATCATAGCTAACTCACTGTCAACTTCTTCTGCAGTATCTCTCACACGAGATAGTGCTTTGCGAGCATCATCGTAGCGTCCTTTTTGCACATACCAGCGAGGAGTTTCGGGGCAAAAAGGAAGTGCAGCGCATATAAAAATCGGAATAAGGATTTGAAAGATAACAACCATGCGCCAATCCCACTCTCCAAGATATGCAACATGCTTACTACAAGCATAGTTGATCCAAAACGCAATGAAAGAGCCTACGCTGTAAAAGAGCTGCCAGAATGACATGATCGTGCCGCGGATATCTGCAGGCGCAAGCTCGCCAATGTAGACTGGACCTGCTGGAAGGGCGATTCCCTGACCGACCCCTACTAGGCACCGACCAGCAATAAAGCCGGCCACAGATCCACCGGGACTAAATGCTTGAATAAACGTACTTCCAATAACAATAACAGCGCCAACGAGAATTGAAACACGACGGCCAAATCTGTTGGAAATTGGTGCACTACAGAAAAACCCAGAAACAATGCCGCCAACTGTATAGGCGGTGGTAATAGATCCAATAACGCTGCTGTCAGGATTTCCAAAATAGTTATTCCAGTTGGTAGATCCCTGAACGGCGTTGAAGACAGAGGCGTCGTAGCCGTAGAGGACCATTGCGCATGCCGCAATCAGCGAGATGTACCTATACTCATTGATTAAAGACGGTAAAAAAAAAAAAAAAAAGCAGGCAGGCAAGCAGGCAAGAAATTTACCAGTTGTACACACGGGTCTTAGACGGTTTATGAAAGGAGATTGCCATAGTGGAGCAGAGTTGAGGCGGTATGAGGGTGGCTAACAGAATAGTGAACGGAAATGAGGATATAAATATACAGAAGCAACAACAGACAAAGGGGCGGGTAAAGGCGGGCAAAGAGGACAATGAAGTCCAAAAGCACACTGAGTGCGGGGAAACATCTAAGACAGAACTCTGAGCGGAAAAACGCTGGAAATGGGGGCAAAACCGGCGGAGACAACCTTGTTTACAGCCTACTTGTTTGCGCGTACCCCGGATCATCCAAAAACCTTATATTGAGGCCGGCTGTGTTTCCGCGTAGCCGCGTGTGGGGGCTGCCGCTCTTCCCCGTCGCGTAGTCCCTTAAAGCCCTGCCAGCCCCCGCTCCCGCACTTTGTCGGCACACGCGTGCACACTCACAATGGTTCAAGAAATCAAAATCACCTCCTTCTCCGTCAAGGATGTTCGCTTCCCGACATCGCTTGACAAGACCGGCTCAGACGCTATGAATGACAACGGCGACTATTCGGCCGCGTACGTCGTACTCAGAACCGACTCTGTCTACTCCGGCCACGGTATGACCTTCACCATCGGCAGAGGCAATGACATTGTTTGTCTTGCAGTCAAAAACGTTGCCAACCGCCTCGTTGGCAAAACCCTGCCCGAGCTCACCGCCGACATGGGTAAAACTTGGCGCTACCTCGTTGGCGATTCGCAGCTCCGGTGGATCGGTCCGGAAAAGGGAGTAATCCATCTTGCTCTCGGCTCCGTCGTCAACGCCTTGTGGGATCTATGGGCAAAGGTTGAAAATAAGCCTGTTTGGAAGATTGTGTCTGATTTTACTCCCGAGGAGTATGTACGATGCATTGACTTCCGCTACATTACCGACGCGCTCACTCCTGAGCAGGCAATCGATCTTCTCAAGGAGTCACTTCCAGGTAAAGCAGATCGTCTGAAGGATGCCGCAGAGGATAAAGCTGTCCAAGCTTACACAACTTCCGCCGGATGGCTCGGATACGGAGATGAAAAGATGAAAGCATTACTTACTGAGACCAAAAACGAGGGATACAAACATTTCAAGCTCAAGGTTGGAGGTAGCGTTGCGGAGGATTCTCGCCGACTGAAAATTGCGCGCGAAGTTTTGGGCTATGACGAAGGAAACGTCTTGATGGTTGATGCTAATCAGGTTTGGTCGGTCCCTGATGCAATTGACTACATGAAACAACTTGCCGAGTACAAGCCATGGTACGCCCCTCTGCCTCTAATTAACAATTGGGTCCCAGCTCACACTCAAATAGGTTTATTGAAGAGCCGACTTCACCTGATGATATTATGGGCCACCTCACAATTAAAAAGGCTCTACTTCCGTATGGAATCAAGGTTGCAACGGGTGAAATGTGCCATAATCGTGTGATGTTTAAGCAGTTTTTGCAAATGGGCGCAATTGATATTTGCCAGATCGATTCCTGCCGTCTTGGAGGTGTCAATGAAGTTTTGGCTGTTCTCTTACTTGCAAAAAAGTTTGGAGTTCCTGTTGTTCCTCATTCTGGCGGTGTTGGTCTGCCCGAATATACTCAACATCTTTCAACTATTGATTATGTTGTGGTGTCCGGAAAGAAAAGCCTGTTGGAGTATATTGACACTTTGCACGATCAATTCTATACCCCAACGCGAGTGAAAGGAGGATTTTTTGTCACTCCCACAAAGGCGGGATATTCCGTAGAGATGAAACCGTCAGCATGGGACACATATGAATATCCTAGTGGCTCATTCTGGAGAAGCAAGGAAGCTTCTGAGATTGTCAAGATGAACTTTTTAGAGGAGTGAAGTTTGTATACAATTTGTTAAACTCTGCATGGCGGTCGAAATTGCTATGTTATAAGGATTTTTAGATTTACACTTTATTATTGTTGTTCATATATTACATTTTCAACCAGATATTATCAGATACTTTAAAGCCAATTTAAACTCCTCAAATTAAGCAAACGTACCCTTCTCCCGCACGTCTTCAAAATCTCCACTCTTCTCGTTGCTATTTGTACTTGATTCGCGAGCAACACTGTCATAGGCCTCAATAGCATCCGCGGCCTCGTCTCTCCAGATTTCTTCGCCAGAGATAAGCTCAGGAATCAAGGTTTTTTCTTCAGGGAAGAGTAGTGAGAGCCCGCCATATACTACAAGAGCGACCCAAAAACCGTAGATATAGTTAATGTCCCACACATGAACAATTCCGCCAGAAAGACCAATGGATGGCTGGACAGTTTCGGCAAGTCCGGGGAGATTAGGAGTCAGGGAGATGATGAATGCCACAACAGCACGCCAGTTAATACCGTACCAATACCGGTAGCGGCCGTGAGGGTCATAGAGAGCTGGGACATCGATGTGTTTTCTCTTGACAATCCAGTAGTCAGAGGCCAAAATAGCAGCGACAGGAGCAAGGAAAACAGCGAGACCGGACATAAAAGTCAAAAGTTGGGATGCCGAGTTTTCGATTTTCCAAGGCTGCATGACCCAACCACCGATAAGGGTAGCAAGGAAAGCACCACGACGAATGTTAATGTACTTAGGGAAGAGGGAAGTAAGATCGTTAGCGGCGGTGATAACGTTAGCTGATAAGTTGCTAAATGACCAGTTAGTTTTAATAATTTTTTCTCTAGTATGAAAGATGAGGAAACTTACGTTCCGATCTGTCCAATAACCCACGAGAATCCAACAAAAAACTTAGCAGCACGTCCCGCGGGACTGTGCCATTTCGCGGCGAGAGCGGCAGGATCCCAGATATATTCTCCGTAGATAACACCGGCAGAGGAAGTGGAAATAATAGACATAACTGCCAAGAAGGTAGAAATGACGGGCAAGAAGAGACCCTGCCAGTACTGGCCCTTTCCTCCGCGCATATAACGAGTGAAATCGGGAATATTGGTAGCCATAGTGGCCCAGCCTCCGGCGGAAGACATCATACAGGACAAGATAGTCCAAGCCTTTTTTGAGCCGTGAATCTTCGACTCTTGATGCCAGATATCGCCATGTCCACCAGCCTCATGGGTCATACCAGCAGCGACACCGATACAGCAAGCCGTGACAACGACAGCCTTAAATATGAAGAACCATCTGAGCTTGTGAGGAGGGATAAGGAGGATTGGGAGCTGAATGAACCAGAAGAGCGCATGAGACACCAGCTGCTGGGAGGTGACTCCGACGGTCTCGGGGATGCGATTTGGGATGTTGAGGTAGGAAGGCCAAATGGCCGAAATACAGTTGGTGAGTGCGAAGGATCCGGAGAAGGTCTGAATAGAATGCCAGAAAAGAGCGGTGACCATTCGGACAACAACGGCGAATTTGGCAAAATGAAAACCAAATCCGGAACGGGCAGCAACGGGATAGGGAACATGAAGAGCAGAACCAATGGCACCGTTGAGAACCAGGGGAATTGCGACGATGATCATACCGAGACAGTTGCAGAGAATAGCCTCACGCCAGGTCAGGCCAATAGCGATGATGGAGGAAGGACTCTCCCAGCCCTGCATGTTGAGCGCATCTGAGAACCAAAAGCCGAGGATGGTCCAGGAGGTCCAGGTACGGCGCGAGGGAGGAGTGACATCGTTGTCTCTGTTTGTCCAAGCGTCTTCAGGGGCAAAGGAGCTGCTTTCTTTGGGCAGGGCCCAGGCAGAGCGATGGGTGGCTTTCTCCTTTGCGTCAGTTTTGAAGTCCGCGAGACGCGCGGAAATGCGCTGACGAAGGGGCATGTTTGTTGAAAGTGTTTGGCTGTGAGGACGAACAGGCCGAGGGGAGGGGGCAGGACGCACATATATATAGGACGAGACTTGAGCACGGCCGCCGAAAGATTACGAGTCGTCGACAGGGTTGACATATCAGGCGACGGGAAATGATGCCTCAAAGAGATCAATATCCGGTTGCGAAAGATCAGACGATTGTCCCGGAGCGACTATCCGATATCAGAGAGGGCTTTTTACGCGCGTGGGTTCGACGCGTTTTCGGTCCATCCGAGCGCGTAGTAGATACCGGCATCGCACCCACCACCGGGTAGTCCAACCACGCTAAAAATATGCGGCACGGTGAATTACGGCTTGCGTATGACTTCGACAGAGACGTCGGGAGATCCACGCAGGCATTTTACAGTGGCTTTTGGGCGTACGCAAAGCCTCCTCTTGAAAAGAAACAAAAGAGTCTGTGCAAAGAGGCACTAATCACTGCCTAGATTTCAGACCATCAGACGACTAGGCGTTCCCACGTCCTCAGCTTCCTTAGAGCTTCGTGCAGGCTTTCCTACAAACAATTGCAAATAAGCTCCCGCAAACTCATACTTCTTTCTGAGCTGCTTGCGCTATCTGTGCCGAGCTGGCTAATCTTTGCTACGCCCTTCGAATAAGCACAAACTTTGTTTTCGAGATAGAGCCGCCGGTGCAATCCCCAATTAGGATTAGTGCGGCTCGATATAAGCTTTAAGTTATCTCTCTGCCTCCTATTGTCGGCGGCCGTGGCGTTTAGCCGCACGAACGCCACGCGAACAAACTGCCCTGGCTTCAGCTCCCTTGAGCGACGACCCACAATTGTTTGGTTCGTATCATAGGGTTTTTATCATACTGCGCGAACGTGCAGAGCGTCAATTGAGAGTGGCGTGGCACGAAATAGGAAGCTTTCGAAATGCTGCGTCAAGCCGAGCATGACTCAGTCATCCCAGCTGATTACGATAATGTGCCTAGGCGCCTGGCCCATCACTTACTACTCCTGCGCGGCATAGAGTAATTTTGCTCGCTACACAACTTGTCGCCAATTCTACCTCAATCTATTAAAATCCCAACAACAAAGAAAAAACTAAATTAAACAAAGAATTTTAAGTTAACATTTTAGAACACTACAAATCTGCAAGCATTTTGACAGCTTGCAAAAGCTTCGGTTCATTCTGCTTTCGGCCGACAAGCTGGAGTCCGACGGGGAACCCGTGGTACGCCTTGCTGCGGTCCTCAGGGAACAACTTCTCGCAAGCCAACTCGGCGGGAGTAACTGGCGTAGGAAACTCAAACTTGTACTCCTTCTTCTCCAAGTCAATTGTCTCGACTGGGAAAACAGCAGCGGGATAGTCGCAAGTGTTCCATGCAAGAATGACTGTGTCGCTCGTCATAGGCTCTTTAGGACGGGGAAGTTGAGGTTGGGCGGGAAGCAAAATAACATCAACGGGTTCACCGTCCTTGGTAAGTGACGCCGTATCGAGCCAGTACTTCAGCCATTCTCTCTGCAATCTAGCACGCTTGTGACTGAGTGCCCAGAACTCGTTGAGATCAATAGGATCGCACGGGTATAAACCGCCGTTTAGGACAGCCTCGGTCAAAGGCTCTCCAGTAGCATCGCAAATCTGCTGGAGGAAAATTCCACCATCAGCCTTGAAGAACCTAGTCGCAACATCAGAAAGCTCTTCGACCTTGTAGAGATCAATATCGACTAATTCGTGACCAGCAGCGGCAACTTTTTTTTGAAATTCGGCAAAGATAGAAGTGATTGGCTCGTAGGTCTTGATACTGTTAATAACACCGATACGAAGGGGTCGAGTCATTGGTTCGGGGTCAATCCAAGGAAGACGAGCGCATGAAGGATCAACAAGCCATGGCTCTTGAATAGCAATCGACCTGATAATGAGCTCTAGATCTCGAGCACTGGTAGTGATTGGTCCGTCAACGCAAAGAACACCTGTAACGTCCTCTCCATCGGGCCAGTATCCCTTAATATTGTGGTAGGGATTGCGTCCAGAGGAAGGTTTAAATCCAAAAGCACCATTGGCGTAAGCGGGGACACGGATCGATCCACCGATATCAGTAGCCATTCCGACCAATGATCCACGGAAAGCAACAATAGCCCCAGCACCACCAGAAGAACCGGCAGCCGTCATATGCTTTGAGTAAGCATTGCGGCAAGCACCGGTCAAGTTGTTCTCGGTGTCAAGAACCATCATGCTCTGAGGAACAGTGGTTTTGACGTACATAATTGCACCGGCGGCCTCGAGAGCCTCGACAATTGCCGACGACTCGGGCTCAGGCTTGCCGACCCAAGCGCACATTCCAATCGCAGAGTCAATTCCCTTGAGATTGTAAGAGTCCTTAATCGAGACAGGCAGTCCATGAAGAGGACCAACGGGCTTTTTGTGCTCGACAAAATAGGCATCTTGTTTCTTCGCGACCTCGTAGGCGCGATCAAAAAAGATCTCCGTGCAGCAATTAATTGCCAGATGAGCGAGAGCAGCTCGCTTGCAGAAAGCAACGGTGACCTCGAGAGAAGTGAATTCGCCGGCATGAACCTTCTCAAGAAGTGCGACAGCATCGTAGGAGCTTGTGATGTCGACCTCCTTTGAGGTGAGAACACCCGCGGTTTCGGCAAACTTGGTGAGGTTGTCCTGGTTCTCGGGAACAGCGACTCGCCATTCAGCTGGGATTAAGTCGATAAGAGCCTGCTTCTTTGCCGCGGAGATGGCTTTGTATGCTGGTTCAGACATGATTGAGAGTTGTGTTCAGAGTCAAGTTAACAATTTTGGCTTGCACTGAGGAAGGAACAAAGATGAAGGACTTGCGCGGAAGAACTTGCTGGCGGGTGGCTTGCCGGAGACGTGGGCACTGGCCGCAATATTCACGTTAGAGTTTCAAAGGAGCCCTGGCTATCTTCTTTCCCGGTAAGGACAAAAACGCACCCGCGGCTCGCCGATGCGCGCGCCCGCACTCTAGTCCAATTTCCTATTTGGTTTTCCGTACAGAAAATTTACAAATAAGGACTGCTTGTAGAGTTTTACCAAATTATTAAAGCGGCATGAGCGCTGTACGCAACGAGTTTTGGTGCTGGAGATTTATTTGTAGGTTGAAGTGGTAGCTACAGCAATTGATAACTTTTTAATATTCCGTATAAAAAAATGGAATAATTTTGCGGTTGCTAGACCAAACAAGATCCCAACGTAAGTTGCTTTGCAGGCAGACCATTGTGATGATAGTGACTTTTACTCTTAGAGTTCAAAAGTACCAAAAAATGCGCACAAATGGTGATATTCACTAGTGTATGGTATTTCGTAGTTAAACGCATTTGCCTTACGATAAACAACACTTGGTTAATTTCAAATAGCACCAGTAAAATTAGGTGTTAATTTATAAATACGGCATCGTTTTAAAATTTACTGTCGTTATATTTTATAGTATTAGCGGGTACATTATCACCACTAGCTGATTTGTATGATTGGATTTTGATTTTAATTTAAATTTTAATACTAGTATTTCAAAATCGCTCTAAATAAAGTAAACTATATTTTAATAATTGAGGAATATGCAAAATAACTGTGATTCTGTCAAACCAAAGATATATAAAATTCAGGTTAATCGTAGGGTTTTTTACCCTATGATAAAAACCCTATGATAAGATTTAGGTACACCCTAAAAAAATCACTATAGAGTTAGTTATACATCACCTAGAGAAGCTAAAAAAGGCTTCATTATATTTGTTACTAATCGAGGAAAACGAGATGATTCGATTCTATAATAAGTGCAATTGTAGCCGCAAAAAATTCAGTGCGGCGAAAAAACAAGGAAAATATCTACACGATAAAAGAACTATTTGTCACCTGCGACTACCTGCTGGAGGCATCTATCGTTAAGTCGAATTTCCTGTTCTCGTCGCTATTTTGATCTTATCATGCCTGTTTTAATATGACTGCACAGCGTTCAATCGCCATTAAACAAATAAATCACACTTTAATTATTTATATAGATTTAAATAAATTCATTAAAATATTGATATGTACGAAAAATCAAAACAAAACTCAAATCGTAACCAAAAAAACACAATAACACAAAAGCACATAACACCATTAAGCAACAAAATGAAAAACAGACCACATCCTATTTTTTGTTGATTGTTTTAATTTTTCAGCTTTTTTTCTTCGGTTTACAATTGCATCGTCACAGACAAGGGAAATCAAAGTAGTGCGTCAAGTTCTTCGCGCTATTTATCGAAAGGTGCAGAAAAGTCATAGCCGAGCTCATCAGAGCATTGCAGGCTGGTGTGCTCACAGACATCCAGGTCAAGCATACTAGATAACAAGGACTCGGTATCACACGAGCTTTGAGAAAATGAATCCATAAAGGGAACAGTCGGTTGATCAGAGACAGAAGAGGTATCAACATCTTGGGTATAAGCTTGAAAAACATCCAGATTAGTT